>OU015497.1:171578314-171938314 GCA_907164885.2 Dolomedes plantarius | reverse complement strand
GTTTTGGAATATTTCAGTAATGATTTATTAAGACTTCAAAGCACTACAGTAACGTAATTACTGTATTCGTTGAGATTGCTCCATGTTTTCTTTAAAAGAATTAATTTTTCAAAATGATGGCGAAAATTCTCATATCTCGTGCATTTCTTTTTGAAGACAAACACTATGTGCATATAAATAATTCACTTATACTCAGTGAATACCGTCGTCTCAGTCAATACCGTCCTTTAAAAAATTTAAATTTTATTTAATGATTTTAATCGAGTGAATACGGCTCATTCTATTCTAACATAAACATTAGCCGATATCTACACCGGATAACGTTTTTATTCTGATTTTTATAAATATTGCCTAATGACATACGTATCTTAAAAACACGTTTGTTTACGTGATTTTAGCTGATTTTCATTTTTGTCTAGTAATGTTGTAAGTTTTTATGATTGAAAAATATATTCTTTTTTTAATATCAAAGAAAAAATAGTCATGAACTGTAAGGTTAATAATTTAAGAGAAAAAGGAGTTCAATTGTTTTCTTCGTTTATAGGTAAAATTTGTTAATACAGTACAATGTTTCAAACAAAACCATTCTTTAATGTAGTAACTTTTCAATCATATGAAGTTTATAAATAACATTTCCCTTTCTTGTTGGCTCATAGGAGGATTGAATTACTATTACCACTTACGTTAAGAAACATACTTTTTTTAATGATACGCTATTATTTTCCAGAAATTTATTTTTTGGCATATCGTTTAGTAGTATAATTGCAGCACGGAATTTATTTTGTGTGCAATTTTTATTTCTTTGTATCCTGTCTTTCTCCCTTTTATTTGTCTAATTTTTAAAAACTTCTACGACAGATGGCGTTAGACATAGATTTAGGTTTAGTTTAGAGCGCTACTGTCATTTTTAGGAGTGGATCGGGACCGCGAATAGCTCACGAAGTCGGTTACAGTTTTACCTACTCTAGGCTATGCTGCTATCGCAATCTACTTAAGAGAATAATTGAAAATTGCTTAACACGAGAGATATGAATATGAATAAACGGGAAAAAATTACCAACTTTTTCAATACTATTTTTCATTTAATTGTGTAAATGCTAAGTATTCAACACATACTGACGCAGAAAAAAGTTACTTCTTTCAATAAAATTAGAAAATACAAAAATTGAAATTAACTTTAAACAACTGGTTCTAGTTAATTATTTTTAATTTGCAATTTTTAATGTATAATATATAGAACTTTAATTGGATTCTGGCCCAAAATTCCAGAAAATATATATTTTTAAGCTATCAAATTATGTACAAACTGAGGTAAATAAATTTATAATTTTATTTCATAATAACTATATAAATTATATGATTATAACTTTTGGTTTTTTAGGAACACTACCTTAGGTACAAGTAACTGTACAAATTTGTTGAATAATATGTCATGTACTAGACATCTTGAAATGAAAATTATGAAAAAAAAATTTATAAGCTATATAAGAAAATATGTTAGTATTTTTTCTAAAAAACACTGTAGTTGGATCTGTTTGAACTATGTAAGTAAAACTAGTAAACAATATGAATTATAAATTTTGTAAACAATAAATATAATTGCTTAACAGTGATACGGCGAAGCTATTAAGTAGCTTTCATTGTTGGAATGGCCTTTGTCAGAAAATCATAACGAATGATTGATATTTGCTGTAACAGTTGTAGCTGAGGTTGCAAATGCAATAAAATTTTAAAATGTATCAGTATGAACTCAAAAGTATGTGGCAAATATAAAATAAAATTTTGGAGGAATTTCTGTACTTAAAGATGGGTACCAATTCCTGTTATTATCTTCTTTTTCCTTCTAGATCCACCTTAGAAAGACACTTTTATATGTACCTATGCAACAACAAGAAATCAGATGAAATGACAACGCTTAAAAAGGTTATTTAATACGATTTTTACTTTTATATAAAGAGAAATAAGTCAGCACATCGGATATATGTTAAAAATTAAATACTTCATTTAAAAAGTTTTAAAGCTTTTTTTAAAGTTTTAAACAATTGAAATTAGTTTGATCATCCATTTTATAATGTACTACGCATGAAACACGTGGTCCGAAAGTTTACAAAACAACATAAAATTATTCTATGCAATAGATGGCGCTACAGTACTCATGAGACAGCAGACAACGGATCTGTGATGATCATTTAGCGGTCCCGATCCACTGCTTCATTATTTTTTGCTACACGAGGGTTAATTAGACCGGGACATGTAGCTTAAAGCCGATTCCGAACGGCTGCAGTCGCCCATGCCAAATGGGGGATTCGAACCCACAGATTCTGGTACCGAAATTCAGCGCCCTAGCCATTCGGCCATCTTCGTCCGGTTTGGCGTTAGGCATAAATTACTATGAAACGAATAGAAGCAAAATATAACTTGCACATAAATTTCACTGGAATCAATCAAAGGGTTTTCAAGCTTTAAGTATTTCAAATTCTGTAGTCTGCATTTACCAGCGTTTAAACAATTGGAACAGATGTAGTATACGCAACGGGCCATCGCCAATTTGGCGCCAAAATCCCGTTCAGAGACCTGTTAGACCTAAACTGCGAAATGTAAACAATAAATTGGAAAACAAACTTACTGCTGGCTTTAAGAAACTCGTAGGTGCTCACGGGATCTTCGCTTCGCTCAGATACCTTGCTTCACTCCGCTACGCTCCGTTACGCATCCGTCCAAAAATATTGCAGAAAATCCCCAGCCGCTGGCTTCGCTGCATACCGCTGGCTGTTGTACAGTAAAAAAAAGCTTCCGCTGGCTTCGCTGCATACCGCTGGTTGTTGTACAGTAAAAAAAAGCTTCCGCTGGCTGTAGCGGTCAGTAAAACAAAGCTTAAAAAATACCATCCGATCTTAAAATCCTCCCTGCCAGAATATAAAAACCGCCAAACAACCATCTGGTTTGGCGAAAAATCGCCCCTTGGCTTTCGTTGCGTATACTACATTTGTACCAAGCAATTTTTTGATGAAAGACCCATTAAAAAGGTAGAAAAGTTACCTGATTTACATAAAAGACAGGCTCTTTAGGCTTTTATTGTTGCCATCTACCGTCTGAACGAGGAATTTTAATAAATAAAAAACAGTTTTACTTTCAGCAAAATGGCACTAGCGCATGAATGGTACTTAGCGCAGTCATAGCTAAGCTAAGAATAAAGAAAATTAAGTATTTTGATTCAGTATTTTAGTCGGCAAATAACCTAAAAATTTCTTCCCAAAAACTCTTTGTTAACGTCGAAAATAAAACTTCGTCATGTAGTCAGAAAAAAATAATTGTGGTTTTTCAGTTATGGATTATCAGATGGAATTTATTATTTCAACTGATATATACCAATATACATTCACTTCGACGCAAAATTGCAATTAGCTTGAATTTTTCATAACCTTTGAATAATGGGGGAACCAGTGGGTTACGTGTGTTCCGATATTATACTTTCACCTTGAATAAGTTAGTATGCTATTTAAAATCGCATAAAAACTTATTCAAAACATTGGGGAGATTATCTAATTAGTCAATTAAAAATGTGAGGATAATAAACCCAATTAAGTCTGCTTTTCAACTGTTTACTTTTTTCGCAACGAAACATTATCAGTTTAAACAAGCAAGGTAAGAGACGGCGTAAGACAGATTCTACTACTAATCTTGGAATCAAACTACACCCAAATCTAAACTGGTAAAAATACTCTTCACATTTCACGCAGATCTGGCTACCAGCTGTCTGTGGCTACTCAAGAGACTTATCAGCGTAGTTTGGGGTGCATCTCGAAGCAATTTAGCTGCTACTTACAAAGCTTAACAGATCTGAACTTGAATATGTACAAGGACATAACTGCTGCAGCAAATGTTAAGGATAAACTTGAAAGAATTCAAAATAACCTTTAAATAATTCAGCTGCGAGGGTCTACTTCTATACCTGCGGTGCAGCATCAGAAAGACATTGAACCGCTGACAATTCGTGAGGCCACGGCAGCCTTTTGTTTTCATGAAAAAGTTAATCGAATTTCCCCAAATCTTTGGTATAATTATAAACCTGCATCTACTAGGCTTAATACTCAATTAAATATGTATGGTTGTTTATATTTTATGTACATGGTTGCATGTATTTGTAACAGAGAAAATCTACTATTTTAACAATAGACTAAATGTTGGCTTAAAGTGTTAGATAAGTGTTTACTTAATTTAATTCAAGTTACTGATAAATGACATTTTAAGTCATTTGTCTTCTGCGATCTCAAAGATATATTTTATAAACATAAAATTTAATTCATCTTCAGTGAACAATATATTGATAGGCATTTTCTATGAGCACAGCAAGATAAATTATATCATTTCACTGGTTTTTGTACCAAAAAATTCAAAAGGTAAAATGTGCATTTTTAAAATGATGTTTTCTATAATGCACAATGTTGTGTGCAATTCATAAGCGATCGAGTTAGATAATATTTCTAGGGGATAGTTCAGTGAAAAACAATTTCATACTTAATGCGTAAACATTTGATTAATTCTCAACGGATTTTGTTCTTAAATTTTAAGGAGGAGCGCGGAACTGTAGTACAGAAGCTGTTCACACATTTTTTAGACGATGTATATTGTATTCACAAAACTAAATTACATAAAATTATTGTGTTTTAAATGTTCTATTTGACATCCCTTATTCTGAACTATCTTTCGACACCGCAATTTCCAGGATAATAATGCCTTTTGAAGTGTCAGAAGAGGTATTCTATCCCATTCCTCCTGAGCAGCATTCCAGAGTTCTGTAAGGGTTTTGGGACGACGTTTGGATAATGCAGATTTTAAAAGTCCGAAAGCACAAAAATCCATAGGTGATACATTGGGAGATTTAGTAGGGATATCAGTGAAGGGTATGGCCTTGATACCAGTTTTTTGTTCCATTTCTTTTAAGAAATTTTCACTGTGTTTTGATGTGTGACTGCTAGCTTTGTCCTGATGGAGTCTCACAGATTGATGGCACTGTGGGTAAAGCGGTGGTATATCATTCAGAAAAATTGGCGATAAAATATGTTCCTGATATTATTTGGAGTTAATCTTGACATTTTTTCCACTCTCTTTATTTTTAACTTGCCATTATAAGAAAAACCAGCAATAATCATGAATCCCTTAGAAAAACTTTCTTTCGATTCTTTGAACCATGTACTTAAATTTTTTTCTCCCCTTTTATGGTAATAAAAGGCTCTTTTTTTGTTGCAATCATTTAAATACACCCATTATTCATCTATTGTGACAATTGTTTTCCATTTTTCTTTGGATAAGTGTTTCTCATATAGAATTCTGCAGCGTGTCCTGCGTTCAGCGATATGATTTGGAAGAAGGCGATGCACATCGCGTTTTTTCGCTTTCTTAAGATTTAAATCAACGTTTATCATTTTGTTTACAGTGGACACCGAGCATATTAATGATTTTGCAACTGTCCTTTGACTAGGGGGATTTTCTTTTAACATTAAACAACGTACCTTTGCAATAGTCGAAGATGTCCGTTTTTTCCTTGGATACTTGTATGGAATTTTTGTTCCACTTGAGGCTCCAATTTGACGTTTTTTTCCTTTCTTGTTGACGATATTACCTATCGACGCTTTAGATCTCACAAAACCATGACTCTCACATCGTTTTTGGATAACGGAGTATGCATATTTCTCTTCGGAAAGAGCATTAATGTAGCCTTCGAACCACTGCTTTGTTAAAAACGCCATTTTGAATAAAAACAAAACTTTCAAGCCGCAGACGATAATTTCGACTTTTAAAAACATAGTACAATTGCAATTATTTCTTTTGCAGCAAACGAATTTTTATTACCGCTTACCAAAATCGTCTAAAAAATGTGCGAACAGCCTCTGTATTAACCATCTCCCCCGTTATTGTGATAATATATCTTATCAATTATTATTGCCTTTTATCAGATATCCAGATCGTATATCTTCATAGCGTAGGTACAAACGAATGATCCTAAGCGTTTAATACTGACGTCAACGGCATCCGCATTTTGACAAATCAGGTAGGACGCTCCAAAGTAGACGTCTTTTCAAAATGTAATTTGATGTGGGTTCGTTAAGAATCAGCATTCGGTTCACAGCTACAATGTTTATTATAACAAAACATTGGCAGACATTTAAGACATATTATAGTTTACTTGCTACTTCATCGTCGTCTGATCTCCCTCAGTACAGAGCCGGCCAAATCTCTCTATACACTTTAAAATTCAGAGGCTTCCATAGCGCCCTCCTTTGTTCAAATTCTAATTGGCCACAACAGCAGGTTTAAAAGGTATGATCATTCATAATATGTTTTACCCGAAATAGGAAGAGAGAAGGGAGTTTAAAAAAATTCGTGAATTTTATCCAACACGTCCAAAATTCTTGAAAGAAACGAGCACCCTTCTTTTAAACTACCGTATGTTTCCATTGTCACCATACATTGGCCTCCAAGTGGGCTTCATTTCTCACAGCTCAAAACTGAGACCAAGGGCACACCTGAAACGCTTACTACCCATTCTTTGAAATCATCTATCTCCCAAATAAATACAGTGTTATGACCACTGTATTTAATCAACGGGGACATTTGGCGAGTATAGAGGTTAAAATCTCCTAATCTTTCTAATATAACTTCCTAATCTTGCTAACTTACCTGTCAACAGTCTTTGCCATATATGCCAATGATAAAAATACTCCTTGTTAAAGTACAGATTTCTGTTATGAAAATAGATTATAAATCGTAAGTAAAATGAATCAATTGAATTATTTTGAACTCTTAAAATGCACCTTCCTTTTAGCACAATAGTGAAATTTTCTTGCATTCATGAAAACATCAGAATAGTAAATGGCGCAACTAGAGAGACATCTGTTCTACTTTATCTCCAAGAGTTAAATTCTGACATAACTTAATTTAATATAAACATCTTTAAGCAGCAAAAGGCATTTCTCGCGTTTCCCAGTATTCATTTCTCATTAAAAATTACACGCATTTTTTGCGTTATTAACATCATTATTGACGAGTAATCTTTCTTCCATCTGTTTGTTATTTTTAATTACATGAAAAGCCGAAACGATCTTACATGATTTTAATTATGGCACTAGAATTTTCGATTGCAATTAATTAATTTTGATCATTTTCAACGCTTCATATTAATGAGCTTCAAGCCTGTAATTGAATCACTAAGATTCTTACGTGTAAGCGCTTGCATTGTTCCCTTCATTATGGCAAGTGTTCATATGATTAATGAAATTACCGCTAAAAGAAAATGATTGTAATTCTGCAGCGATATTAAGAGACACTCTCTCCGATTCATTCATCTCTGTTTCCAAAAATGTCAAATCCAAAGAATATTAGATGTCGAAAAATTTCAGTCTGAGAGCGAAATTAATTGCAGTATGGTAATTTTTATCAAAAAAAAACAAACAAACAGAAAACGGAATTGCTAACAGCGTAAATCCAATTTCAATTAGACAGTTTTACATAACAATAATAATTGCTCTCGTATTTAAGCTTTTTAAATATAAATATGTCTATCGATATTGATATTTTCTAAATATAAATAAAATAAAAGTTTTCACGTTGATGATTTTATAAAGATGCCTCAAGTGTACTTATAAAACTGGGCAGATAAACGAATAAAAAACTTATGAGAGTTGTCAGGAAATACAATTTCCTATGAGATTTACATGGTTCATTATCATCATAGATAGCCTCTTAACTTAATTACTGCAGTCTGCTGCTTTCATTAAACTGAAATTAAGTAAAACTTTTGATGACCTAGTAATTGTTGAATAAAAAGTACGTTATTTCTACTATATATATTTTTCTTTCCTTAATTAGCCAGTACAAGGCAGTACGTTTCCCAACTTAATCAGCTTTTAAAACCTCCTTTTTGCGACATTTTCTTTAACAATTGATTGTTATTAATTACTCTGTAAATTTATATAAAAATCGAAGACACTGTGATTGATATTACGCAATTGACATTCGATTTTTATGGCAGTTTAGAGCTCTGCATTAAAGCCTAAAGATCGAAAACACTCATCACTTTTTCCATACATTCAAGTATTATCTTTTTTTCTTTTAGCCCCACTGAAATATTTTGCAACAAACGCGCGGAACCTTCTAGCTAAATGCAGATTTATTTTGACTGAAAAGTCCCACGTACAAAAGTTTTTTTTTCATATGGTCCCTGGAGAGAATATTCAAAACTATGTCCATATAAACTTGTGAACTAAGGGGTACGGCTCGGGTTTACCGGAGTACTAATGTCCGGTTTACATGGTGAGTCGGAGTCCCACTTTAGCCAGGTGTCACCTCAATTTTTAAGGTGGGGGGGGGGGATATCGAAAATTGAGTTCTGTTCCAAAATTATTTGTGAAATAATTTCAAAAGTCGGGGAAAAACAATTTGCATAAATGATAAGAAACATGATTTTTGAAGTTCATTTTAATTAACTTGTGTTTTGTTTGCCAATGCGGGGCACTTGTCAATGAAGACATTGGAACGTAATCCGTGCGAATCATTGGTTACTTACATTGAGAGCACCGTATAGGTGAACCAACACTATACCCTGTTGCCAATCATTTTATTTATCTGAGGGGAATATACCTTCTCCCACCCTGTCTGACATTATAGAAGGACTTTCCGATCTACGGATTTAATGTGCCCATATCTTTCCTAGACATGAAGGAATTTAATAATGACTCTTAGGATTTGAACCGAGTACTCTCAAGGCCGAATGCCGAAGAGCTACTACTAGGCTACTTCGGGCCCTTGCACAAAAGTTCTTGTCATAAAAGGACACAGACTATAATCAAATATCCAACAATTCAGACATCAATTGTCTCAATCGTAAGAAGAAAAAAAATTCAGGCAGTCTCTTCTTACGAAACTGCCACGGGTTATTAACGTAGGATTATTTATCATTGCTTACCTCTTTTGTATGTATGTATGTATGTATGTGTTATGCATGTATATATATATACATATATATATATGTACGTATGCATATATATCTATATATATGTATGTCAAAATTTTGATGCATTTTGGTACTTTTCTCTTTAACTGTTTACTGCTTGCCCAAGCGATACAGACTGGGTTTGGCGCTCAGCCAAAATTATAACATGCGACACAGGACATCTGAAATTTTGATTTCCGTTGGATCGTTATGGAGCAACGTAATCCTACGTTAAAACTTATTTCTACTACGATCCAACAATACCTTATGTTCCAGTATCGGTATTAATTAACCCATTAAGTGACAAAACCGAGTCCAGTTCGTCCACCTGTTTTCCGCCCTGCGTGTGACAAACGAACTGAGCTCTCGCGTCTGTTTCCCCTGATAAAAAGAACGGACTAGTTGGGCTCGTTCGCTCCTTTCGCTTCACTAGGACACCCCGAGCTGGACTCGTCTCACTTTACAGGGGTATGCTTTTATTGTGAAGGGAAGAATAGGGGCTGAAGACAGAAGAGTTGGAAGAAATTCAAGGAATTTCTTATCACAATTTTAAGTGAAATACGGAAAGTCAAATGTCATATTTCATGCTAAATTTTTCTAGGCGTATTTACCCAAGAAAGATAAATGCATAGAGGAAAGCCTCGTTTTGTACAAAGGACGGTTTTCGAACTCGCACAATCTTTTTCTTCCTTAAGTTCTTTCGCCATGCGAGATGACCCTGGTGAAAGCGAGGCACGTGGTGCCTAAGAACACTTAAAGGGATTAACATAAACTGTTTTACGCAATTAAATTTTAATTATCTCAAAACAGCTTAAAAAAGTGAAGAATGGTTTCCTCCTTTGACTGGAAATTTTATGATTTGTAAGGTTAAGCTGTAGGTTTAAACGGCTAAATGCTGCAAAAACTGGACATAATTACCAGTAAACCCTAAAAATGTTGAAAATCAGAGTTTTGATTTTTTTCTTTAAAAATATGTATTATTCGAAATGGGATTAATTTTGAACCTGAATTAAACTAGTATAAAATTCATACTGATGTCACTATACAATTAAGGCCAAAGAATTCGTAGAAAAATCCCACTCTTTCTTCGGAAATTTGTGTGGGAGAGAGTCTTTCCACATCCCCTATTGTATCACATAAATAATTCTGTTATCCTCGAAATGATATAATTATGTTCTAGCAAGAATTAATCTTGTTACATAATTTTTCCTCAGAGGTAATTTATTTATTCTTTTTCTATAATTGATTTTTCGTTTCCTGTACTTTTGGACTTACCTAGTTTCGAGGTAGTAAAATTAAATCAGCGGATACGATTTGATGAATATTATGCAAAAATAGAAAATGTTTGACTATTGAATTTTAACTTTGTAAATCAAATTTGCTGCTCAAGTTTAAACTTTCATTTTTGTAGCTTATAATCAGGCCTTTAAAATTAATTTATCTTACCTTACACTTTTAAGGAAGGCCTTAATCTGTGAATCAGAGTGGTAGAAGAGCTCATATAAAAATTAGTTAAAATTTTACAATATATATATATATATATATATATATATATATTGGTTTATCCGTATATAAACCAATGCAGAGACACTTGGCGTCAAACATTCGCCTATACTGCGCCACAGTTTACTGTCCATTTTACTATGAGGGCACCATATAGGCGGACAGAATTACCCCCTATGAAGGGACGACAGAAACGGAGTCATTTGTTGTGGCGCGACGTCGGGATTCGATTCGAGCACCCTCACTACCGAAAACAAACGCGCTGTACCACAGGGCTGCCAAAAGCCCTGGTATATAAGTCTTATAGGATTTTGAAATAACAAATAACTTTTTGAAGGAATGAGAATGTAAATGCTACTATCCATCAGTAGTGTATTTATTCAAGAAACTGCTTTCAAGATCGGAAATATTATCTATATTTCCTTATCCGGAAAACCTACCGCAATATTTCCTGCTCTATATATTGCCATTAAATTGAAGAAAGGGGGAAATGAATACACCAGAACAAAATTAATGAAGCTCTATAAGTCATTTCGGTAAGCAACCTTTCAAACTCAGTTTTCTCCAATAATTTCTGTAAGGGAAATCATTAATTGTTTCAAAATGTAACTGTAATGTTAGGATTTTCCACGCTTGAAAATGAGTCCTCGCGGAAAAAAAAGGTCATCGTTGCTCTCTCAACCCAATTCATCTCCAACTCTACGCTTGAAACATACGAATAATGATGAAGCCCTAAGAAAACTGAGGGAATGTGAAATGCAAACTGCGTAACTAAGATACACTAAGAGTCAAAGTTCAATGCAGGTTTCTATAAGGTTTTTTAAGAATTTCTGCTCCCTATTTCCTAAACAGTCTTTGTGTATTTACGTTATTTTTTTCTTTCTGGGAATTGAGGACGAAAAGATAGACTGTAAAATAATGTTAGTCAGGGTAAATATACAAAATACTATTTTTTGAACTATTACTTAAGGCACAGGGTGTTTCAAAGAGAATCACCCGATTTGGAATGAGTATATTTCGAAAAATATTGAACATAGAGACTTAAAATTAATTTATATTACATGGCTAACCATAAAGATTTTTTACAAACCAAATTAAAGGTACAAAATATGCCCACCTTTGGATGCACGACATATGTCTATATGGTAGGCAAATTGGTCCCAAACTTTTGCGAGCATGTCTGCATACACTGATTACACGGCTGTTATGTATGTACATCGGATTGGGGTGTGACGTGTAGAAGTCCAACCTCTCTTGCGGCAACGGCACCCCCTATTCTCCGGATAGTGCATCCGAAGACACGACAGCAAACAAATAGACTAGCAAAAGACTGTTATGTGTACATAGGCAACTTGTGTCTTGGAATTGTTTATATAATCGCCTAATGCACTGAAAGGTAAGAATTTCAATCTCCCAGGGTTTTGTCCATGAAATCCCGCTGAACAGTTGTTACGGATTCACACTTCGCAAAGTGTAGAACACAAGATGATTTCTATTGTGCAGTTGTAAACTTTACAAACACTGAAGTGGAGGGCGAAGGAAGAGCGTTACCGCTACTTTTCGGCAACTGCGTGAAACTCGAGATTTCCCTCAATCTGTCTATACATTATTCGATCAAAACGGATTAAAAGACGAATAGCTATGATATTTTTAAATCCGATGATTCTGTTTAAAATACCCTATATTCCAGGATATTGAAGTTCAATTTCAGACATAAAAATTTAACTGAGAAGAGGATTATTCAAACCTTTTACGTCCATAAGTTTTGAAGTGTAAGTAAAGTCTTCCCAGTTCACCTGATACATAATTTTAGACCATTCTGGTAGCTCTTGCAAAATGCAAATTCAAACTTATATTCTGTAAATAAAAATGGTTATCAGTAAAATTATAATAACCATAAAATACCTATCACTGTAATTGGTATTGATGCAATCATTTTTCCAACCTAATGTTTCAACTAAATCAAATCTTTACGAGACAGAAGTAATATCGTTATCATATAAATCAATACAGTTTTATATTCTTTAATAAAATACATAACTACAGAATAGTTATACTAAGATATAGGAAAACTTCTTGATATATATATATATAAATTACAAAACTCACGCTTCAAGACACGCCGATCCCGTTGCATCAGTTTACGGGGACGACCAATGTTTGCAGTTAGTGTCCCTACTCCCATATATATACACTACCCTAGAATGATGGACTGGACAGCAAGATGTGATGATGTAAGGGAAAGAATACATGCTTTAATGGGGGTATGGTCCCCGCGTGCTGCAGTTACAATAGCAACCTTTCTAGGCATACTTTCAACAGGGATTTGATACACAACTATGGGTATGTGTGTCCATTCCTGCTGCAAGTATGTCGTCAGGTCAGCTGTAGCTTTCGGGCGTGGTTCCCTGGCCCGTAAGTGTCTCTCTAACTCTCCCACAAAAGTTCTATGAAGTTTAGATCGGGACTCTGAGTAGGCCAGGGAGGGCGTTTTACATCGGTATCTTCATACCATTGCTTGACAGAGGCTGCAACATGACATGGATCGTTGTCGTACTAGAAGTAACATTCGTCCATTCCATCAAATTGCCAGAGCGCAGGAAGAACATGATTGCCCAAAATGTTCATGTAGGTATCAGTGTTCAGTGCATCAGGTACAAAATGCAAAGATCAAAGTCCATAACACGAAAAACACCCCAAAACAAGTACACCATCACCACCGAACTTGAGAATTGTAACGATGCATTCGGATAACAAACGTTCGCCTAGCATTCGTCAAACCCAAGCATAACCCGACTGGAAGAGCGTGTAGAGTGACTCGTCGCTCCATAAAACAGTTTTCCAGTGATCCACAGACCAGTCGCGAAGTTAAAACCATATAGCGAGTCTGCCGGCATTGTTGAATGGGGGGATGTTCGGTTTCGGTGCGACAACACATCCGTGGATATTGAGGGCGTGCAGTTATTTCGGTAAGTACTGGGGTGCACCGTAACCCCTGCTGCCTGTTGAAACTCACTTTTGATGATTTTTAGTGGTTTCTTTCGGTTCTTACAAAACTCACGCTTCAAGACACGCCGATCCTGTTGCATCAGTTTACGGGGACGACCAATGTTTGCAGTTAATGTCCCTACTCCCATAGTTTCCACTTCATCACGACATCACCAACAGTTGACCGTGGCTGTGATAATCCTTCCGCAAATGCACAAATAGATTTGCCATTAATGTAACAACCAACTATAACACATCTTTCAAAGTTACTGAATTCCTTTCGTTTCGACATATTGTCACAATTTTACACAGAACTACGACATTACCACTTCGCGTATCCTATTTAACCTTGATAGGACACCTGCGAGCATTGGATTTGCATAATTAATATATATATATATATATATATATATATATATGTGTGTGTGTGTGTGTGTGTGTGTATGTGTGGTCGGGTTGTATGTGTGTATCCATATGTGAGGGGTATATGTGTTTGTACGTGGTAAAATATGTATCTAAATTTATACAGGGAAAATTACAGGAACATGAAATTCCAGCAAGGACATACTGTGAAGTGGAAAAAAATATGATTTAAGAAATGATGAATTTCTTTCACTATTAAAACAGTTCTATCTCCTATATTTCTTCCCAATAGTATCTCTTCGCGTTACGTGTTTATTATTTCTCTCTTCTTAAAGATTGGAGGCTTTCTCCCTCAACAACTTTAACTCGTACGTTGCATTAAGCCGAACCGCCTTTGAATAAAGGCTTTAATATGGAATGGTATTGAAAACCTTATCTCCTAAATGCCATAACATATTAATAGCTGCCACAGCCGTTAGCGTAATGAAAAGCCCTAACGACCATTTTCCTAGTGTAAAACTTCCTGCCCAGCGCGCCTTCACTATTTAATTTTCGCGCCACCGTGAAGCAATTGTTAACTTTTAAAGAATAATGACACTGTGTTAACGTTTGGCGAGGATTTGTCAAGTTTTAATTTAATGCAAAACAGGTTTAATTACAATATTGCAGCCGTAAATTAAATTTTATAGCTCGCGATGATAAAAGTTTTCGGGGGTAAACTTATTAGTGTTATCTTCATTTTAGCTGGTCTAAACTTTTGTTGTGTTTAAATTGGAGGCATATGTAAATTTGAAAAGGGATTCAGACTGAAAATGTGCTTCATTAATTTGAATAATCGAGTTCTAGGACGTATTAATTCGGTGCCTTTGCAAGTCACTTCATATTCGTCGCCCTACAGTGTAAATTACATTTTGGTGAAGATACATAATACTTTATGCAAACGAATGCATTTGTTGCAACCCGACAAAGTTATAAATTTCCATTAGGGTCTCGAATATTTCAAGTCTTTGAAGTATCAAGAGTGTTCCAAGCATTGTCAGATATTTTCATTTTCTTATTATGTAATGTGCCTGTAGATTTTAGTATACGGGAAATAAGCATTATTTTAAATACTAAATTTTTCTTCTATCACATTGTTATTCAAATTATAATTATTTTCAATGCAATTCAAAGTCTATTCAGTTATGATTAAATAAAGACAGGTGTAAAAATAACAATTAATTCTAAAAGTGTTCTAAAGTGTGACCAATCCCTTTAAAGAAATATTTTCTTCATGTATTTCCAGTTATTAAATTTGTTATCAAGCACTGGAGAATTATTATAGTATTATGATAATTGCTGTAATAACTTACCATTCAATTAACAGAATACAAAATATGAATTATGAATAATATCACCTTGGTAACAATGTCGCTTAATATCAACATAATGAATTGCATACAAATAAATCTATATTAAATATTAAGTTTACTCATTATTTTAAACTATAGACAGTTGTTTATATATATATATATATATATATATATATATATATATATATATATATATATATATATATATATATATATATATATATATATAAATTAAATATTTCAAACGTACCCTAAATTTTAATTCTTTCTATTTAACCATGGTATCTGTCATATTTCTGTGCTATTACTCTCAGCATAATTTTAAATAATCATTTTGTTGCACTCATCATTTCCTGTTTCAATTGTGCATCTAGCGACAGGAACTGCTTATATAATCATAAATGAATCGAGCGCGAACACTCTCTTCATCCCAACACATCTTAACGTGGATGTAAATCACCTTCACCCTCACCCTGCTAACCAAAACTTGAAACCGTAATTGGGAAGTTCACTGAATCAGACGTATGTTATTAGAATGTGCGATTGTGCTTATGATTAAAGCTTCAGAAATACCTGTCTCGAAAAGATATGACAGTATCGTGTTTGTTGTTCATTATATATTAATTATGAGGTGGGTATATGTTTGAGCTTATATACCAATTCAAATCCCATGTCTCTCATGCATTTTCTGAGCTTTATATAAATTAGTGTATCGAAAGTGTTGCATTATTTTTTGTCTGGCCGGTGATTTATCAAAAATGCGTTTTTTACACCTAACACGCTTGTTATCTCTTAAACTGTTTAATATTTTCATGTGAAAGTTTTCGAGACAACAAATAATATCATTTTTCGGTAACTAATCCTAAATTTACTTACAGATCCCACAAGAAAATATTTTTTATCCATAGATAAACTTCAATTTTTCAGGGGAAAAGAATACACTATATTCAGTTTCAATTTTAAAATAGAAATACAGCCTAAATATATATAGAAATGTAGGTCCACTTTAAACTTTAGTTTCTTTTTTATGTTTTGAAAACAGAACTTTTGTCATAATCTCGATATATTTGGAGTATTCATGAGAGTTAGCTTTGATATCACTTTTGTCGACAGCAACTGCTTATTATTTAAGACTCTCTGACACAAATTATTTTTGTGTTTCAAACAAGAAAGAGGTATATATGTATAAATCAAACCTTGTTATATTTACGAAAAAATACGATTTTAAAGTTTATAATTTTCAAGACAATGATACAATTTTTACTACTTTTCGACTTTTAACGGCTATATGACCCTTTAAACAAGTGGTCGTCAACCTGGTTCCTACCGCCCACTACTGGGCTGTGGTGACATGCCCACAGAAACCAAAAATCTCGATGAAGTATTCATTTCTTAATCACAAAGACAGACACTTAATTTAAAATATATATACAAGTCTTTATTAAGACCTCCAAATTATACTACAAGTATGTACAAATCTTAAAGGTAAGTTACATCGTTATGCAATGGCTAGCAAAAAGCCATAGTTACGCCACAGGTCTCTGCGTCAAAAGAGCAGCAGCTCGTTCAACAGTCGGCTAAGGTCTCTCTCTCTCTCTCTTCCGAGAAACCGACATTTTATCATATTTTTTCTTTCTCGAAAAACCTGGAACATTCTCAAAAGTCTTTTAGTAACCCCTACTTCCGGGTCCACCGTTCTCACGATCGGTGCTTTCATCGACGAGGAAGTCCGTAATTAGGGCCTACGGCCACACCTGGTCAGCCTTGGCTCCAATTGTCACACGTCTTCCCCTGCCATGGGGAACCAATTAGCGAAGATTGGACTGCCGGTCTTTAATTTCTCCCTGCCGAGAGCGCTTCTGAAACATTTCACAGGCAAGACCACACACAAACACACTGTATAAAATATATGATTCTTTCAAGATATCATAGGGCGGTAAAAGGTTTCATGGCGGCCGTTGGGGTTTTTTCTCCTTGCTACAAATTGCGCTCTCCCTCAATAATACACTGCTAACAACTTCATTAGTTTAAATTGCAAAAGCATATTCTAAAAAGTCACTTTTGAGTTCGATCTCTAAATTTTGACTATAGATAATAATTCATCGAGCACTTCTCGAAGAAAACTCAAGTGCGAGGGAACAATGAATTGTATAAACATACATAAAGTATTAAATAAATAGGTAAATTTTAGTACATTTTTTACTCTCCCTCCCAATAAATTGCATCGCTCTTGAGCTAAATTGTGTTAATGTTGCACAGGGGGTCGGTAAGAAAATTTTGCCATTAACAAAGATACAAAAGCGGGTGGTAAATTTAAGAAGGTTGTCGACCCCTGATTTAAACCTTTCCCAAACAAAAAATATTCAGGGCATGACTGCTTTTGTACATTCAGAACAAAACAGTATTATTCCCATGAATTACTGACTATCATTTGTTCTGAATCATATATTTATATAAATTGTTCAAAATGTAATGACAATAATTGGGAATGAAAAAGCAAAGTTTTAAATTATAATTGAATACTATAACATCTATAGTTAAAAAGTTAAGAATTAAGAATTTCTCTTTTACTAATTTGACTTGAGAGAGAAAACTCCTTATCATCCGATATCTGAAAAATCTAAAAAAGACATCAATTCCGAGATAAACCTCTTGGAGTTTGAAATAGTTTTAACGTCTCCCGTGGGAGTCAAAACAGTTAGTCAGAGCGCCTTACCGCAAACAAAGGTTTCTAACTTCAACGAAATTTTTGTTTGCTTTGGGTGAAAAAAAATAAGAAATCGAAATAAAACCCACTTACTGTAAATGGATCGTTCAGTAGTAAAAATGTTGACGGAAACTTCCGAAATCTCGAAAGAAATCCCACTAGATTTAATTACTTCTGCACAAAACTGACATCCATTTTTATGACTCACAAAAAATTGGATAAATTATGATCTATTTTATTTCTGTTTTTCCTGAATAGTTCGATTTTAATATTTTAGAGAATTTATATAAAGTTAAAAATTTTTATTGCAGTTCTTTAAATTTAAATCAAGGGAAATCCATAATTTTCATGATTAATTAAATGTGCACACACACACACACATATATATATATATGTGTGTGTGTGTATATATATATATATATATATATATATATATATATATATATATATATATATATAGAGAGAGAGAGAGAGAGAGATTACTTTTAAGAGTTATTGGATCAAAATTAAGCCCCCTTTTGGTTAAAAAAAATCACCGTTTCAAGGAGAAGATATACGGCGATTTTCTACTAGACTGGACTCCCCGTGGGTAGCGTACACACGCGACAGTGAGAGAGAAAAAAGCCACAAGGCGAGGTCAGACAGAGAGGTGAGCGGTGGACGAAAAACAATTGAAGAAGGGAAGATCACTTTGTCGTACAGCAGTTTGACATTATCAAGCTTACCGAAGGAGTTTTGAAGTTAGCTACTATGCCAGTGACCTGGTGATAAAGTGAAGACAGAAGGGTTAGTGTGGTGTATGTACAAGCACTGGCACGTCTTAATTCTGGCAGGGTTTCCGCAATATAGCTATTAGGATTAACACGCGCGATAAATAATTCCCCGTTGCCTGATAGCAATTGCGTGCGGTCTTTATGTAGTCCAATTGTGTTGTAATAAATAGAGTTTAGTGTAGACAACCTCGTCGCATCTTGTTAAAGGTGAGTTCGTTGTTTCAGTATGTACGTTACCACAAACTAAGGTAATGAAAACAGTTGAACTTCTTATATGTATATATGTATATATATATATATATATATATACATACACTCAAGAGCCAAAACATTATGACCACCTGTCAATAACGAGTTGGCCCACCTTTGGCGCGCAACACAGCTTCAACCCGCCATGGCATGGATGCCACAAGTCCTTGGTAGATGGCCGGAGACAGATTGTACCAGATATTTATGCAACGGTCACGCAAATCCGAGATATTGCGAATTGGTGGTCTTTGAACTCTGAGCTGCCGTCCCATGACATCCCAAATGTGTTCTATCGGATTGAGATCCGGTGAGTTAGGCGGCCAGGACATTAACTGGAATTCAGCATCATGTTCCTGGAACCACTCCAACACAACTTTAGCCTTGTGATACGGGGCGTTGTCCTGTTGGAACATTCCATTTCCAGCTGGAAAACCAGAGGCCATGTAAGGGTACAACTGGTCCGCAATGATGTTCAGATACCCGGTAGCATTCATGGTCTGCTCTACCACAACCACGGGTCCCAGAGACGCCCAAGAGAACGTCCCCCAAAGCATAATACCGCCACCACCGGCCTGTGTATGACCTACTGTACACTGAGGGAGCAACAGTTCGCCTGGAAGACGGCGTATCCTGACACGGCCATCGGCGTGATGAATGACAAACCGTGATTCATCTGACCAGGCAACTCTCTCCCACCGATCCATGGACCAGTCGCGATGTTCCCGGGCCCAGCGCAGGCGCAGTTAGCGATGACGCTTGGTCAGCAAAGGCACACGAGTGGGACGTTTGCTGCGTAGCCCCATATACAACAGTGTCCGCTGAACAGTGTGCTGCGATACTATTCTACTTGGCCCTGCATTGTATTGGGCTGTCAGCTGAGCCACTGTCTGCCTCCGGTTTTGCTTCACCATGCGAGACAGTCTCCGACGACCTTTTTCTTTGATAGCATGTGGACGTCCAACACCATGTCGTCTACTGCTGATTTCACCGTCATTCATCCACTTTGCATAAGTACTAACAACTGTAGGTCGCGAACAACCCACGAGTCGTGTAGTTTCGGAAATACTTGTTCCGAGCCTTCGAGCCATTACAATCTGCCATCTATCTATCTATAAGTCGCTTAGATCCGCAGCCTTTCCCATCACACACAGAAGTAAGTGAAAGAATGATTCTTCAGACTCTCCAGCAGCAGTTAAATACCACTTCCACCTGATCAAGTGTCTTCCACGTCATCCAGGAATTCATTGCAAAATGTAGGGGTGGTTATAATGTTTTGGCTCTTGAGTGTATATATATGTGTGTGTGTGTGTGTGTGTGTATGTTGGTCGTTGTTGTTGTTGTTATTGTTGTTTTTGTTGTTGCCACTCAGTTCGAATCTCGACAACCACCACTGAATACCTTCGTGTTTTCACCGGTTACGGGCACGTTAGATCCGCCTGTGGCAAAGTACTTCCATGGGGTTAGAGGGAGGGGAAATGTAAGAGCCCCTGTGAGTCCTCTATCAAAATTTAGGTTACACCTGGGTAAGCCCAATTCTGATCCTTGTGATGCCATTGTAAATGAAAGCCGTCTTTCTCTGCCCTCAGATCAAAGCCGTCTTTCTCAGCCGTCTTTCTCTGCCTATAAACATGGCCTGGCATGTTCCGGCTAATCTTTGTCGTATCGCTCGTCCAATATTTAAATTTAGGGCCAATTAGTTTGGGTAGTACATTTCATTTATTTTAGAAAGGGGTATTTGGGTTCGTTGTGTTTAAATTATTTGTTAATAACCCAAAGTCTGGACGTGATTAGCGATAACGAACGAATTTGAAGGATAGAATGAAATACAACCGTAATGACTAAAACCGACAAATAGTTAAGTTTACACTAAATTAAATTTATTTTACAATAATTTTACAGTTTCTACATCTTATATTAATCATTTTAACTTATATCAAGCACCACTTAATCATCCACAAATCTTTAGTTTACTATAGTTCACTATTAATATACAACAATTACTTTTCAAGGAAACAAGGGAGCACACAATCACTATCCAAAACTTAGAATACCAACTATATCTCCTATTAACTATCTCTACACCTATTCGTAAACCAATAGTTCAATGAAATACAATGATCAACCAAAAGAAAAGGACTGATCTAAACAAATGAAGTATTGTGACTCACTCGTTGAGTTGCGTTTCGGTATATTTGTAGGTCGACTTCCGTAGATATGCCAGGGAATTCTCTTGCTTCTATGTCGTTGAGCTTGCTGCTGCCTTCTATCACACCACACGCACACACAAAATATTATTTTTTTGATGCGATGAAGATTAACTTCTAATCTGCACCTGTATCGGGGTAATTCAAAAGACTCGACTCCAAAGTAAAAATGCTAAGAAAAGAAATTTGAGTCTGAGACTCGAGAGGAAAAGCTTCTCCGTGCTGAGAGCTTATTATTTGGGAGCGAGAGAGCCTCTCAGAGCCGGGAGCCTGCTATCTGGGGAAGAGCCACCTTTTTAGTTGGGAGGGAGTCTTCTTATTCCGGGAGCGGGCCCTCTCCTCCTTTCTTTTTTTAAAACTCCCCATTTTATATGTTTTTAAATCTATTCTTATTCCTTAACTCCTCCTTCGAAAACATCTCATCCACTCTCGAGTTTTCAAATCTGTCATTCGTTCGTTTCACTCCACCATCACTTTAAACGCAGCCCCTGCTCAAAACTATCTCACGCTCGAAAAACATCAAGCCAACTCCTCCCACGACACCCGTAGTACTTCTCCCGCCGCTGTTGTAAATTCTAATACAAAGGCCTTTGTCGTATAACGTCACTTTTGGCGACAGCCTCACTTATCTGCGTCTAGCGATCGAACCTCCCAAGCTGAGCGCTTCTGTAAGACTATTCTTCCTCCACAGCAAAACACCGGACCGCTTCGCTCTTTAATTACCGTGCCGCCTCTAGCCGTCGTATCCAATTTTAGCAGTTTGAATGTAATGATGAATGGCTTCGAATTGACTTATTCTTTTAATATTTTTATGATATCTTCACCTATTCGAAGGCGCATCATTACAATCTTTAAGGAACTACACAATCAACATTTGATCTTAAGAAAGTTTTCTACTAAATTCATAGTGTGATGACAACAAGCAATTGAATTCATGCAAGTGGGTGTAGACTGAGCCTGCTGTTATAGTATTTTAACATTTTTGCATAACTGTTAAAAAGATGAACTGAGTCATCCCATACAGCTGTTTGACTCTGCAATGTTAATACGCTATGGAAACAAAAATATACCCCCTATGGCGAAATATATGTAATGATATAATGAAGATAAGACGGCGTGAAAGTAATAATCAAGAAACCATATCAATTCACATTTGCACCTAAACAGTCTGCAGATTCTCGAATTCGTCCTTTATATGCTTTCTCGAATATGAAAGGAAACCTTCTTAACAGTTGTCCTGAACTTGATGGCGTTGTAGCTAAAAGTACCATAGAACCTGACTGTTGTGAAGGATCCACAATTTGGACATTTTGAACTCCTTCCAACGTTATAGCCATTTTGTTCTTCCAACACGATTACGGGGCATAAAACGGCCATATTGGAACTGCACCAAGAAACATCACCCCCCCCTGAATTCCTCAGGACGGAGGAAAGAAATTCCAGGAAATTCAACGGACTTCCAATTTTCTTGGAAATAAGCGTACCACGTGGGTCAACCATGGGAATGTCAGAGCATCCTGCCCTCGAATAAAAAACTCGAGGAGGCAATAAATTTACGTGAATAACTAACCTGGGGAGGGGTTATAATGAAGATTGTGGGAGCCCCGAGTGTGGGAGAAACGACGTTCGGAGGGAGAGCAAGAGAGCGATTTGAGGTAGCGAGCTGCGAAGAGAGCCTGGGAAGAAAAGACGCCCCGTAAAATGGCGAGATGTCCCTCTTCAACCGCCAGCGCCGAATCCTGTTGCCTCCGCCAGTGAAGGGCCACATGAATTTCAGCCCGATCCCTAAAGCCTCCTCCTGTAGAAGTGCCTCAACTATGCCATGCTCTGCTGTTTCATCAAAACTCCCCAGGTTGGTCATAAATTCCCCCTCTAAATAGTGCTCTTGCCTTTTGAGAGATTACGAGACTTTTATTTAACTCGACCCGTAATGGTTATGTCGCAGGAAGCTGATGAAGTATGCCCTAATTCGGTTAAAATATGTATAGCCAAGATCTTAAAATATAATATGTAAACCCGACCTTTTCTTGTAAAATATTGTATAATAAATGTTGTTATTTTTATTTATAAACGCATAGTTCCCTTTGGAGTTCACCTCCCTAAATTTACACAACGCAAAGGGGTATCTCTGGTACCCCTCATAACACTGACTTTAATTGTTTTCAATACTTCAAAATTATATTGGGTCGAGACTCCTGTTAAAACAAAGAATCTATCTTAATAGTTGCCCTGATATTGATGACATTGTCGCTCAAATTGTTGCATAAATTGACTTCAACATTTTTAATACTTGAAAAATACATTCGGCTGAGACTCGAATTCAAGTAAAGAAGATCTGGACTAGGTTAAGAGAGAAAAAAAGGTTTGCATAAAAGCCCACCACATGGGGAAATTTTCATTGAAAAGAAAAAAGAGTTTATAATACACTGTTAAGTGCTACAGCGATGAAAGGGTAGTTAAAAAATGAATGAGGATAAATTTTATAATTGCGAAGTTAATTAGGAGATTAGTAAAAGGTACCGTACTTTCAGGACGATAAGACGCACCTCAAATTTATGGGAGTATTTTTAGAAAAGAATATATTTTATTTTGTCAGGTATGTAAAAATATTATAAATTTATTTCTTAATAAAGATGATATTTATATATATATATAAATATGTATTAGATACTTGAAAAATAACAAACTAATGGGGATGTTGTGACATAATAATACAGTAAACCCAGATATCAATACGGTAAAATAGAAAAGTACTAAATCAGAAAGGAAATGGAGGTGTTATAGTTGATGACTGGAGGGAGTTGTGACCCCCCATCCCCGGTTAAACATGTTTTACTTCCGGACAACACTCCCGGTGGTCGGCTACAACACCAAAACCTTATAGATAAAAAAGAGTGAAAACAATTAAAGTGTGACAAACAAATTAAACCATAGTTTATCATTAAATAATATTAATTAAAACGCTAAGAAACTAAATAAATAAAAATAATAATAATAAAAATAAAAATAAAAATAAACATAAAATACATCAATACATTTAAGGACATACCACCTCACCAAGGTGGGGTGTTTTCCAGAAGTGTTTTCCGGAGTATTTTTCGGGAGTGTTTTCCGGAAATAAAACGCGTTTAACCGGGGATGGGGGGGTCACAACTCCCTCCAGTCATCAACTATAACACTTTCATTTCCTTTCTGATTTAGTACTTTTCTATTTTACGGTATTGATATCTTGGTTTACTGTATTATTATGTCACAACATCCCCTATAGTTTGTTATTTTTCAACTATCTAATATTATGTAATAAAATTTTGTGAGCAGCTTAGCGCCTAATTTTTCTTTATGCTTTCTTAATTAGCTTTTTACCACAATTTTTATAATTCTCTATTTACATTTGTAAGCTATATATATATATATATATATATATATATATATATATATATAAACTCACTTACAAAAAAATTAGCGCACCAAGAAGGAGTCGTCAAAATGAAACGAAATTTTACATACGTAATGACTACTTTGATATAAGTAAATAATAAGAAAATCAAAGAAAAATGATAATTTATTTCAGAGAAAAAGTCAAAAGAGCGGAGGAGATAATACTCCGTTGGACCCCCTCTAGCGCGAATGCACAATGCGATACGATCGGGCATTGAGTCATACAAGTTCTGTATGATGTCTTGAGACATTTCGTTCCATATTTGCTGTAACCTTGCCTCTAGTTCGTTCAAACTCGTGGGATGCCCAACTCGTCGTCCCAAATGATCCCAGATATGCTCGATTGGAGACAAATCTGGGGATCGGGCAGGCCAAGAACGGGTAGTAACAGTGCGGAGACAGTCTTGTGACACCCTTGCCGTAAGAGGCCGAGCATTGTCTTGTTGAAAAATGGCTCCTGGGAGCCGTTGCATGAGTGGCAACACATCTGGTTGCAGGATTTCATGAACATACCGCTGGGCTGTCATGGTGCCACGGAACAATACTAGGGGTGACCGTGTATTGTAGGCAATGGCACCCCATACCACCACACCAGCTGTGGGAGCGATGTGTCGCTATACAGCAAAGGCAGGATTGAAGCGTTCACCACGGGCTTTCCACACACGAACACGATTGTCATCACTGCCGAGATTGAATCTGGATTCGTCGCTAAAGACGACCTGGTTCCATTCCGCTGCAGTCCAGTTTCCTCGTGCGCGGCAAAACTCCAAACGGAGGCGTCGATGGGTGGGCGTCAAGGGCAGCACACGTAATGGGCGCTGCGATACCAACTGTCCTTCAGCCAGGCGCCTTCGTATGGTTCGAGAAGACACAGAGACCCCTAGTGAAGGTGGCTTTACGCGTGCATTTCTTACGATGTGGCGGTCTTCTCGACGACTGGTCTGTCGAGGGCGTAATGAGCCTGGTCTTCGTGTACATGACATCTCTCGGGTCCACTGGTCCCAACACCTCCTCACAACACAATCAGAGCGGCCTAACTGACGAGCTACTCGCCTAGCTGACCACCCAGCTTCCATCATACCGACGATTCTCCCCTTCTCAAACTGCGACAACTGCTTATATTGTCTTCAAACACGGCGTAATGGCATGTCTATCTCAGCTCTTCCTATGCAAATGATTCATCACACTCAAACAAGCTTTGGTTACCTGTTTTATACTCCACAGAGTGCGATGTTCAACGCCCTCTACCGGCTATATGTAATGCGCAATCACGCTGCATTTCTAATCATTTGCATATCTCCCCGACATGTACCTTCATTGCAAGTTTCGTTACGATCCCGCAATTATTTCTTGGTGCGCTAATTTTTTTGTCCATGAGTGTATATATATATATATATATATATATATATATATAATAAATATATACACTGAAGTGCCACTGAATTAGGGATAACAAAGCCTATGCAAATTGTGTACCGTTGCGCATCATGTATGCGCAAGTGAGGGCGCTGTGGTAACTGCATATATAACACGAACTGTGGTTGTTCTGAATTAGTTGTTGGAATTGCCAGTATGGATAAACTGCCTGATTTAGACGCCTTCGATCGCGGACAAATCGTAGCTGCGCGACGCATGGGCCATTAAAATCCCGACAGCTAGGATTTTCAAGGTCGACAGTGTCAAGAGTATACCAAGAATTCATGGATGGTGGAAAAAAACTAACGATCGGGCAAACTGCAAAGGACAATTAGCCTTGACAGTGCGTGGTGAGAGACGGCTCAGGCGTATTGTACGTAGCCAGTGAAGCCAAACATTAGCTCAAATTACCACCCAGTTTAATGACGGTGCCAGTCGTACAGTTAGTAAACGGACTGTGCAACGCTCGCTTCACCGTGTGGGTTTCGGGAGCCGACGACCTACAAGAGTACCATTGCTCTATACTCGCCATCGGGCTGCACGTCTTGCCTAGGCAAGAGAGCACAGAGACTGGAGTGTAGAGGACTGGAAACGAGTAGCATGGAGTGATGAGTCTCGATTCCGACTACTTAACGCCGACGGGAGGCTGCGAATATGGCGTCAGGCTCATGAAGCCATGGATCCTGCATGCCTGGCTTTAACTGTACAAGGGCATGGTGGCTCAATCATGGTCTGCGGTGTTTTTTCGTGGCACAGTTTGGGATCTTTGGTGCGTGTACCAACCTCCCTCAATGCAATTCGGTACGTAGAGTTGCTGGGTGATCACCTCCATCCGTTTATGCTGTTCTGTTATCCGCACGGTAATGGAGTTTTCCAGCAAGACAACTGTACCTCTCACAAGTCCCGGTTGGGTACAGGCTGGTTGGATGAGCATTCCTCTGACTTCTCTGTCATGAATCGGCCACCTAGAAGCCCAGACTTAAATCCTATTGAGCATATTTGGGATGTTTTGGAACAAGGCGTGAAAGGCCATCACACAGCACCAAAGAACCTTACAGAATTATGGACAGCTTTAGCCAATATTTGGCAAGCCATTCCCGTTTAACGTTTCCAGAAACTTGTTGAATCTATGCCTCGTCGTGTGGCAGCCGTTATCAAGGCCAGAGGAGGCCCAACTCGTTACTAGGTAGGTATACCTAATTCAGTGGCACTTCAGTGTATAATATATGCAATAAAATATTCATTTTATTTTAATGTTAATTTCGGAATATAAAACGTACACGAATTTTAAATCGACTTTTTAATCTAAAAAGATGCGTATTATGGTCCGCAAAATACAGTAACTAAAAAATATATTTTATGCCTATATACATAAATAAAGGAAAATAACTTATAATGCTTCTAAATTTAAATACACTTGGAAATTAGCGCTTATTGATCTTATCTCTGAAACTGATTAAATAAGAAATTGATGAAATAAAAAATCCTCTTTCCTTATTACTTTTGGCCGTTGAAAATAATTAAAGTATCCAAGTGATTACTTATCATAACAGTTTGCAATAAAAAAATTATAAATTAAACTATATATATATATATATATATATATATATATATATATATATATATATATATATATACTATATAAACGTACAGTATGTGAGAGTTTGTGAACTCCGTTGAATTTAAAAATGATATTTTATAACATTAAACGAACTCCCATTCTGTATTTAAACCTTATCGTTCTTTAATAAGATTTTTCGCAATAAAAATTAATGATGTTATCTTATTATCGGTAAAACCATAAAAGGAAACGATAATCTATATATCTTTCTCTATCAGCGATAAAGAAATTCGGCACCGAAATTCAAATGATTGTATACGTAATAAATGATAATAAAAAAGTGACACTAAATGAGTACGTTATAAATTTATAGAAGATAATTTTTTAAGTTTTCAATAACATTCTTTACTTAAATGACAATCTTTTTCTTTTATAATCATCCATGTCTAAAATCCAATTTTCGGGAAGCTTAGTAAATTGTATAATATGTTGTTAGAGAAAATTATCGGAGCATTTTATATTTTCAGTCAATTTATTAGTTATTTATTTCATTTATGAATGATAAGTTTTCGTTTATGAATGACTAGTATAAAACTTTTTCATTGCTAGGTTAGTAAATTTTTATATATGATTTTATATGCCTGTTGGCAAAGGCTTCAAGCCAGTGATCTGAGGGTTGCGGGTTCTAGGCCGGTCGCTGGCAAAATCCACCGCCTTGTTCACTAATCGTGGCCAGGGCCCGTAAAATAGGGTGTGGCTGCAATGTTCTCCAAGTTCTCAAATTTACCTCTGGGGGTGCTGGGTCAGGTGGTCTGGTCCCACCACTTGACTCGGCTCAAAATTCACAGACCATCAAACGGGTGCAGTGTGAACCCACCGCTTCTGGTGCACCCGGGGCAACACATCCAGCGAAGTGACCTCACGCTCCTCCCCTCCCCCCCCCCCCCGGAGAAGAGCCTAGGGTCAGTTCTCCCAGCTATTAGGATAAAAATTGCCTTAATTTGATAACTTATACACGTACCTGTGAGAGCCCAACCCCTTACGAATGGCCGGTTTCTGCCCTTTCACTAAGTTTACACATTGAAATAAAATATATAATTCAATATATACAATATTGATATATATATATATACATGCATATATATATATATATATATATGTGTGTGTGTGTGTGTGTGTGTGTGTGTGTGTGTGTGTGTGTGTGTGCGGGGTGTTCAGATAATATACCGACAAACTCAGAGGGTTGTTATTTGACATTAAAATAGTAAATGTATTTAGTCTATATAAGAAAACAATACTCTTCCGCGAATGCATTTCTCTCGTAGCAAATCTCGAGAATCTAATATTTTTCTTTTTGGTACTCGTCTTTATTTAATGATCTATTCGTTTTTCGAACTCATCAGCCGTTCTTCACATCCATTGGAGGTTGTCGAAATCTATATTAAAGCATATTTCATCAAATGTCGTCCCTATTAATCCATCTCTCATCGGAGGTTGTAGAAGTCATTTATATTAAAGCAGTAAATCCAGATCTATCAAAGCCTCTCTCGTTCCTAAAATTCATCAACATGTTTGCAAAGTAATCTTAAATCAACGAAATCTGAAATTACTTACTGCACGTTTACTTATTTCTTTATTTCTATTGTCAAAATCCAATACGGGTATTCCACAAATTAAGTTTTATTGTTTTAACGATTTGCTAATGTTTAAAATTTTTACAATTTGGTGTATTGTTGTCATTGCGTGTAATAATTATTCAAATTATTAGCAACTGAGTCATAAGTAGGATTTAAACACTGTTTGCAGAAAAGAACATCAATACCGTATCATTTTCGCTGATCTATACCGTAGCCCCAACTCCGTGGCAAGATGATAAGGACAAAACCCAAGAGCAAACTAATCTTCATTGTTGGACTTGAAATTTTGACTAAACTAGAGAATGAAAATATTGTAAAAACACCTAACATATTTATATTGTTCCCTGGAGCTTTCGACACTTGACAACGAATGCTAAATTTCTGATCTTTACTCGATGTTCCAACTTCCATTAATTGATTATTTTACTAGAGGTCAAGTCTTTCTACTCGCCAATTTAAATATTAATCAAGGCTAGTTGTTTCAATTACCTATGGTGAACATCTTAGTATTCTGTAGTGATAACTTATTTCATTTAATTTATAAGTGCATTTAATTCATTTACTGTATAATAGATGGCACCACCATTCAGTGTCATTTTATGTTGCACGACACCGATAGGTGGAGTGGCAGTATTGTATCCCGAGAATTTTTCTCGATGCTCGCGAACACTTCGCTTGCTGCTATATAACCGAAAGGTGATGTTCGGAGATTAAATAAATATTATTTTGATAAGTTTTAAAATATGTTTCCATCAATCTAATTCAGGCATCTAACCTGATAATAATGGTGACCTGGCAATACGCCCAAATAAACTAACGGACGCCTGGATTTATTTTCGCCTATATCGAAAGACAATATTTTCGCTGACCACGTGCTCACCAGTCTTCAACTATGACGCAAGAAGTCGGAGCAGTGAAAATACCGGTCTACAATTTCGCTGATCCTTCACTATGGTTCCTGATGTGCGAAGCTACGTTCGAATTAGGCACTCCGAAAGCTATATCGGAAAGCAAGACAAAGTTCAATTACATAGCATCTAATTTACCACCGGAAGCAGCTACCGTGGTACGGGACGTTATCGTCAACCCTGACAAGACCGACCCTTACGGTGTGTTGAAAAGGGAGCTGATAAGAAGAAGCGGTGAGTCATCCCATCAAGAAATCCGGAAACTTCTCGTCGGTGAACAGCTGGGAGATCGCAGACCTAGCGAACTGCTACGCGTCATGCGGCGGCGCGCCGAATCTTACAACGTGCCGGAGGAATTAATGATGGAACTTTTTCTACAACATTTGCCGACGCCCGTACAGTCAATCATCGCAGCAGTAACACCGTTAAGCCTAGAAAAGGCAGCGGACATCGCTGACAGAGTGATGGAAGTGACACCCATGCCGGTAAGTGCTTGTTCTGTTTCCTCAGTTCATTCCATTGAAGACCGATTGCTTGAGGAAATCAAAAAAATTAATACGCGGATAAATGAAATTTCGTTGCGTAGAGGTCGCAGTCCTCATCGCAACAGTGCGTCGCGTGCTCGTAGTAAATCACGATCCAAAACTTTCGCTAACTGTTGGTATCACCATAAGTTTGGCCATAATGCCAAGAAATGCGTTCCCCCGTGCAATTTTGAAAAAAACGACGACGGCCGGGTGTAGCGGCGACTACCACCTTGCCATTAAACTCTCGTCGCCTGTTCGTGCGCGATCGGCGTACTAATGTTAATTTTTTGATTGACACAGGAAGTGATGTTTCCATCATCCCTGCTTCAAGGTTACAAAAAAGAAACGCATTACAAATGACACTTTCGGCAGCTAACACCTCGCCAATTCAGGTCTATACAACTCAAACCCTTTCTTTAGATATTGGTCTTAGGAAAATTTTCAAATGGACATTTTTAGTTGGGAATGTATCCAACCCAATAATTGGTGCTGATTTTTTATATAATTTTAATCTAATGCCTAACTTAACCTCCAAAAATTTAATTGACTGCCAAACTAATATTACCTCGCCCTGCATACTAAAGAACAGTGCGATTCATTCAATTAAAACTGTATCAGGGGATAGTGTTTATCATAAATTATTATTGGATTTCCCCGAAATCACTACCCCCCCCCCCTCGTCCAGATCAAGAAGTTAAACATTCGGTTGTGCATTATATACAAACAACTGGTCCTCCTGTAACAGCAAAAGCACGCCGTCTCGCACCTGACCGTCTGCGCATTGCTAAGGACGAAATTCAAACCATGATCGAACTAGGTCACATGCGTCCTTCTAAAAGCAATTTCGCATCACCTTTGCACATGGTGCCGAAGAAAGACAGCGCTGAATGGAGACCAGTTGGAGATTACCGAGCACTTAATGCTCAAACAATTAAAGACAACTATTCAGTTCCAAACATTTTGGACTTTACGTCTAACTTACATGGTACAAAAATATTTTCGCACATAGATCTGATTAAGGCTTATCACCAAATTCCAATCAACCCAGCAGATATCCATAAGAGTGCCATAATAACACCTTTTGGATTATTTGAGAGTACTCGAATGCAATTTGGCCTCTGCAATGCTGCAGCAACGTTTCAAAGGTCCATTGATGAGGTAACTAGTGGACTTCATTTTGTTTATGCCTTTGTTGATGACATTTTAGTCGCTTCAAAATCTCCAGAGGAGCATATCGAGCATCTCCGCATTGTATTTGAGCGTTTGCAAAAATATGGACTCAGTTTAAAACCCTCTAAATGTATTTTTGGCGTGTCATCAATTCAATTCTTAGGCTAAAAAGTTTCTGAATTTGGAATTGAACCCTTAACAGATAGAGTGGACTGCATATTAAAATTTCCAAAACCAAATACACTAACACAATTGAGACGATTCTTAGGGCTTCTAAATTTCTATCGGCGGTTTATACAAAAAGCAGCACACATTTTAGCACCTTTAAATAAACTGTTAGAGGGAATTAAAAATAAAAAGAAATCTAAAAGACCCACTCGCAATAATCCCCAGGATACACTTCAATGGAATGAGGAGGCTGAACAAGCATTTAATGATGCAAAAAGTGCTTTAGCAGAAGCAACTCTACTTCACCATCATATTCCAGGTGCAAAATTAAGTGTATGGGTTGATGCCAGCGATTTTGCTGTTGGCGGTTCTCTTATGCAAGTGCATGAAAACAGATGGGAGCCAATTGCATTTATGTCTGTGAAGCTTTCAAAAAGTCAGCAGAAATTCTCTACTTATGACCGAAAACTGTTGGCAATATACACAGCTGTAAAGCGATTTCAACATATGCTAGAAGGTCGCAGCTTCACAATATACACAGACTAAAAGCCTCTAATCTATGCTTTTAAACAGAAACCTGAGAAATGCAGCCCTCGTCAGTGGCGGCATCTTGACTACATATCACAATTCAGCACTGACATTCGCCATACTAGTGGAATCAACAATACAGTAGCTGATGCTCTATCTAGAGTAGAAATCAGCCCTATCTCCAATTCATTTTTTCTAGATTTCAATGCTTTCGCAGATGCCCAAAGAATTGATCCTGAATTAAAAAAATTGCAGACTGAAAATTGTACTTCTTTACAATTTAAATACATCCCCAGTCCAGTGACAAATACCAAACTTTTATGTGATGTCTCTACAGATGTACCTCGACCATTTGTACCAGAAAATTTTCGCAGAACTCTTTTTGAACACTTTCATAACCTTGCACATCCAGGTGTAGCAGCAACTACACAACTAATTTCATCCAGGTATGTTTGGCCTCAGATGAAGAAACATCTTAAGGAATGGGTGAAAAGCTGCATTGCATGCCAGCGATCAAAAGTGATCAGGCACACCAAGACACCTTTAGGCACTTTCGCATCACCTGATGCAAGATTTTCTCACATCCACATCGATTTGATAGGTCCCTTACCTCCATCAGAAGGGTAGACCTACAGTCTGACAATCATCGATAGATTTACAAGATGGCCTGAGGTAGTGCCTATTGCTGATATTACTGCAGAAACTGTATGTCGTGCTCTGTTCAGTGGTTGGATCTGTCGTTTTGGATGTCCTTCCACCATAACAACAGACCAAGGTCGACAATTTGAGTCCCATCTCTTTCGAGAGTTGACAAATATGCTTGGCACAACCAGAATTAGAACAACTGCCTTCCACCCTCAGTCGAATGGTTTAGTGGAACGTTTCCACCGTGTCCTAAAGAGTGCTATAAAGGCTCATGAAAATCCTAGATGGACTGAATGCTTACCTGCCATCTTACTTGGACTGAGAGCTGCTGTGAAAGCAGATATAAATGCATCCAGCGCTGACTTAGTGTATGGTGTTTCACTCAAACTTCCAGCAGATTTGTGTACAGAATCTTCACCGAATAAAATTTCACAAAACAATTTCATCCAACAATTGCGGGAAAGGATGAATCACATCAAACCCATCCCTTCATCCCATCATGTGAAATCCAAGGTTTTTGTGCACCCAGAATTAAACACTTGCTCTTACGTATTTCTAAGAGTGGATAAAGTCAGTCCACCCTTGTCACAACCCTACACTGGTCCTCATGCAGTACTTTCACGAGAGACTAAAAACATCACCATAGACTTAAATGGGAAGAAAAGTTGTGTCTCACTTGATAGAGTCAAGCCAGCTTTTCTATTTAATGACTTACCTGAGACTGATTACCCTGAAACCCAACCAAACGAAAAGAAATCACCAGAAAATCCTGAGACTGTAAAATCTCAAGTAACTAAATCTGGTAGACGTGTAAAATTTAATAAGAGGTTAATAACAGAAATTGGTTAAAACATTTTGTATATATTCATTTTGTAAAACATTTGAAAATTGCATCACATATATTTCATTTTTGTAAACATTTTGAAAATTGCATCATATATATTACATTCAAATTTTGACAGGTATATACATATTCATATTTTGTAACGTAAATTATTTCTCTTTAACCTTTGCATCATTTTGTATTCAGGGACATATATTAATTATGGTATATACAAGTGAAATGTTTATTACATTCAGATATTACCCAGACTGTTTTCTTTACATATTAATATGTCGAATTTATATGCCATATATATTATTTTTTTTCTCATTTTATTTGTCTAGTAAGTTTGCATCAGGTATCTCCCAAAGAACAATGTATGTGAAAGATATTTTTTTTTAATCATTGTATATTTAATACTTATTTTTAACATTTTGTCGTTCCTTCACAAGTTCATCACTGGAGGGATACTATTGTAGTGATAACTTATTTCATTTAATTTACAAGTGCATTTCATTCATTTACTGTATAATAGATGGCACCACCATTCAGTGTCATTTTATGTTGCACGACACCGATAGGTGGCGTGGCAGTATTGTATCCCGAGAATTTTTCTCGATGCTCGCGAACACTTCGCTTGCTGCTGTATAACCGAAAGGTGATGTTCGGAGATTGAATAAATATTATTTTGTTAAGTTTTAAAATCTGTTTCCATCAATCTAATTCAGGCATCTAACCTGATAATAATTCTATCCAAGCAGGATATCAGATCATTTAAGTTTACTGAGTCGCTGCTCTTAACTAGGTACCCTGTTAATGTAGTTCTTTCTATCTTAGTAACATTATAGAGGTATAACGTTATATAGGCATGTCGAGCGCCTTTGTTACCTTCACACGAACACAATCCAGGGTTTTTGAAAAATTTGCCCGCAGAGTTCAATAGATAGGGATTTAAGAAAGTAGATAATCAGCCAAATAATATTTTTTTTTATATTACTATAAAGAAAAGTGGATCCCATGATGGCCAAATTAAATCAATTTTATAAATAGGTTTAAGGGTTATATTAACAAAAAACTTAAATAAGATTCAACAACTAAGTTAAGAAGAAAAAAAACGTAAATACAATGTTAAATATATTGCATGTTAGGAGTGTACACATTGAAACAGGAGTATATAGAGTGGCGTCATTAGGGTAACACATTGCTCAAAAATTACTTTAAAATGTTAGGAAACTTTGGCTTTTACTTTACAAGATTTAATCGTATTTGGCTTCAAAACGAACGCAAATAAATTAATTTAATGCAATGTATTTCAAGAAATAAATGGGATTTCAGGGACAAATAATTAAACATCAATAAAGATATTACTTATTTTAACATCTTTAGTTAAATAGTATCTAATGTGGATAATCTACAATATACAGTGAAACTTCTAAATGACGGTTAGTATTGGTTCCGAAAAAATTGCCCGTTTTGAGGGGTGACCGGTGAAAATAGGTTTCTTCAATAACATAGACTCTATGCAAACTTGAATCTGTTCTGAACAAAATATGGTCATTTAGAGGTATTGGTCATCCAGTAAAGTTTCCTTTTAGCTGAATAAAATTCTCGTAAGTTTGTATTGAATATTCAGAGGAAAGGTACAAAAAATAAAAATTTTTAGCAAATTTCTAAAATTTTAAGGAAAATATATTGTACTATAATTAACTATTCGTTTTTTTAACTGCTTTATATACAACCAAACGTTGTTTCTTTTGCTCATAATCTTTTAGTGCAAAATAATCAGGAGAAATTTTTTCTAAATGTTATACACATATTAAATAACAAATTATTATTTTTTTTTATTAGCGTTCACAAAATAAAGAATATTATCTAAGAATAAAATTTGCGTTAAGATATTTTAAACTATAGGCAATTTGAAAATTTACATGATATTAATTCTTAATAAGAGTTGTAAAATATGCACATCATAATGTTCTTTTTTGCTGTTTGTTTTCTGTCTGCAAATAAAGATGTAATTCTGCCTTTTATTTTTTATTATTATTATGGAAGTAAAGAAACATTTCGAAACTATTTTAAAAATAAAGTTTGTGTCTGCTGCCAGAATAAATCCCCTGTTAAGATCAAAATAGTAATTGAAGCTTTCTTAAAATTTGATCTTAATTATTGAACACTTAAATATTCCGCTATTTATTAAAATATTATGTAAAACAATATAGAATAATAACATGTTCATGATCTTTGAATTATTTTTAAAGCTTGCTCTTTCGTGCGAAAAAATTCGAAATCCATTTCAAAAGGCTCTCTACATATTTGAATTTATAAGTTTTTCATGCACCTTTAATTAAATTTTCCATTTTTGAAAGCAGATCAGCTGTAAGTAAACATTGTTACAACCGCTTATTCATTAACGTTAGCTCTCCTCCGCAGACAGAGAAATTATCTGAGAATATACAATATATATATATATGTGTGTGTGTGTGTGTGTGATCAAATTAGAGTTGGAATTTCCTTTCTTTTTTTGTTTAAAATTTTACAGAATTCAAATTTTTATTTAATATTCTAATTCTAAAAACATGGAAATTTTTTACATTTATTTTCATATGAGGATTTCAAAGTGATAAAATTAATCCTTAAATAAAATACCAGGTACTATCACACGATGCTTACAAAAGGGACTTTAATATTGAAATTATAGAATAAAAAGAAGAGCATGAAATGACATAATAAAATTCAAACAATAAGGATAGGATACATTGAAGAATAGAAACGAGAAAGCCAAAATTTGCAAACTAAACTACAAAAATAACAAATTCTTGGTAATTTTAGAAAAAAAAACATGAAGAAAGCAATCATTCTATTACAATTTAGAGTATGACGGTTTCACGAAACTTACATTCAATCCCCTTCAATGCTCTGGGGCCTGAAAATGAACTTCTATGAGTAAGACCTGGACTCCACTTCACCAGAAAACGCGACAGAAACAGAAAACAGAATCTGAAAATCTACGCACTTCCGTTTTTTTCCGTTTCTGCCCAGCAGAATGACGGCGGAAAACAGAGTTAAAAATGTTGAACTTTTCTGTTTCTGTCCGAGGATTCAGCGTGTATGACAGCCAATAGGAATACGTCTTGATCCACGAAACATAAAACAGCAATGGCGTCTCGGTTTGACATGGAAGCTTTTATTTATGAAGTTGGGGCTTACCCATTTCTACCATCACCTCCATAACTGCAAGCTAAATAAGTCAAACAGTAAATTCTACTAGAATAATTTGTAGGAATAATGATTTTCTATTACCAGATAATGGATTTAGTGCAAACTGTTCTGTAATCCTAAGATGTCACTTTGTAAAGGTCTGATATTTTTAACTATCCAAATGTTATAGAGATGATATACACTAAACATGACAACTAAAACCCTCAGTAATATTTTGTCGAAATTTCTATTACATACTATTTGTTATGCACTACTGTTTTTTCAACAAGACTGTTTTTTCAGAACTCCTGATCGGTAGTTCGAAGATCTCTAATTAAGGTGTTGTGAATACCATGTTTTTCCCTTTCTTGGAAAATCTTTCGAACCCAGAATCGATGTTTTATTTTTTTTTCTTCAGAGGTTCTAATTAAAGACAGCAGACTTAGGAAGTGCAAACTCGCCATAGCAAAATCTGTGTCGTTTTCCATACTTTCTTGAGCTTAAGTATTTTATGTCCGAATCACAGCCAATGTAAAACAATAAACAAGAAAAAAAACGACGACAGATGGCGCCAGCTGAGCGGAATCGGGTGAAGTGGAGTACAGAAAGAACGGAATCTCAGCAGAAACGGAAAAAAATTCCGTTTTCTGTTCTGTTTTCTGTTTCTGGTGAAGTGGAGTCCTGGCCTAAGAGTGAACCAATTTGTCTCACATACACTCTCTACCCCGAATTTTTAGAAATTATATGATTTACCGTTATATTTACATATACATTACATATCACCCCCTACCCAAACCTACCCCAAGAGGTGCTATCTGTAGTATTTTTTCCCAGATCGTAAGATGTATGAATGTGTACAAAGTTTGGATGAAATTGCTCCAGACGTTCCAGAGTTACGCTGGAACATGCATATATTATATATATATATATATATATATATATATATATATATATATATATATATATATATATATATATATATATATAATAACATAATATTCATAAAACAAACTATTGTGAATTAAGATTTTAAAAAACTTACATCTCAATTTGTCTAGTGGTTAAACTTTATCTTTTACTGTATTTTAATATTTTTTTGTCAATTTATTTCGTTGTTATGCACGTGACGATAAATTAATTTAAATTATCACAGAAAGAAAAGAACCCACGTGGTAAGCATTTAATAAATTAAATTATAAATATTAATATTTAAAAATTTACCAAAAATCAAAAAAGGAAGGAAAAGATTCGAAAATATTTCTTTTTAAAGGAATTTTTATGATCTTTCTCGTGATATAAATTTTATAACCCTCAGATTATTATTTTAAATGAAAACTTTTTAAAATGTTGCAAAACAGCTTAAAAAATTTAATTTTAAAAAATCTAAGAAGAATTTTAAAAAAATCTTTTTAGTGCACCCTTACACTATAAAAAATAGCCATGCAAAATTGCAGCTCTTTAGCTCCTGCGGTTTGGTCTGTGCGTTATCTGTCAGTCAGTCAGTCAGTCACGGAACTGTTTTATATAGAAAAATAGATATGGTATGCTTATCTTTTGAGAAAAACTGGAAATCTTCTTTATCTAGTCATGCAACTGATATTTCCAACGTAAACGTTTGAAAGTAAGTTACACAGCTAACAGGATTCCATACTGTGCTTAAGTCAAACTGAGCCAAATATCGCGCGTTTGTATACATTCATATAAGTTCGAATTACTCATGAATGTTACGAGATATATGTAATCAGTATGTCATTATATTCTAGGCTTTAGGTTCTAGATTCCAAGATTTATTAAAAGACAGAGGCCTGAATTAGTAAGCAAAGGATTCTAAAACCTCAAAGGCGGACTGGTTTTCCCTGTCGTGTACGAGAGTATACTACTCTGTTTTAACAAATGTGCTCGGGAAGCTGTGATATTAGTGGCAGAGTGCCAGATGTCTGAATTGTTTACTACGCAGCTAAGTCCTGAGCATGCTGAAAAGGACTTTCTAGGGAAAACAGTTATCTATTGTAATGTTTAAGTATTATCCTTGGTAATATGTGGGTCTGGAACAATAAATACATAGTAAAAAGGATATTTTAATTTCCTGCAATAATATTCTATAAGGTATCTTAATCATTCCCCTCAAACCGCATGTTCATATACACTTGCCAGAAAAAGTCTGCATACAAGCGAAAACCAAACTTTCAAGCATCAGAAAATATAATATTACACTAAATTTATCAACTTTCTTTTCTTTTATTGTACTGATAGAATCATTTATTATCTTTTAACAATGGTTTTAGAAATACAAAACACATAATTTTGTTTAGAAATCAAATTAAACAAAAATTTAACTGGAAATACACTAGAAAAAGTTTGCGTACAAATAAGAAAACCTGAAAAATATAATAGTCATTGACTGTTGCTGAAAGTTTAGTAACTTATCGGATATCCCTTATGTCTAAGGGCCTCCATCAATCGTTTCTGCATAGATTGAACCAGTTTGAATGTTTCATTAGAAGATATATTATTTCATTCCATAATGATAACCTTTTTCAACATCTCTTTCGATGTTATGGAATGTTGACGAATCCTGCGCTCTAGTACATCCCACAAATTTTCGATGGGATTAAAGCATGTGATTGTGGAGGAGTATTAATAAGTGTATTACAGTTCGCTCTCTGTTTAACGACGCTCTACTTAACGACGATCTCTATTTAAAGACGATATTTCCCAGTCCCGGCCCCTCCGACGTAAAAAATTCTATTTAAAGACGACGTTGTTTCTGTTTAATAACGAATTTTTCTTACATGATAAACTTTTTCTTCAACATTTTATCTGCAGGAGGGGGACCTTCTGCGGGGGGGAGAACAAGTTTGGTTTCAATAACAGACCTGGAATTTCCTTGATGTTTGCAATGTTGCAATCATAGACTCGTTACAGTGGGAAAAACGGGGATGGAAAATTACTGTTTCTCGGAAGATCGAATATTCTTTCATGAAGCTCTTAGTGCGGGAGCTGAATCACTCTGTTGTCCCTACCATTTGATGTCATGTGACTTACGAACTGTCCAATAGCAGTCCTCTCTCACTCCTTCCGGGAAGCAAGTGTTCATGTTTAGAGAATTCATGGTTGTGTCTAGGAGCTTATTCCAGTATGAATACGAAGTGAGCAGAACAAAATGGCATCAAAGCGAAATCATCTAACGCCACACGAAAATGTAACAATTATTAAAGACTGGGAGGAAAGTGTTGGTATGTCAATAGTCCAATTCGCAAGATAATTTCAGATACCCGAGTCTATTCTCAAAGGCATTTTAGCAAGCAAAGGGAAAATTCTTGAAGCAGCACAAAAATTTGTTTTGGGATCCAAATCCAAAAAGCAGAAAATGCAATGTGGCTGACCAGAAGAGATTCATAAGGCAGTCCTGAAATGGTTTCATGAAGCAAGAGCATCCACCATTCCAATATCCGGAGTGATATTTAAAGAAAATGCTATTGTTCTGGCAGAAAAGTTTGGAATGCAAAATTTTCAGGCATCGGCTGGCCGACTAGCAAAGTTGAAAGAAATATATGGACTTGCATTTAAAAGCATATCTGGCGAAAGTGGCTCCGTAGATGAAAAAATAGTGGAAGAATAGAAAATAGTGCTGAAGAGGATATTAGATGGATATGATGAGAATAACACATTCAGTGCAGATGAGACGGCCTATTCTACAATATGGTGCCTAATAAAACTTTAACGTATATGGGCGAAAAGTGCTTTGGGGGAGAAAACACAGTAAGGAACGATTGATTGTTTTACAGTGCACTAATACGGATTGATCTGAGAAATTTCCACCCCTAGTTATAGGTAAATCAAAGCAACCAATGTGTTCTAAGAATATCACCAGTAAATCTTGTGAGTACCGTAATAACAATAAAGCGTGGATGACATCACAAATTTTTATTGACTGGATTAGAAAATTTGATGAAAAAATGCATCAAGAAAAGAGAAAAGTTTTACTTTTAATCGACCGTTGTACTGCACATCCTCCAAATATTCCTGGACATACAAATTTGATTATTCCTTTCTTACCAGCTAATTGCACTAGCAAGTTGCAGCCATCAGACCTGGGTATCATTTGCAGTGTGAAAGCATACTACAGAAAGTTTTTAACTAGGATAATAAGAAAGAATTCGGCTGACAGTATGAAAATTAAAAAATTTACGATCTTGGAATCAATGCACATAATAACTTCAGCATGGAAAGAAGTTTCTTCATCCACAATAAAAAACTGCTTTCGCGTTGCTGGAATTCACAAATAACTTGTAGTGGAACTAGAAAGTACGTATGTAGAAATCAACGATTATATTACCCCTGAAGAATGGAGAAGTCTTGTTGAAGATGAAGATGTTTCAAATTAAGATTTCTACAATTGTAATGAATCTGTTTTAACAACAGATTACAGAAATGTAGAACGAATTTATGAAGATATAGTAAACAAAAAACACAGTGTCAGACGAAGAAAGGGAAGTTGAAAACACGGAAAGCGAGACATTGCCACCGTCTTACAAAGATACAACTTCTGCTCTAGATGTTCTCCGATGCTAGATTACATCGAATATGGAAGATGACACATTTAACATGTTAAAAAGTCTGGAAAAGAAAATAATGAAAACCAGGCGATAAAAGAAGAAATCATCACTTTTTGACTTTTTTAAAACCTAATTTATTGTACTATTTGTACTCTTTTTTCAATGTAATTTAATATAACTTTTTGTGAATAAAATAATAATGATAATAGAAATAACATTTTTAAACACGCCAATGTATTAAGAAATATATTGACAGTCCTAAGCCTGTAAAGTGTGAAGGGAAATGTTAATTTTTCACAATTTCTGTTTAAGGGCGATCTCTACTTAAGGACGATTTTTCACGGTCCCTTGAAAGTCGTTAAACAGAGAGCTCTATTATATTTTTTGATGCTTGAATGTTTGGTTTTCGCTTCTATCCAGACTTTTTCTGGCAAGTGTATGAGTAATAGTTCCATTGCTAAATACAAAATTTCATGCTGTACTGTCAATGTGTACTTAACCGTACTTTTATCACGTCGTCACTACTTCATAGGCTCTATTGTTTAATTCATTTAATTGTGTGTTTTAAATTAAATAAACCTTTCAGGTAATTGCTTGACAAGGGTTTTATTATATCATATATCAATGTACGTAAAATTTTAAACTGCAAACAAACAGACGTCTACATCAGAAAATATACTTACAAAATGGCAGTCTAAAGACACAAATCTCTGAAGGTCTTAACTGTTCTTTAAGCAACAGCTAATTTTTTTTTTACTGTATAAAACAATTGCTTAACAAATACCGTAGAATTCATTCTTGAGTGTAGATTTCCACGAAAGTAATCTTACCTTTCATATTAGATTCACTTTCGGATGTCTATAAAACACAAATCAATTTTCGAAGCGGAAGAATGAAATTGTAACTTTCTGAATAAAGTGGTTTTACCTTCACGAAATAATGACACAAATCTAAATTTCAATTACGATTTTCCGAAAAAATTTGTCTCTACAATTTTACAATTTCTACTATCTTCCATGATCCAATAACCCCACCGGCATTTATATTCGTTTTTATTAAAGATATTGAAAAAGTGTTTTTGCATTTAAAAAAATGGTAAAAACAAAGAGCAGAAACACAGGCTTTAAGAGTTAGTATATTTCAAAATTTTTTGCAAAAATGAACATAAATTAATACTTTTCATTTAATTTAATTTATGTAGCATTGTACGGAGACAAGAGAGTTGTGAACCATAGTAAATAAACTGCCTCTTGCTATGCACCGGTATTACTTTCATAAACAAAATGGGATTTTTCTTATTGATGTATATTTTATTGAGGGCCAAGGCAGCCAGCCTCGTGGTTTTCTCAGAGGAATTTGGCATTTTGGAAGTTCGGTTAGAATCCCGACAAGCACCACTGAATATCTACGTGTCTACTCCAGGTATAGGGAAGTTTAAATCCATAAATCAGAAAGTCCCTCCATGCGGTATGTGGGTGAGAGAAGGGTACGTGCACACAAGTTATCACCCCTTCGGGTGCTTGGTCAAAATTGAGGCAGCACAATCGGATATTGTTTGTTCAGCTGTACGGTACCTCCAGTTAGAAGCAACCAATAAATCTCGATGTAATTTGGGCGAATGTTGAAAATACAATGGGCTTATCGTGTTGAAAAAAAATGTTATATTGAAATTCATGGCAAGGCACAAATTTCTACATTTCTGGTTTTAACACTAAAAATTTAGTTTTAATGTTTAGTAGACTTCCATTGATGATACATCAAGCTGTTTACATTCATGATTTTTTTTAATTCCTCTTTAAGTAATCCGAAAAGAATCTGCTGGGGAGATATTGGTTTCCCTTCTTTCCTGATCTTTTTCTGTTTAATAAAGCAAAAACGCATAGAAAAAAAATTAGGCCAATAGAACCATTTACATATATCTCTTCTTGACACTTTAGTTGCTATCGTAATGTTGCTATCATAATGAATCAGCTTTTGCGGAAGTTTATGAGAAGAGTAGTGAAAATTGTTTTTAATTTCACTAAGAACCTATCACTAAGTCTTTCACTAAGAACCTATTTGTATTACTCTTAGGTTCGAACCTCATAGGAGTCTGAGGTTCGAACTTTATAGAAAATTTTTAGGACAGTAAAAGTTCTTATAAAATATTTTGGTTAAAATTGAAAATTCAAGAACGAATTTATTGTCACTTCAAAGACATATTAATTTTTCCTGTTTACTTTGTTTCAAAAAGCGAATCCTTCTAGGAAATATTCTTTAGGTTAAAGTAGGGCCTCGTAGCATTCTCGCTATCTCTGTTTATATTATACACTACTTCTATAATGTCTGAAATCCTTCCGTGTCTTTAATATGCACTCTCCATATCACATTGAAAAGACTGTATAAGTTGAAAATCTCTTTTGGAACGAGACAAAATGTGAAACTTCAAAATTCGATGTAGGAAATTTAAATAAAAAATTTAAACTGGAAATTCTTTTATTTTAAAGTAATTACACTTCATGGAAAATGGTTAGTACAAAAAAATCAATTACATATAGTAACTAAGAAAGTAAATTCGTAATTAAATGTCACTCTTAAAAATTATTTATAAGAGAAAGTTTATATAAAAGTTTTAAATTTAAAGTAATCGGAGTGTTTCATCAATATTATAAAGAAATAATAGAACTAGTGAAAACAAGTTTTTTTAAAATAAAAAAACTGTATTAGGTAACTTATCATCTTTTAACTGTTTAAATATTTTAGCATTTTCAACAATTTTGTGTTTTATCAAGACGTAAAGAAGTGAAGCAACATAGATCACAGAATATTATAAAATAAAAATACAAAATATTCGTTCCTTTGGAATATTGAGATTATAGCTATCATCAAAAATAATTTAAAATTTAAAGAAAAAAAATCCCTTTTTTTAGAAGTTTATTTTTAATATTTTATAATTATTATGTATAGCTATCTTTGATAGTACAAAACATTGTGCTTAAAATTAAGGAGTTATCAAAATACGTGATAAAGTGCATAAAACAAACTTCAAAGAATACCAAAATAAACTTTTTTCTAATATTTAGAAACAGTCTTAAGGTATTTCATAAAAATGTACACTCTACAAATCTATTTATATTTCCATATGGATATTTTAAAATTTTTACGAAACTATTTGATCAACTTTAAACTTTCTTTTCTTTCAAAGCATCAAAAAATATATATTAACTAGCTTTTTAAATATTTTCGAAAAAGTAAATATTTCACGTTTCTTTACAAATTAACGCAAATTAATTCCATGTAACTCCGATATATTTACAGGAATAAAAACACATTTCTCTGCATACCTATTAAAATTAATTTCCAAAGTTTAATGAATAATTTCAACGTTAAATTTTCTATTTCATGTTTTACTTAATAATGGATCGGTATAACTGTATTTCACAGTACAAAAAGTTAAAATGCATTAAGCAAAAGTTTAAACTCTGTAAAGCTTTTTATAAAAGCCTTTTATTGATAAATATATTCCTTAATTAAATGCAGAAAAATAAATTTTGTTGTACATCACGACTTTGAGTTTGGTCAAAAAAGTCAATTTCTCAAATATTACTGAGCTCTTAAAATATAATGAAGAAAAATTAAAATGTCGGAGAGGAGTTTTGTCGCAATTATTTCAATTTTAATACTTATATGTAATATTAAAAATTAAAAGCAGATTTATTAAAGAACATTTTAATACGTACTTCAGGATACTTTAGGATATTTGATATTGCGCTATTTTTTCCTTAAAATAAATATACTAGAAGACAACAAAATAATATTATTTGAAACTATGACAGTTATTTATTAATTCATGCTAAATTTCTGTAGGAAAAATGCAATATTTTTTGTACTAGTCATCACTGGTTGGAATTAGAAAATTTGAAAACATGAATTAATGTTTCACAATCAATACGTCCTGCTGTTTTTCTTTAAAATAAATATACTAAAATACAACAAAATAATATTATTTGAAAGCATGACAGTTATTTATTAGTTCATGCTAAATTTCTATAGGAAAAATGCTGTGAATTTTTGTACTAGTCATCGTTTGTTGGAATTAGAAAATTTGAAAACATAAAGTAATGTTTCACAATCAGTGCATCCTGATATGTTATTTTTACTTTATTAAACTGTGAACAAATTTTACGTAAAAACTAATTGCATAAAGATTCTCGGCAGAGGATTGCAATCTAACCTCTGATGTTAACATCACATGACAGGTGCTCTAGTAATTGAACTATTCCACCCAATATTAAATAGATTACGGAAGTCATAAACCATTTATTAAAATAAAGAAAATTCGAAGCTTCCATACGTTTACGCCTTATCCATGCATTACCGAGATTTTCATTTATAAATACTGAGCTAAACACTTAGGTATAAAGAAAATCATAACTTTTTTAATTCCACAAAGTAGTTAAAGGGGGGGGGGGTTACATGTTTCGAACTAACAAATATTTGGTCATCAGATAGGTGGGATTATCACTATGAGGACTTCAGAGTATCACCGAAACTGTCTGATGTAAATTAGTGCGACTACAGAAAATTATGTAAGAAACGGCATGGGAGGTGGCGGATCTATCATTAACTAAACCAGTCGATTCTACATCATCTTTCTTTACTGCATAGAAATAGATTTGCACGTAACTGATCTATTTAATTTCATTCCATTAATTCCTTTTCTCTCTCCTTACCCCGTGTTCTAGCTTCTATTTTCCTACCGTTTCTCAATTTTCCTGCTTTATCTTTCAGTTCCGTTGACGGGTCCGTCCCGTGTTGTGTGCCGTGTTGTCCCCATGTTGTTCATAAAGAAAGTTTTAGGTAGTCTCTTCTAACGAAACTACCGCGGGTTATTAACGTGGGATTATTTACCTTTCTTACCTCTTTTTATTTTTTTGGCGCATTTTGGTACTTTTCTGTTTAACTGTTTACTGCTACTGGGTTTGGCGCTCTGCCAAAATTGCAACTCGCGACAGACTCTGATTTTTTTCTTTCCGGAGGACCGTTATTGAGGAACGTAATCTTATGTTACATCTCATCCAGTACCGGGCGCATAAGTGGGACGACGAGGCACAAAATTGACGCGGACTAACAATACGAAATTTTAAACGAATACTTTTTTAAAGTTTTGGCATGTTTTTGATTTTAATGCCTTTTTTTTACATAAGTACATATTTTTTTCCAAAATGCCTGTTATTTTATTAAGAAGTCTATTTCTAATAGAGATACATTCATTACTTAAAATTTTAAAAGGCGCAGTTTTCAAAGCTTGCCTCAGGTGCTACAATGAATCGGCCCGGCCCTGAACTCATCCTCCTTCCTTTTTGCCCTACATATTTCTCTCAGGGGTCAAGCGTCCCGTCACTTCCCCCGCCGTTTTTTCTAGAATTTTCTATTCTCGCCGCAATTTATATCAAAGAGTTTCGGTGATCCTCGTACTTGTGTATTGTTCATAGTCACAATCACACATTAGTCTCCGAAGCCTGGCGATGAACTATTAATTAGTTCGAAACCTATAGATACCCCCCTTAATTTCAATGTAGAAGTTGTGGTGAAAGAAAAAATATACAGGGTGATTATAATTAAAGTTGAATTTTAAACATCTGCTAAGAACCACTGGTCAGAATGACCTGAAATTTGACCTGAATATACGCGATGAAGAGGGAAAGGGCATGGCATAAGAAAAAATTAGTTCAAAATTTGAGGAATAGATGGCGCTTTATTCGTCATTACGTAAATGGGTTCGGCTACCAGTGTATATCTTCAGTATACAGATAGCCAAAAACCCAGGTTTCGCCCTCTTTTGCCTCAGCAAAGCATAACCTATGAGTAAACTTAAGGGAAATAAATTCCGTCATTTATTTAAAAAAATTACATGGTAACTTCCATATATATAGTACAATTAGACATCATGCTGACGTCTCAACCAATTAGCTATTATTGAAAATTAATAGGAATTTGAAAGTTAAAGATATTGGTATGACCGAAAATAAATGTTAATTCTAACACTCGGCCCCATCGGTCATACACTAAAAAGTTTATTCACAAGTTTTTTCAAATTCGTTAGCTGCTAGAGCTTTTATCAGGAAATCTGCTAAGTTGTTTTTACTATTTATAAACTGCAGTTACAATGTAATGAAACGCCTTCGAATATGTGAAAATTTCATAAAAATATTAAGAGGTGAAGTCGATCGAAGGCTTTCATCATTACATTGATTTCATAAAATTGGAAACGCCGGCTGAGCGGGACGATAATTACAGAGCGGAGCGGTCCTGTGTGATGTAAGGTAGTGAATAGTCCTGAGGCAATGGTCAACTTGGGAGGTTGATCGCCAGACAAGATTAAGAGAAGATGTCGCCAGGGTTTGACATTACACGACAATGGACTGTGTTTTCAGATTTACAACGGTGGCATGTGAGAACCAAGGGCGTCGTGGGAGGTTTTTGCAAGCGTGTTTCCCACATGGGCGTATGCTGGTTAGCAGGGGTGGCCAATTAAATAAAGTTTGAAGTGAGCAAGCGAATGAGTTTGTTGCAGAATCTTGAATGGATGAGAAGTTTTGAGAAGGAGACACGAAAGCAGAAAGGAATTTGAAAAGTATAAATTTGGGAGTTAAAAAAAAGGCTCTCAGATCTCTCTCTCGAGTCTCAGACTCAGACTTCTGGCGTGTCGGGTCGAGCTTCGGTTCCACGTTTATTTCCTGAGATTTTGCGTATTAGGGTAGAGCTGCGGTTCTCCTTGTGTTATTACTGCTTTGAGGCAAACTTGGAGTTTCCCACACATATTTACTGATAATACTTACTGGAAATTCCCCTGCATATGAAATAATAGTGGAGCGAGTGGTGTAGCGGTCACAAGAATTATCAGAGACGTAGAATCAAGAGGTGTGTGCCCCCTGCCTATGTAAGGAAGGATCCAACGGACCCCAGCTAAACGAGTCAGCGGAGTCCACAATCTGCTAAATATCAACGGAACGGAGTGAGTGGCACAATTTATTGTTTAGCTCAGTCCCCTTTTTGTTTTTTTTTGTATTTTTAATAAGTTTGATTACGGTCAGAGTAGGAGTAATTTATATAAGAGTTAGAGTTGAATAAGTATTTTGAGTTTTGGTTATTTTTCGTGCGCTCCCTATTTTCTCGTCAAGTAAATTTTGAATTTTAATATTGGATATAATGATAAACTGATTTTGGTATATGGCTAAGTGTGCCTATGAAAGGTATGATTAAAATAATATGTACAAAAAATGTAGAATAATTGTAAATAAATTAAGTTTAAGTTAAATTTAAATCTACTCTCTGTTTTAATTGTTCCTCAATATTTTAAATCACTTGTTCGTCAATTTTTAATTACGTCCTGAACTACGGGTTATTAACAAAATAATTTTAAAACACAACGCACCCAACTACCCCTTTATAAATAATTAATGTACTACCCAACTAATTCACGCCCAATAAGATAACTTTGGACGAGCAATACGACATCAAATTTTCCTTCATTAAGCAGTTTTCTTATAAATTGAAAGCGTATGTCAATATGTTTTGTCTTAAAGTTTTCTACACTATTTTTACAATAATAAATAGCCGACTGGTTGTCACAATACACAATAGGACAATTAATTTTTAGAAGTACATTTAATTCATTATATATTCTAGCAAACCATAAAAGTTCTTGGACAGTCTCTGTCGTTACGATGAATTCAGATTCCATGCTACTTAAAGCGATACATATTTGCTTATTACATCTCCAACTAAAAGGAATACCAGCAAAACATATTATATATCCTGAAGTAGAGTATCTATTAGTGAGGTGACTACCACAACTGGCATCTTAATAAGCTACTATATGATTTATCTGCATTCGATAAACAAAGTTTATATTCTTTAGTATTTAATACATAATTTATTAAATCTGCAACAATAGTCCAATGTTGATAGTTATAGCACTTTGAAAATTGTGCCATCACATTTACAGCATATGCTATGTCTGATCTACTGCGACTGGCAATAAAATATAGACACCCTATTAACGTTCGATAAGGATATTTATTCATTATATCATTCTCAATTATGGCATTATCCTTTACAGCTGGTGGGAACTTATAACTCACTTTAAAAGGAAATTTAACATAACTTTTAGGCAATTCAGAAAATTTCTTGATTAAATTATCAATGTAAGTTTTTTGATGGAAATAAATTTTATCATTACAATTTTCAAAATTAACGCCTAATAGATATTTAACTCTTCCTAAATATTTTATATCAAGTTTACTTTCAATTAACTTAATACAATTCGTTAAATCATCATTAGTTTTACAAAAAATGACCATATCATCAACATATACTAGTAATATTACATTATCACTTTTATATACACAATTGCACCACTTAACGCTTTGTAAATCAATTGATTGTAAAATACTATGTAATTCTGAATTCCATTGTCTACCTGACTGATGTAACCCATAAATAGCCTTTTTTAACAAACATACTTTCTTGGGCTGATTAGGTATTTCAAACCCAGGCGGTTGTTGCATAAAAATGACTTCATTAAGCTTGCCATATAAATAGGCTGCTCTTACATATAGTTGAACGTACTCCCAACTTAATATTGAAACTAATAAAATAAACAAAAATATAATGATAGAAAAATTAACGACGGGTGAGAATATATCAATTTAATCAACACCATGTTTTTGTTTTAACCGTTGTGCTACGAGTCTAGCTTTGAATTGTTTAAACTTATTTTGTTCATCTGTTTTAACCGTGTAAACCCACCTATTACTTAACACTTTAGCATTAGTTGCCCTGTCAACTATTTCCCATACATTTCTTTGCTTCATAATTTTTAGTTCAGCTTTCATAGCCTTATTCCACTCATTTTTCTCGGGAAGGTTTTGTGCATTGTGATAATTTTTTGGTATTTATATATTAGTATATACATCGTCCTCAAATATATCGTTTACTTGATCATAAGAATTTGATAGGTTGGCTTCACATTCATTATCGGTTAAATTATCATCTTCGCTATCAGTTATACTAGCAGGGGTTTCGACACAAGTATTATCTGACAGTTTTAAAGGTTTAAAATTAAACTTACTTTCGTCAAATTCAATCCTATTTTCGTGACAGTATGATTTAGCTTGACGATTCGATCTTAATCTAGTTTTATCATATGGAAGATAATAATAAACATCTATTATGTTGCTTAATTTACGAGGTCGTTCTATTCTTTTCCATTCTGCAATGTTAAGGAGTTTAAGTTTAAATTCGCCATTTACTGTTTCTAGTTTTTCATCGGGTTTAACGCTAACTACTTCAGTATCTTTCCGTTTTAGATTTCTGTTACATGTCTCGTTATCTAATTCATTTTCAAAAGGGCCTTTTATTTCATTGTCATGATTTCCAAATATATATTTTCCATTTTTACTTATTCCGAGGAGACTGTTAACTCCATTTTTGGTCTCGTCAATTTTGACGTGTATCGTTTCAACTGTCCTTCTTTCCTTTGGTATCCAAACCCTATATCCTTTAGTTTTCGATGCGTAGCCTGTAACAATCCCTAACTTAGAATTTGCTTGCAATTTATTCCGTTGTACTTTAGGAATATGTACATAGGCCAATGATCCAAAAATTTTAAAATACCTTACGGACGGTTTGAAAATTATCATCATACACCAGTTCATCATACACAATCATTTTATCACCCCCCAAATCCAGTAAAAATTTTATTCAGTAAAAATTTCATAAGGGGTTTACCTTTAAGTAATTTATGTTCACTACGATTTTTTACATGTACAAAACAATGTAAAGCTTCAGCCCAAAATCTTGGTTTTAAACCACTATTGTACAACATTGCTCGGACACCCTCAATTGCCTTTCTATTCAGTCGTTCAGCCACTCCGTTTTGTTCAGGAGTGTAAACTGAAGTTCTTTCAGCTTTTATCCCCAAATCATTAAGAAAGTTTTTTAATTCACGATTGCAAATTTCTAAACCATTGTCAGTTCTTACTGTTTTCAATTTAACACCTAGTTGTCTTTCATATTTAGCCAAATATTGCTTAAAACACTTAAAGATCCCGTTTTTATGTTTAATTGTGTATACTTCAATACTACGCGAATAATGGTCGATTACCGACAAGAAATATTCAACTCCTCCGACTGATTTTACAGGGCTTTTACCTTGTGCACTCTTTCTAAAACATTTTCTGTTGTTCTATTATAATTTGTTTTAAACTAGCTCTAGTAGATTTTGGTTACTTTACATATATCACAAGACTCAATTTTACCTTTTAATTTTTCCATACATTTCACACTTTCATTTTCACTCATGCTTTATCAATTGCATATTAATATGACAAAAATCTTCTATGAAATAATACAGTATCTAAAAGAGTAGCATTAAATGCCTTTTCAGCATCATATTTCTTTAAGTATAGATAACCTTTCAAAATATGCAGTTTATCAACTCCAGGTACCGTTAAGAGATATTCACCATTATCATCATACACAATCATTTTATCCCCCCCCCAATTTTACAGTCATTCCAGCTATATCTATATTTGCCCCACTAATTAAATTTCTTCTCATATTTGGCTCATAAAACAAATTACCTATCTTAATTATAATAAATTTGAATTTATCTTCAACATAAAATATAATGTTTCCAATACCTAATATATAAGACTTACTATTATATCACCTACAAGGACTTGAGAAGGGGTCAGGCTCCGGAAAGTTGAAAACCAGTTCCTTTCTTTACAGAAATGGGATGTCGCGGTTGTATCAATCAGCCATTCATCCAGTTCTTTCTAATCTGTTGGTGTGCTGAATTCTTCATAGTGTTCAGGTTTATGAGAAGATTTACTATAGAGTGTCCACTCTTTTCGATGTCGTGGTTGATTTGGTGGTTTTTGTAAACTGCCAGCTTCTCTTTTATTAAGGAAACATTTGCTTACTTCGTGTCCTTTCTTACGGCAGTACTCACATATTATCGGAGTCTTTCGGTTGCCCAGGACGGTTCCACTGTGGTTGCTTCTAAAAGAATTTATTTTATGATGTTTATGTCTACTAGTCGATGTAGCTGTACTATGCATCAGCAATATCTTGACCCATGTCTTTCATTGTTTGTTGAATTCTTCCATATTCTATAATTAATTCCTTCTCGACTCTGGTAGTGGTAAATTCTTTATCTTCCAACCGGTACAGCATTTGGACAATGTTATTATAATCCGCAGGAAGTCTTCTTATTAGTTGAAAGCAGGCTAGGACATCATGTAACATGAAACATGCTTCACATATTAATTTCTTTTTTTCGCATATTTTCAAAATATACCTATGCTTTCTTTTTCTGGATTAAACTGTAATTCAAAGAAATCATCTAGAAGTCCAGCAAGACGAGCTCTTGTAAAAGGTTCAAAGTTTTCACCAGTGTATATCTTCAGTGTACAGGTAGCTTAGACCCCAGATTTCGCTCTCTTTCGCCTCAGCAAAGCATAACCTATGAGTAAACTTAACGGAAATAAATTCCTAATGCGGAATTTCTGTAAATTTTTACTGGAAACTGACAAAGTGCAGTCGACCAGGCCACTTCGGGGAGAACCATCGTCTACCACGCGTTGTGGTACAAAATTTACAACGCAAGGCACAAGGTCCTACTAACCTGCACGCCGGAAATGTATATTTATGTTTTAGTTCAGCCTCTTTGACATACTTTTCAAATTTTGCCATTTAAGAGGTAATGTTTTCATGTTTGCATTTTCCACAAGTTGACAGAAAAAAAACTTAAATGTAAAGCTATCAGTTTTCCCTTTTTTTAAAGTTAATTAATTAAATGTCTACCTCCTCTTAAAAAATAATAAAGTGAATTGTTATTTTAATTTGAACACAGGGTCTAAACAATTTCTAGATGCACCAGCTTTAAATGGTAATAAATAACTAAAGAGAAACAAAGCTTTTAATTCTCGGTTTTTTTGTTTGTTTGAGAGATCGCTTAATCCTGAAAACACATTTAAAAATTATCTTCTTTTTGTTGAACTTTTTATAGCCTTCCGAAGGAGTGGAATCAAAGCCAAGTAGTCCCTTCTTCATTTTACACATTGTTATGTGGGCGTTAATGGAGTGAAAAAAAAGACGATCGGTTACACCTGAATGAAACACCATTAAATACTGTGAGACAAAAACGTGTTCTTTGTATTCATGATGAAAACGTTCTTTTCTTCCCCCGAAATGGCGCATATTTCCCCGAAAATCAATCCTTGATAAAGTACGGTATATTAAGCTCAAAATTTATGTTAAGGTATAAAACTCTTTTTTTATATAGAAAAAAATAAGTCGAATGTATTGTAAGAGGCACATTTGTCAAGAGAACTCTGAAGGCATAGATATTGAGCTTTAAATTCAGGTCACAGCATATGGGTTTGAATTAAACATGACTTTTGGGAGGGATATTTGTAATGTTTATTTTATGAATATTTAGACATACTTGAAAAGCAAACTTTTCAATCGAGTAGATTAATTTAATCAAATTCAGTTTGAGTTATGACAAACCGATGCCATGAAAATTCCTTTATATAAATTGATATCGATTAGTGTGTTTTATGATAACTGTTATGAATCACCTCGCTTAGGAGATAAGCATTTAAGTTTGGATGAATGAGGATGACCTGGTAAACCCGTACATTCGTGTGGAAGATTTAAGATAAATAACAGCGATAGAGACAAATTTAGCAACAAATAAGACTTTATTCTTCGACCTGAGCCGGCATCTAAATGAAAAAAAGAGAAATGTAACGAAAGCATTTGTCATACAAATATCACCTGAAGAACCCAATATTATGTCCGAATTTCTGTGTTAGTGTCTTCAATTTGTATATTCAATTTGACAATCTTTTCTTGGGTTCTTGGGTTTCAATGTGAGGATTTGTTACAATTGCGCAATCCTTTATAGTACAGTTTTAAAATATCTTTCCAGGCAGGCATTTTTTTGTGTTTACGCTTTTTTTTTTTTTTTTTGGGGGGGGGGGGGGTATTTCCTTGTAATGACCCTGTGGTGGGTCGTTAGGCTGTGATCGTATAGTTACACTTTTGCGTCGTGTTGCGACCAATTCTGTCTCAGAAACTTATCTAAGTAAAAGGGTACAACTGTCAAATAAGACACTATTTTTATACATATATACATTTATTTACACATATATATATATATATATATATATATATATATATATATATATATATATATATATATATATATATATATATATATATACATACACTTATCATATAGCTGAATTCTTAATACTATTCTGTTATTATACAATTCACTCATGATTACATTTCATCATATTCATCATACACCTGGCGATGCCGACCCTTGCGGATAAGTGGTGAGTATGTAAATTTGCGAGGATGTGAATTAAACAATGTTAGAAAAATGCTCACCCTGAGGCTGTTGTCACTGTAGTTTCGGCTCGTTCCCACCACTTGTACACAGATAGCCTGAGTAATATTCGTAGGTCACTGTGCACCACAGTTCTATTAAAAGAGTTCTAGATCTCGAAACGGAAAGAGTTCTTGATCTCATAATTAAAAGAGGTTAGGATCTCATTTGTCGACGATCACTCAGGAACACACCTCGGATGCTCTATGTCGATCTGCGGGTCTGTCAGCAGTGGTCCTCGGTTATAGGTCGAGTTCACTTCGGATGCTCTATGTTGGTTTGCGGATCTGTTAGCAGTGGTCGTCGGTCATAGGCTTGTTCACATCGGCACCTCGTCGTTATTTTCGTTCCGTTAAGCTCTGATCAATAAGCTCCAATCTCCGTAGATTCCTTCATCGTTTAGCAACTAGGAGGGTATGTACACGCCCGTTCAGGTAATAATCAGGCAGCATTAGTCTCACTCAATCGTTTCCATTTCTTTTGTCATACAGTTGAACTTCGTCTTGATTTGCGAACCTTAGCTGGGCATTCAATCTTTGCGTAATTTCAGGATTCTCGTCAGCCCTGTAGCAGCTTAGTTTGAGTTTCTTTTTAGTAGGGGGCTCTATGAAATGCTCCAACATTGTCTATATATTTCCTTCTTTTTCTTTTCCACTGGCTGTGGCATTAGTGCATTTCCATTCGCTCGCAACACTCTTTCATTGGGATGAGGGATGAGTCATTCTGCTCATAGGTCATCTTCCCAATCCTCTTCCCTGCATTGGTTGCATCTTAAGTTTTTGCGGGGCATTTAATTAATTCTGGCGCCTGCCTCTGTCTGGAACATTTTCTCACCGGGCAGTTCCTTGCTTCTTCGACCTTTGGCATCATTTTTATAGCTGTCTCCTTAATTCTCAATGTTTTATGACATCGGTATTGTCGATCTGTATACAGTCTCTCTGGTGCCCCGAAGATTGGGTACTGTAAATCTGTGACTGGCAGCCTCCGCTGGGTGGTTCCTACCAATTTAGATCGCCGCCAAAAGATAACGCATATTCACATCTCTCTTATTACATTCATGTTGTATGACAGGATATTTTGTAGTAAATATTTTGCTGTTCAGGGTACAAACTTTAATTTCATAGGCAAACTAAAGTATTTTCATTGCTCTAATGTTTTTGACTTTCTGTTTTCAAAGGGATCTCAGGACGCATTTGGGCTTGACCTGCATCCTATCAGAAAGATTCCCCTGACGTGACTGACTCTGTTAGGCCTCTTGATGCTGAGGTCGGTCGATTGCTTTGTCATTTTGGTTATTTTGATGTTTTTTCTGGTTTTTGATTTTTTTATGCTTTTCTATTTTTGATATCAATTATATCCAAATATTTGATAATCACGCTTAATTATTTCTTGAATAGTTATTTATGGGTCTAATTAATTTTTCAGGAGGCTATAAAATGGTTAGCAAACAGAAAACTATGTATATCATAATACCTTATAACTTCATTAACCTAAATCTTAGAGGAAAACCAACACCGACTTTCTAATATTGACACTTTCTGAAATAAACTGTTATCCCTGTAGACAAATTTCATCCAAAAATCACCCAGTCAATCACTCACTAATGAATTTAGTGAGATCAATCATTCACGGAGTAAAAAGTAATTTCCCTTTATCCCTTGTAAGTTAAAAGAGGAAAATTTTATGTCTCTTACACTATTAAAACTGGAAACTAAGATGAAGTGAGAAAGATTTTCTTTTATAAGGTTTGGGATTTAGCAAGATATGTTACTTTTAGTTAGCTAAATGGAAATAATTTAACTTATGCGTTAAAGTCTACCAACTGCTGTTATAAAAGAGTCATGTAACAGATGACAGGCACATTGGCGTAAGTAGTGTAACATATCATTCATTATTGCGTTAAAAAGTGAGAACGCTTATGTTTTAAGTTTACAAGACTTAACCGCATTTATCTTCAAAAAATAAGGAAATAAGTTATTTTAAGGAAGTGAATTTCGAGAAATAAATGTGATTTCAGAGACAAATAATTAAACATCAATAAAGATATTTATTACAATAACATCTTTCGATAAAGGTATCTAATGTGGATAATCTACAGTATAAAGGAAAAGTTTTCTATAGAGACCAGTAATGATTCTGAAAAACGAGGTGGTCCTTTTGAGGGGTGGCCGTCGAAAAGAGGTATCTTCTATAACAATGGATCTTTGGAGTCTTTAACCGGTTCTGAACAAAATATGGTCGTTTAGATGGGTGGCCATCGAATAGATTTGGTTCGGTGTGGTTTGGAGCTCTAAGGTCAATTTTTGCTACACAACGGCTAATTAGACCGGGACCTACTGCTTAAAGCCGATTCCTAACGCCTTCATACATCCATGCTATTAGTCGGACTCGAACCCACAGACTCTGGTACAGAATTCCAGCACCCTAGCCATTTGGCGATCGTCCGACTCATCGAATAGGAGTGGCAGGCTAAAAAAGTTTTACTGTATTCACATTGAAATCTTACGATAATTTTATTCTTTAATACAAAGTCCAGCGTATCAGGTAGCTTTGGACCTGGGTTCCGGAACACCAAATTTTTTTATCTTCTCTAAATTTTTACTGGTAAATGTCGAGGTGTAGATATCCAACCCTCTTCGGAAAAAACAGACAATCTTCTATTAGAAATTAATGGTAAGTAATTTAGAATGCACAATGACAAATTCATAGAGCACGACCTGTTGAAAGGAGCCAATTGCAAAAATATACAACCCCAGCGTAGAAAATAGCCTTGGAGCTAGGTTTCCCCTCTTGTTATGAACTCCCCAGTAAGATATAACCTATAATCTCAAATAATGCGTCGTCCCGCCGCTACGCATCCAACAAATGTATGGACTGAAGACGTTGAGTCACTGCGCGCGATCCATACTCGCACAAATAAACACAGGTCCAATTTATTTAGAATCCACAGAACTACTGATACTAACAACATATGGCGCTAGATTAGGACAACTATCAGGCCCTCGGACCTGTTTAGAAACTTAGTTACCAGCTGGACTATGTGGAGGTGGAGGCAACCGACGCTGAAACCGTGGTAAAACAACCCCCTAGGATACAACTCCCCCAGGAGAGTCGCAGTTGCTCGATCCATTACTTGCACTCAAATGAGGTTCTAGTCTAAGTGGTGCTCTAGGAGAGAGCCACATCACCCCCACTCCAGAACCCGGCCAGGCATAATCGATATGCACGGTGGAAGGCAAGGATTTCCAAACGCGAAATTTGTCTAAATTTTATTAAAATATTATGCTATTGTAATTAGTACTAAGTTCGCTATGTGAAATATTTGTTTTGAGAGTATTAAAAATTCTAATACTATATTAATAAAATTTACCCGACGATAAAAAGCATAATGTGCTTGCTTTCTTCGTTCCCAAAATTGCTATTCATATGAATAACCCAACTCTAATATTAATATAATTAGCTACTCCATAAACCTGTCGCAATTACTTCCTTTGGAAATTCCACGGATACTGGTTTTCTAAGTTTATCAGCACTAAATTTTCTCGGTGGGATATGTAAAACAATGTTATGGGTAATACTTGTTGACAGGTTTAATGCTACAGAATAGATTTATCCAATAGGAATAAAATTCTTCTAAAAACTTCTCCGCCCAGCTAACAAATAATTGCATTAATATTTCATCAAAGGACTCACCAAAAGTCAAAGCAAATCTTCGTAAGGCGTAGTAAAATCTACTTAATTTCTTGCTCTATTTCTATCTATACTCATTAGTTTTTAAACCTCCTGATATGCTTATGTTCGTGAGGTATAGAAAATTATTTTCGATTTTATTATTTTGATGTATACAAACATATACATGCATATTTATTTATCTACGTATATATATATATATATATATATATATATATGTGTGTGTGTGTGTGTGGTGCGTGTTGCGTTAACATATTAGAAGTTGACACACGTCGTAAATTTGTTATCGTACTGCCGAAGCTCTCAAATTTCAATAATAATTACACATTTTCTCATATAAAACACATTTATGAAGTCATTGCTAAGAGAGAGATGACGGACATTTCTGTTACGTGTCTCTTTTCAATGAGACACGTAAACGTAAAAATGTGAGTAATTGTAAAAACGCAATTATGCGTCACTTCATATCATTCAATTGCAAGAAGTTACGGCATTGCATTATATTGTAAATCCTGTAGTCTAAAACTGCCATGCTGACTATTTTCTCACGGGTCGCATGGGGGGGGGGGGGTAAATAAAAAAACTACGAAAAGTCATGAACGGCATTGATAAAATTAATAATTTATCGGACAAATTAAGTTTAGTATATATATATATATATATATATATATATATATATATATATATATATATATATATATAACCAATAAATTATTTAAATTTTATATATCAGTTCTTGAATCATTCACTAAATTACAATCTTATTTAATATCGCATTTTCCTCCAATAAATATTAATTTGTATATTCACTCTCGCATGTAACGTTAAAAACTCCTTTTATGAAATATTTTTTATTGTGAAAAACATTTCATAAAAATTAGTATAATCATCTTATGTTAATTACTTTGTACTGTTAAAGTTTGGAAACAATATCATTCAGAATTCATAAATTATCAATATCAAAACTTGTGTGTAAGCTATTAGTATCAACTTCATATAGGAAATGACATTATTCTGGATTTTTTTTACATAGCTTAACTGCAATAGGAATAAAGTCTTATAGATTTTTATTTACGTATCCACAGAATTTTCGGGCATTCTAAGGCACGATACAAAAGAAAATGCTGACAAATCCTACATTTTTTTATCAACTAACTAACATATTCCTTTATTCATGCTAACTATATAACAAGAGATTAACATAAACGTGTCACTTTTATAAGCCAGTTCTTGAACATTACTAGAAATTCAATGAAAAATATAAAGTTTCTTCTGGTCATTCCTTTTGTAATCCGAATTTAAATTTCGCTACGCAACAGAATTCTGGCACATTAAAACACCAAATATCCCCTGAATTCTTTTGAATGCAAATATGGGTAGATCATTAGGCAGGAAATTTCCTTAAATATTCCGAAAATTTCAGGAATTTGCATTTCCTACTTAGAGCACTTTCGATCAGTAAAGCAGAAATTCTCCAAAGTATGCATACCTTATTCAGCATACGAACTAAAAGCAATATAAAGCACTTCCCCCATTTTGTTATAATCTATTCCGTTTTGTTTAAAATGAATAATTTTTCCTTCCAAAGCAAGGAAAGTACGCAAGAAAAATATAGATAAAGTAAATAAATTACTTATATCGTTTACAATAATGCAACTTTTCAAAGTCTTTTGTAAAGATTTAGGGGTAATTCCTAGGGAAGGGGTGGGGAATAACCCTGGGAAGTACTTTGTTATTTCGAGATATGTAATTTCGCTTGTGAGTCACGTTCCGTTATTTCAAACTTAAAAGAAAGAGGCAGAAATTAAATAAGTATGGCGGATATTGCTTTTTAACATCCAAACTATCCATAGACAGCATTAAAGGGAGAAAGGAAAACGATTGAAAAATTGCTTTAATATAGCCTGTAAAGCATATTTTAGAGAGAATGTACTGCATTTAAAAAATAATATGAAAGCCACAGATAAGTATATTATTTAACTACCTAAGTATTTTATTTAATTTCACGTTTAAAAAAATCTGGATGGCATTTAAATTATACATTCAACCTCTTCTGTGTGTGTGTGTTAAACTGAACTTAAATTTGAAAGAAATAAAATGTCTTAAATATTTTAAAGAATCAAGAATTGTAGTATAATATAAATGTTATACTTTATAAATTTTTGAGAATTAAAGTGTTTAAAAATTTGCAAAAAAAAATCATGAATCCCAATGACAAATTATTTTGAAATATATTTGTATTTCCGAAATTTGATTAATGTATGTATACAAAGTTGTTGGATCAGTAGAATTGTCAAAAACCAAAGGTGCTTTAAAATTGTAATTTTAAGTTTTTAACCAAAATTTTGAACTCGAGGTACATTTTCATACACTTGATAATTTTTATATTAAGCATTTATAATTATTATTGTTATAAAAGGATCATAAGTAATTTTATAAAAGTCACGTAGTCATGCTAAGTCGCTAGTAACTGAGTTAAAGATAGGAAACTAACTAACTATATATATATATATATCTGTGGCTTGGTACAAGAGGTTCCTAAATCAGTTATTTCCAATATGATTTTGTTTGTTTATGTCTCTTTCAAAAAAATATTATTTTCAGAGTAAGAAATACCCAAGTCTGTACAATGGTTTAGAAAACACTTTTAAAGCATCGGACAGACTTCGACACTTATTGTACCAAGTCACAGATATATATATATATATATATATATATATATATAGTAATATCCTTATGGATCTTTTAATAAAATAATTGATTTAATCTGGTATAATTTCCTGCCAAAAATTTCACATTTCGCAGAATTTTTTGAATTAAAAACCTTTGTTCATCCACTGAGCTTATCAGATTCGAAACACGTGTCATATCGCTAGGAACAAACTGGAGAAAAATCAACATTTAATTGCTCTCTTCTTTCCTAAAGAATAAATTTCGCAGAAAAAAAAATCAGTAAAAATTTTCTATGATGTACCGAACGATGGTGTAACACCTCAAAGTCATTTGTAAAGATTTAAACCCAATTCTTCGGAAGAAATAATCGCGAAAGAAATAGAAAAAGAAAAAAAAGCTATGTTCTAGTCTGAAATGTAATTTTGCTTTAAGGTCACGTACCTTTATTTCAAACTTAGAAAAGGGAGAAAATAAATAAGTAAGCCACTCTCCAGCTTCGAAATATCTTCACACTCGTCCAGAAATAAATATGAAACAAAAAATAAATTTAAACATGCTCTAGTTAGGAAACCTAGGATGCATTTTTTGGGTTATTCAATGTGACAACTGCCGCTTAGATGAACTTAGATTCGACTTTCCTTTTTTTCTAGCGCAACTGCATATATATATATAATATATATATATATATATATATATATATATATATATATATATATATATATATATATATATATGATGCAGTGCTTACACCGCGTAACATTTATCTAAATAATTAATATAAAAGGCAGTCATCATTAAGGCCTGTGGAAAAGAACTAAGACTTAAATGACAATTAAAGCCTTTATTTCTAAACATCACTTAAAAATTCTAATCAAACCAGCTTAATCGCCATTTTCCATCATTTCAATTTCCGCGACATGTGACCTGCCTCTCCGAATATAATCCCTAATCTATGCTTTTTTCGATTTCGTGCGCTGTTATTACGCGGGCGAAGCATCGTGAAACATACTAGCGTGATTTCTAACGTTTGATGATTGCGGCTACCCGAGCGCGTTCTACGCAATTAATCAATGATGACCTCATAGTCTTACTAATTCTGCACCGCATTAAAAGACAACGTTACTTCCTGAATTGGAAAAGCAATAAAAAATCTAATAGTAAATTACCGTTTAATGCTAATTTCCCTAATTTTAACCCAATTAAATCTATTTAATTATGGTTTACGTTCCTAGCATTATATATATATATATATATATATATATATATATATATATATCCAAAACGGCAGGACTGGCACTGCTGTACCTGGCGCTCTCTACCATAGAAGGGACGTTCTGGGGATCCTATGAGGTGAGAACTCACGGTGGTCAGTCTGTGTTGGAAATAACATTTCGTGGGAGTGTGATCCCGAAGATGCACTGTGTTTTTGTTTGATCTTAGAGTTAGGTGACTGAGGAGGAGATTAGTTTATGTAAATATTGTACATAAATTCTGTGAATAAGTATTAGCATTGTGTTTGTTTCTGAGTAGTGTGAATGAAATATTTTAAATATTCCCTCGAGTGGTGTTAATTGGGTTCCCGATAACGTCGTCGATCAGAAAGAGATCGAGGAAGGACAACTCATCCCTTAGAATTTTACCATTCGTATGATATGGAGAAACTCATGTTTCAGGTTTAAAAGAACAAAATTGTAATGACTGATTATATCTTTATATCTGGACACATTTTGTTTAAGTTCACTTGAATTTAATAACACAGGTAACAGAACCAAGTTTCTGTAAAATTCAAAGAATTCAAAAATGCATTTTTGAAATCATACCGCCCGCTTATTAATTTTGAACATATAGCTGTCAAGACTCTACTATTTCAATTAGCTACGATTGTGTTATGGTAGAGATTTTTTGGAAAAATAGTTTAACAGTTAGATACTAACAGCTTTTAAAATATTCGAGTTTCTAAATTAGATGAACATCTATAATATATGAAAGTGTTACTTTCAAATAACATGCCACCCACATCGTTCAACGACTTTCCCCAGTGGGGTCTCGAGTTCGAATCCTGGATAAGGAATGGATGTTCCCTTGCTGTTCCCACATAGGGAGCAGTGTTAGCTTCTTATATGATGTTCCCATAATAAAGTAGCCAAGAAATTCGGGGTGTGAATGGGTCAATGTCCTCAGGACAAAGTACCTACAGTGTTGGTAAAAAAATACAAAAATAATATTATCATTCAATTTCTTTAAATATATGTTCCTATTCGTAAATTATTGAATAATATTAGATATGTTGAGAAATAATGGTTCAACAGTTATTGGAAAAAGGAGTTTAAGATAGCCGATTATGAAAGTCGATAGAATGTAAATGCTTTAGCTCGAATGTTTGCATCTTATTTCTGTTTAAATTGATGCTCCTATACGTGAACATTAATCCAGTATTTGACGAATCAGAAATAAATTCTTCTAGATGAATTGATTTAGAGGTTTTAGATTTTAAAACCATCGAGGAAAAGATAACTCCGGAGGAACGAAAAATCTTTTTTGGGGAATAAAATGAATATAAATTATTTTCTAATTTTATAATAAACTATTTTGAACTACAATCATTTTGTGGCAAAATACAGGGTGGTCATAAAAAAACCTTGCCGATATATGGAACTCTAGCGACTGTTCCGTACAACCGATCGAGATGAGATTTCATGTTTAGATATTCAGATGTATGAGCTCGGGATTCTGTGAACGGCAAAAAAAGTGGCGCTCATGGTTATGGTTATAGGTACAGAAACTCGAAATTTTTCATTAGCAAAGGCCACTTTTTCACATCGCAAAATTCCCAGCGCATGCGAAAACCCTAAACAGCGTTGGAACGGTAAGTGTATCACAAAAAACGAACGCGTTATACACGCACAAAAAACAGCTTTGCGAAAGGCCAACAAAAACACGATCGTGGCGCACGGAGGAAATTTGCATATGACAGAGGCAAGAAACCACTGATGACCACACAGATGGGACAAAAGAAAACTTTTATTTGGATTACACATTTTCCACATGGGTGCCATCCCATGCCGTTCGCAGAGGTTTTTTTTGTGCGTGCATAACGGGTCCGGTTTTTTGTGATACACGTACCGTTCCAATGCTCTTTAGGGTTTTCGCATGCGCTAAGTATTTTGCGACGGTAAAAAGTAGGCGTTGCCATTCGAAAATTTCGAGTCTCTGTACCTATAATCTTAACCGTGTGCGCCACTTGCTTGCCGTTCACAAAATCCCGAGCTCATACCTCTGAATAATAATAACTAAAATTTCATCTCGATCGGTTAAACGGAACAGCCGCTAGAGGTATATATATCGGCAAAGTTTTTTTTATGACCACCCTGTATATAAGAAAGCAACTTACGTTTCATTTCTGTTAAAGTTTTACGGTAGATTGTTGACTATAACTTATTACTGTGGCATTTAAAACTTCTATTTTAAAGTTTTATTAAATCTGTTTTGGAGGGAAGTAAACTGAAACTTGAATTTTACAAATCATAAAATGCCGTGTCTGTGTGTATAATATCTTTATTGACTAAAGGGATTACACCATGGCAAATATCGCAAACTGCATAATGTTCTCCATACTGCCGTGAACGCAAACTGCCAACACCCGTGGTCGGCAATCTACTACTATAAGAAAAAATCATGCCCCGAGTTAACCAGTCGGTAGCGCATCGGCTTTCGGTACTGAGCGTGTTCGGGTCGAATCCCGAAAATCACCATTAGATACCTTCGTGTATAGGCCGGATATAGGCACGTTAAATCTGTTGACCGGAAAGTCAGTGTATGGTGAGGATAGGATCCACCAATACGTCGCCAATGTGTGTGCTCTTTCAAAATTGTGGTGGCACCTAGCCAAGACGGACTCCGACCCTTGTGGTGCTATTATAAGCCGGATCTGCACTACTCAGTCTTAAGCCTATATGGACCTGGTCTGGAATACTTCCAACCAGGGGGCATTGGGGAAAACGACAGATAAAATCAAAAGAAGGATTACTTAGCGATCGCCAAGGGGCGCTCTCGGTAGATATTAATGCCAAGATGCAATATATTCTTTATTGAATATTATAAAAAATTGCCATTTTAAGATTCAAAATTTTATGACAGTTTATTCATTCCTTTATTTTTATAATTAATTAAAGTAAAACACCTTTCAGATACATCGCAAACGGATGAACCAATTTTCAATCAAAATGTATGCCCATTTTTAATGACTTTCAGAAAAATGTCACTGAATAGCTCCATTAACTCAACAAAACGTAATTTTTGAAACTATTCAAACGCGAAGAGCTAATATCGAAGTTACACAAATATTCATCAATTTATATATTTTCTTTCTTTTCAAAGACCATTTTTCTCTACTCATGAAAAGGAATATTAAGAAAAGTTTTAAAAGTTATTTACCGGTAAACAGTACAACAGCTGTTTTCATATAAGAAAGATTTCCACTTTTATCGCCGTGTACATATCTGTAACGAGTTGCTTCCCTATCATTTTTGGCTTCTAAAAATATAAAATAAAAACCCCTAGAGGGACAGAAATTCAATTTCCTTTTCGAAAGTGTGACGTATTAACGTCGGGGCTAAAAAGGTTATATTCCCCAAACAAAAATTGACGTGCCATTAATTTCCCGGCTCGAGCAAATAAAGTAACCAGAATTTATTATTTAAAAAAAAAGACAGAAAATATGTACGAATCTCGATTTACCAAATAATTGGCAAATATCATTACAGTGTAATATTATATCTAAAAGATGAATTTTACCCAGACATGTAATAAAGCTGTCTTATACTGAATTTTCTCAATTATCTGATATTGCACATGGGTCGTAAATAAAAAAAAAATACATTTAATAAATTATTTGCCTCAAACGTCACTGATATAAACAATTGGTCGTTTTTTTTAATTATAGATGTAAGATAAATTTGTACTTTGATGTTTTCAATTTTAATACTCATCTCATCGATAATTTGTTTTTTAATATTTCATGTATTGTAGGGAGACAGTCGTAAATTAAGTTATTTATATAGTTTTGGCAGCATTATTTACTGAAAGTTTCATTGCGTAGTTTTCAAATAATAATGATTAAATTTAACACCTCTATTGAAACGTTACAACTTTATTGTAGTCTATTACCTGATATGAAGTTTCCAAAGAAATGAACTTTGGGGCAGGCTTGTTTTCAGTGGTTTTTTTTTATAAGTTCAATACAAATAATCTGAAAAAGAGTTGAGTGTGAGCTAATGGCTTCAAACGAGCCGTGAATACTAATGGCGGCTGGTGCACGAAAAATCTGTCGTGGCTACAAAGTCCTACAATTCTCATATTTATCTCTGGATGTGCGGGGTCAAGTGTACCGGTCTGGTCTCTTGACTCGGTTCTAAATTTCGGGACCGGTTTGTAGGAGGTAGTGCTGGCGACGTATACGGCACCCCCTTAAGGGGACTCACGACCCTTATGTCGAGGAAATAAGGCATATTATCATACTTTTTGACTCTTTGTAACTATTTCAATTTACTCCCAATTTTTCCAAATTTTATGTATATGATAAATGGATATATTCATTTTAATAAACAAATTTTCAACTCTCAAAATAATTTTAAATAATTTTTTTAAATGCTTTCGATATACCTTGTTTTTTAAGTATTTTTATTGTATACTGGCTTGCGCGCAGAACTATGAAATTAATTTTACACTTAAATGTATAATTACTGTTTTATATTTAAAATGAATAATATAATGAATAATAAATACAATTGAACATAAAACATTCAACATTAAAATATTTTTTCAATTTTTTTAAAACTGCTCAAAATATACTTAAAATTTCCTTAAATTTTTGGATTAATTTACCTCTGAAAAAATAACAAAATGTGCAGTGATTGCAATAATTCTAGTTCACACGCAATAAAATAACATGATTACGCAGTGATAAAAATTTCATGGAATTATGTGTCATAGGTTTTGAGATACCAGTTGCGGAATGATGCAAAATTACATGTTGAGAAAAATGAGTTTAAAATTTTTCTTACCATAAACTTGATCAGTAATTAAATATTTAGAATATCAATATCTCCGGAACTAAGCGGAATATTTTCATGCGGTTTGCTTTATTTTGTTCAGAAATGATCAGGCTTTAACATATATTTTTTTTCAAAAAATCGAATGTTTTAAAGATTTAAGAGTAGTGAGTCCCCTTAAATGAATGGCTAGCAGTCTCGCGGTGTACATACAGGCGAATGTCTACCTATAAATGCCTCCGCGTTCGAAAAAAAAGGAAAAAAGAGTTCAGTGTAACTTATAAATAATCACTGCATGTCGTCGATATGTGCTGATTTAATGTCTTCACTCTACTTCAACATTATTAAAGAATAATCAATGTTTTACCAAACCACGAGTGTTCGGAAAATCCTCGAGTTCCTCAGAGACAACGACTAGAACATTTTTGTGATAGTGAGTGTCGCAGAGTTTCGCGACATCGTGAAAGCGCACAAAGAAATAGGTATAGAAGGCAAGTTAATTGGAATATATGATGGTAAAGAATAGTGAAGAGCAATTTTAGGCAATAAACGAATCGCTGAAAAGGGGGGCTTAGAACGTAAAAGGCAGAGAAGAGGGAAGAAGATAAAAGAAGATATAAAAGTGTTTAAGTAAGAGAGGCAAAATGTATTGAGGGTTATAAAAGTGGACCTCACAAGAAGATTAGGATACCCATCCGTGGGAACGATGAAACAAGGGGTCAGGAAGATAGCTACGCCCCTTAACTAAGAATGGTCACCAAAGAATTTATAATTAAAACCCCAAGCGAATGCTGGCGTGTGGATGTTGTAAAAAGGGACTGGAGACTCCAATGAGATTTCAGAGTGGGAGGAAATTAAGTAAGGGAACAAAAAATTAAGTAAGGGAAGAAATATTGAGTAAAAGAGGAGAGAAACGAGTCTGTTTAGATAGAGATAGAATTGATTTGACCGTTGACAGAGGTGGAATGAGGCTGGTGTTATTACATGAAATGATTATAAGCGAAGTTGGTCAGAGAGATCAGCGTAGCGAAGGACGGCTGTTGAAACGAGTCTGCTTAGATAGATATAGAAATGATTTGACCGTTGACAGAGATGGAATGAGGCTGGTGTTACTACATGAGACGAATATAAGCGACGTCAGTCGGAAAGTTCGGCGTAGAGAAGGACAGCTGTTGAAACGAGTATGATTTTACATATATCGATGAAAAGAGTGAAGCGTCAACCGGAAACGAGGCCCCAGCAATCAACTTAAGCCCTGCGGTCCCACCCTGGAGATGTCAAAGACCATGAAAGATCGGAGATGAGAGATTAAAGTGCCATTTAAAGTAGAAGAGATCGATGAAAAGACTTGAGTGTCAACCTAGATGAGGTCCAAGCAATCAACTTAAGCCCTGCGGCCCCACCCTTGAGATGTCAAAGGCCACGATACTACTGCCAGATGTATGATATTCAACAGTGCCCGACGTATCATCAAACGGAGGTAATGTCTGTTATTTCCCAATTTGTCGTAAGCCATGCTACCTTGTCCTAAGTAATTAATGATAACTCGGATATTGATAGATATTGAAGTAACGCTAAATATTGATCAAGTATATATAGGACGATAGTGCGCGCCATGTAGTAGAATGATGAAAATTATTAATTAAGTGTGTTAAGTATATGCATTGGAAGAATAATTAGACATTAATTGAATGTGCAAAATCTATTTAATGTGTGATGATTATTTGATTATTAGTGTATACATATATGTGTTTAATATTCAATAAATTAATTTGTCAGTGCAAACCAGAGTTGTTTTCAATCATTTGGAGTCATAATGAATGCAATGTACTAACCACATCTTGAGCAATTAATGAATTTAAAATCACAATCAAAATCATTATTATTTGTTATTTATTTATAAAATCAACCATATTTTCATTCACTGTCACAGTGAGTACTATTTCCACCCCTATGTGATGTGAAAGTCATCACATCTATGAAGTCGGCAGCATACAGCACATATCGACGATGATGGAAGGCACAAAAGGATGATAAAAGGTAAAGAAACACATAGTCACTCTCGTTGAAGTATTTATTTCGCAGGACTCCTTATGGTATTAGAAACAAACAATAGAGAATGAAGAAGTGGCACAAATATATAGTGGCACAAGGAACCGACCGGAGCTTAAATATTTTGGACACCACATAATGGGACAGCAGCAAAATATATCTTGAGTTTTGGAGAAGAGACGAGCAAAGATAAGCAAAGCAAGGATGACACCAGCAGAGGGCAGATAACAAACAGAAAAAAGCCCTGGAAAATCCTTTGCAGGACCTTTTTACCGTATGAGGACGCCAGGAGTTTAAAATACCCTCAATTGGCCAGAATCGAAAACGTGACGGTATGATTCCACGTCGCAAGACTTTTCGAACAGGAGCTGCGCGGCGAACTAAGTACGCGCCTCTGACTCATGTCTTATTTATGAGGTTAAAAATAACTTTACAGCGCTTGCTTTCAGGGGCAAACTAGTTAGTTAATTCGTTTATTCCTGCGTCATAATTTGGAATAGGGGATAAACTTTATTGAAGAAAATTTAGAATACACGTTAAAGTAATAAAGGTGGGGCGTTTAACGTTACTTACACACACACACACACACACACACACATATATATATATATATATATATATATATATATACACTCATGGACAAAAAAATTAGCGCACCAAGAAGGAGTCGTCAAAATGTACTCCGTTGGACCCCCTCTAGCGCGAATGCACGATGCGATACGATCGGGCATTGAGTCATACAAGTTCTGTATGATTTCTTGAGACATTTCGTTCCATATTTGCTGTAACCTTGCCTCTAGTTCGTTCAAACTCGTGGGATGCACAACTCGTCGTCCCAAATGATCTCAGATATGCTCCATTGGAGACAAATCTGGGGATCGGGCAGGCCAAGGAAGGGTAGTAGCAGTGCGGAGACAGTCTTGTGACACCCTTGCCGTATGAGGCCGAGGGCTGTCGCTGGGCTGTCATGGACCGCTGGGCTGTCATGGTGCCACGGAACAATACTAGGGGTGACCGTGTATTGTAGGCAATGGCACCCCATACCATCACACCAGCTGTGAGAGCGATGTGTCGCTGTACAGCAAAGGCAGGATTGAAGCGTTCACCACGGGCTCTCCACACACAAACACGATTGTCATCACTGCCGAGATTGAATCTGGATTCGTCGCTAAAGACGACCTGGTTCCATTCCGCTGCAGTCCAGTTTCCTCGTGCGCGGCAATACTCCAAACGGAGGCGTCGATGGGTGGGCGTCAAGGGCAGCACACGTAATGGGCGCCGCGATACCAACTGTCCTTCAGCCAGGCGTCTTCGTATGGTTCGAGAAGACACAGAGGCCCCTAGTGAAGGTGCTACCTGTGCCTGGATGGCGGCCGATGAAGCAGTTGGCTCTACGCGTGCATTTTTTATGATGTGGCGGTCTTCTCGACGACTGGTCTGTCGAGGGCGTCCTGAGCCTGGTCTTCGTGTACATGACATCCCTCGAGTCCACTGGTCCCAACACCTCCTCACAACACAATCAGAGCGGCCTAATTGACGAGCTACTCGCCTAGCTGACCACCCAGCTTCCATCATCCCGACGATTCTCCCCCTCTCAAACTGCGACAACTGCTTATATTGTCTTCGAACACGGCGTAATGGAATGTCTATCTCAGCTCTTCCTTTGTAAATGATTCAGCACACTCAAACAAGCTTTGGTTACCTGTTTTATACTCAACAGAGTACGATGTTCATCGCCCTCCACCGGCTATACGTAATGCGCAATCACGCTGCATTTCTAATCATTTGCATATCTCCCCGACATGTACCTTCATTGCAAGTTTCGTTACGATCCCGCAATTATTTCTTGATGCGCTAATTTTTTTGTCCATGAGTGTATATATGTGTGTGTGTGTGTGTGTGTGTGTGTTTATATATATATATATATATATATATACACCCTAATATATATATATATATGTTTATTTATATATATATATATATATATTAGGGTGGGCCAAAAAACCTTTTTAAATTTTTTTCAGAAACGGCTATTTGAAAAAAGCTGTTACACTTATAGATAAGAAAAACCGTAACAAAATTTCTGTGAAAAAAAATATCTTCCGATCACGCATTCACTTTGAAATATTGAAAAAAATAAGAAAATTAATTTTTTCAGTAGTTTTTTAAAAAGCTCTGATATAATACATTTCAAAAGCAATAGTTCCCAATGTAAAGTAAAAGGGTGTTAAAAGACAGGGAAGCATTTATATATATATATATATATAGTATATGTTTAAAACATTTTTTGTACAAACAAAATATTCAAAAGTACCCTTTAAAAAAACGTATTTTCATAAGACAGCTGCAACTGCTGTTTTTACTGCACTTTATACTTTCGTTGCTCCTATTATGCCCCCATTATTGATTGTTCAACTCAGACACATTGAAGGCAGATTTGAAGAAAATTCCGGCATAACTGACCTTAACAACAGGGTACTTCTTATGTAGTCATCTCTATATTCAGTACCGCTCACACTTTGGCTAGCTTCGGTGAGAAGTTTGACGCAACGCTCCACAGCTTAGGTGTGACGTAGATATCTATTGAATATCTACGTCATTTGAATATCTACGAATTCTATACTATTGAATATCTACGAATTCTATACTATTGAATATCTACGAATTTTATGGGTGTGCAAAATATTAGTTTCGTTCTATTACTGGGTCGATTATTTTTCGAAAATGTTCAGGGAGGTATCGTGTTAATCTGATTGCATCAAACACAATTTTAGAACCTTCATAAAAATAACCATTTGCTTTGATCCGGAACCACAGTGGCATGTAACAAGGCAAAATGAAGTACACCAGCTGCTTCAGTTCATCTGAGGGGTTTTCTTCACTGACATATAGTCTGAGTACTCTATTTTTTGCTGTTACCCATCGTGAATGTGCTAATGTACCTGGTTCTCGTACTGCCAAATCCGCTTGGCACTCAGAAAATTTGATTGCTGCAGAAATATCTAGGAGATACAGCTGGTCTTTGCTCAGCTCTTTCTTGACAGCATTAGGAATAGTGCCGTCAATAGGTAAAAAGTCTGGCACAGGAAGTATTTCGCAGACTTCATTTTTTAACCAACTTTACCACTAAAGGATGATGGTCCTGCAGTAGCTCCGTCCAAGTGATGGAAATGATGCCTGAATGGTAGCTGGTTGAAATGTAGGAGCCAAATACACCATTGCAGTGGTCTACCAACTTTTAGCATGATTTTTCGAATGTCACCATTTTTCCAGCCAGTGTTAGTGCCCGTTCCGTCACTTCCAATTAAATCGAGCTCCTCCAGAAAAATATTCAGTTTACCCAAATGTGTAACAATTGCCACAGCAATGTCTTTAGAAAGCCCAGTAGTGGGTTAAATATGGGAATGGTATTTTGAGCCTGGTTCTTGAACCAAGGAATAATGTTTTTCTTTTTGGATCCGACGATAAAGTTTAGAACCACCTATTTCAATCACCATTATAACGTCACACGTATTGTGCGGTTCTCACGCCCCACGGGCCAGCTCTATGTTTTTCGATAATACCATTTCCCAGATCCCACCGTTTTTAAAACACGTGCAGAATTTTGGCCTGAAAGTTAATCCCATGCGTGGCGGTCTCCCTAACAAGTTGTGGGGGTAACTGTTTGGAAAAACAGAAACGTTTGCCATCATAGTCGTAAAGCTGTCTTTCCTAGCGATACTGGAATGTAGTAAAGTTTCGGCATTAAGAAGAGATGTCAGCCGATAATCTGCCGGCCCTCCTGGTGGTGGGAAAACTATTTCTAAGAATGCGGCCACCCCGAGTTTCAAGCCGAGAGAGGCAGAGACTGCGTGATTTGAAAAGAGATCGTCCTGTAACATCCAGCCGAACAGGCGTGCTTTTTAGGAGCTCCTGTTTTTGGGCCGAGCTGGGTCCTGGAGCCTGTATTGTGAATCTGCACTTAAATTAACTAATTATGTTGTATCTTTTAAAGTTAAATTTTTTTTGCAAATAAATTGTTAAGTTTTTGTTTTTAAAAAAATTGGCTTTTGCATTTTAATTAGGATTCTGTCTTTCTTAGTCATGGATTCAATAATATTAATATTAAAAGAGCCTCAGAGAATTGCCTTAACTAAATATCGTTCTTATTATAAAAATCCTTATTGCCATCAAAGTAAGGACCACGTAAAGGTTCATTAATAGCTTTGGACTGCAAATAATGTCTGTTACTCATTTTTTGTCTTCTCAATTTGTTCTTGTCGACAACATGCGACAAGTCTTCCTCGTTTATGATGCCGAAGTCTTGGAGCACACTAGACGTAATCACGGCTGTAGCGCGGTCAAATACCCCATACCAATCACTTGTAATAGCAGTTGCTTTAAGTTTTATCCTAATTTGCCAAGTCTTAGATGTTTTCAGTTTTCTTATCTCGTTACAAAAGCTTACACATCTCATTTCAAAAGCTCATGTCTTTCAGCATCACACTTTTTCTTCTTCCTGTTCATTTTCGGGCTGCTCATGCTCAGTGGTTTCTTTATATTTATACCCACTTCCACTTGAGGTACTTGTACCTTGGTTTATTTTATAGTAATCAGCCAACAAGGTATTTCTACGTTGACTTTTCTCCAATGTTTGTGTTTCCAGTACGTCTACAGACCCTATTTTGGCCAAATTGCACTTTCTTTGAAGATATATGAATCTCAGTTCAAGAACTGGTATCTTTTTGTCTTTATATATCGCACTTACACTTTATACATATTGGACACACACACATATCTGGGTTTTTCTTACAACTGCATTCCAAAAAAATAGGACATTTACATGCGTTTACCTAAAAAAGAAACGTTGAAGAACGGCTTATTGCAATCCTTCAAAATAGGGCTTCTATGCTAGTTTTTAAGGCAATGCGCGAATAGTTAAAATTGAATAATCAAGGGTTTAATTTTTTTTCACGTACTATTAGCTTTATCCTACACAACCTAAACTAGCTCTTTTCAAATTTCACACCTTTGAGAATCTCAAAAAATTGGAAAAGAAACCTTCATTTTCTTATTTTTTTCAAAACTTTGAACTGATTGCGCGATCGAAAGATATATTTTCACAAAATTTTTTTTACGGTTTTTCTTATCTATAAGTGTAACAACTTTTTTCAACCAGTCGTTTCCAAAAAAAAAATATTTTTTTTTTATTTCCAATACCTGGGGTCATGTTCACGAATATGAAAAGAAATTAAACAAAGAAACAACAGCAACAAAAACATCGAAAATTTCATGAGATAACCGAAGGTTATCGCCCCATAAGTCCTCTCGGTTCCCAATATCTCGATGATTCCGTATCTCCATGAAGGGCTCCACAGGTACGCAGGTGATATCTGTCCATAAGCTTGAATCCTTTGTCGCACAGGGGGCAGGCAGCCTCGGTAAGAATGCCAATGCGATATAGATGGGCTGCAAGACAATCATGCCCGGTAAATAGACAAAAAGCAGCCACCGCCTCCCGTCTAGATTTGTCTGGAATATCTAAAAGACAATTATTTCTTCCATATTTGGTTTCTATTTTAGATAGAAGTTCATCCTGGTGCGTTAACTGCATAATTTGTTTAATAAATAGTTCGAAATAAAAATAAAAAAGGATTTTCAGCCCACCCTAATTAATATATATATATATATATATATATATATATATATATATATATATATATATATATATATATATATATATATATATATATGCCCCGATTTGAGGTGGAACGCGCTGGAATGGCGTTCCGGTACCTCTCTTTAGGAAAAAAAATTACGATCATTAAAAGCATTAATTTAATCACATATTACTCTGTTGTTAGTGAGTGGGCCTGGCCTATTATATATATATATATATATATATATATATATATATATATATATATATATATATATATATATATATATATATATATATATAGTTCAGAACTGATTCAAGACTTCAAGACTCTACAGAGCGAATATTATGGAATAAACCTCTTTTCGACGACTACCTCTCAAAACGGTTACTTTTTCAGGAACTATTACTTGCCGCCTTACAGAATTTTCATCATATATATTTATAACACTAATGTAATCATTTATTTCCATCCATTTATTCCCTTAACGTATATGCTCATCTATACTTATATATAAAGAGAGAGCGATTTTGTACGTGGAGGGTAATCTCCAGAACCACTGCACCTATTTGAAAAATTCTTTCACTGTTTGAAAGGTACATTATTGCAGATGGACATAGGCTATATATTATGTATATCTGATCAGTAGAAATAAAGTTAGGGGCTTAATCCTAACATTCTCCATTGTTACCGCTACTGTCCTCTACCGCTTTTTGTGCCGAAGTCTTCAACGATCCTTAGCGTGGTGCAATCGCGGTGGGCTTCTGTTCCGACGATAGTGGTTCGAACCTAGCCGTTCTCCGCCACGCCTTTTTCTTTTAAAAAATTAACTTGAACTATTTACTAACGTACTATTAATTTGAATATTATTTTAGGAATGTTATTTGAAAAAAATTTGAATATTATTTTTAAAAAAACATTCTTTACTTAAAATCCTTTTTTTATTTTTGTATTTTTATTTCATCTCTTAACCTCTCTCTTTTAAAAAATTAACTTTAATTAATAACTAACATAATATTAATTTGAATACTATTTTAGGTGCTTAAAATAATTAAAAATACATTATTTACTTAAAATACTTTTTTATTTTTGAATAAAACTACGGTCTCAAGCACACCTCTTTCTTTTAAAAAATTAACTTTAATTAATAAATAACGTAATATTAATTTGAATATTATTTTAGGTGCTTAAAATAATTTAAAAAAATTCTTTACTTAAAATCCTTTTTTATTTTTGTATTTTTATTTCATCTCTTATTCTAATTTTGGGATACCAATGTGTATCTATACTTCTATAATAATATACAAAGAGAGAGAGCAGATTTTGTATGTGGAGGGTAATGTACAACTTTTGTACATTAAAATGTACCTTACATATTTTCCTTTGTCAACCGCAGTCAAGTAACCATAGCAACACCCTTTAGCTTACGGGGTCCGTTTTTCGAAATCGCTCTTTACAACGGGAAAATGTTATCTACTTCCTATCCCCATTTTACATGGGGGACATTCAGCATGGGGGGTCAGGGGAAAGAGTGGTTAATTGCTTTCTTATTGCTTTCTTACTATTGAAGAAGAATTTCAATAGTAGTTCATCGGCACTCCGTGCCTCTTTCATCTCCCAAAAGGCTGAAATGGATGAACCGCGGGTGAACCGCCCTTCTGATGTCTCTCGCCTGAAAAGAAATAGCCTCTAGCTAGAACGACAAAAGATTATTATTCAGTCCTTTTCGGCAAGATTGATCCTCCGTTCCCAGAATGTCACCCAATTGTTCTTTGGGGGCAAAGACGTTAGAAAAGTCACAACGAAGTGGAATTCGAGACTATATCTCTGCCAACATCACACCGTATTTTTTGAGAGTATGTGCTTCGGATATATGCTATCCCACCCCGTAAGGAAAAGGTTTAATATTTTTAAGATTTAAGTAGAGGAGGTATTGATAAATACAAAAAGGATTTTTGAAACTGGCAACATTAAAGGGTTTATTGAAGAAAACTACATTTGGAACTGCGCTTTGTATTGGACATTTAAGGTAAAAAAACATGTACAATTTATTGGCTATCAACTGGAAATTTATTGGTATAATATTTTGTTCAACCCGGACAAAGTCTGGTCGGGCCGCTAGTTTTATATATTTCTATTGAAAAATACTATGATGTAATGAATATTAACAAACACTTGTGTTCTGATATTCGTATCTAGAGTAACTCTTTAATGAAACTTTAATGCAACGTTGTTGATTTCGGAATTAACATTAGTTGAGATGGATCACTCATTTAAATTCTGAACTGAATCAAAACGCTTTATTTTTTAAAACTGAAATAATGCATTTATATGGTAACGCAGAGCGACGTGTTGCAATAGTCGGGTCCTTACTTTCGAATAGAGTCAACTAAATCTTGTTTATAACACGCGGAAGATAGCGAAATATTCCGTTTCTACTTTTACGTCTCTTTGCGGCCAAACAAACTTTATTTTTGCGTCGTTTGTGCGTTTTCGACGCTTAAAACTAGCTTATTTATGTGCGACGGATTCCTAAACAGTTATTAAATTAGTTATTGAAATTGATATTTTATTTTACTTTTTTTCCTCTTGAAGCCAATAAATTGATTGCTAATAATGATGAGTATAAATCAGATACTTTTAATATTAAATTCCAGTGACAACTTTAAATGTTATGTGACTTTTAGAGGAGTCAAGTGTACTTCACGAAATCGTCAAAATAAGCCCTCGGGAAGTTGGTTAAGATGTACAAAATAACAAAGTATTTAAATATGGATCTTACTTCATGTTCAAATATGATCTTACTTTACGAATATATATAAATTGTGTTCCAATTGCCCGAAGCTTTCAGATTTTAGAGTTTTAAGCATTAAAATACAAATCGCTTTTGCCATGCTTTTACTTTTCGGGTAAAAATATTAACTGAGTCATGATGATTATTAGATGGTCTATTAGGGAACATTGGAAGATTTATTCGCTACAGTCTTCTATTATCACTTAATTTAGGAGTAACGAATAAAATGACCTGCTTGCTTCGGAAATAATATCGTCTGTGATATTATTAAATTGTGCCCGTGTATAAATATATCACGACGAAAATCAAAGAAATAACAAAAAATCCAACAGAATCTTCCATTTTGTTTTGTTTCTTTACGAATATTATTGGGGAAAATCATTTTAAATATTATATTTTTGTAAAGTGTTTAATAAGTTGTATGGGGGCAGAAATTAAAAACTGATCTTGAAGTTACCCACAGAGCTTCAAGCACCGCTAGGATTGCTCAATGTACCAAACATGGGTTCCGACGATAGGGGGATATGTTTGAATTACCGAATGTTTCAATTGCCGCTCTTGAATGTGATGCCGATTCCTTTTGCATGATCGATCATGGACAGTCAGTCAAACATACGACAAATGTTTCTGTTGGAAATCGTTCATCATCAATGATAATAACAAAAAGTATAAAATTGAGTGTATCATCATCGTTCCTGAATTAAAACCGAAATAGAGACTATGAGTTAGATAAGGGATTCCCAATCTTTGTTCCCCTGTGGTACCCTTTGGAATCAGATTAGAAACACGGGGCACCCTTATTGGAATTTTAGTCTTTCATTTTTTTAAACGTTAAATCAAATTTAAATTCATATCAGGAGCATGCCAAATTTAAGTTCAAATAAATATTTACTCCATTGATAATTTTATTTATTTATTGAAAAGTAACAAACACTGAAACAAAATATATAAATGCATTTTTAAATTAGCCATGGGATTCAATATAGTATTACGTAGAGGACTACAATAGACACATCACTAAGAAAAGTTTCGTTTGTGACTGATTCTTAAAACGAGATTGTTTGATATCAACTTAATACCAATTTTAAGTGGACTTTGCTTTTTTCTTTTGTTTATACCCCAGAAAAATATTTTTATATGTCAAGATCTTAGTGGGATTATCTTCCGAGCTTCTCCAAACATGGCCAAGCCATCTAAATCTATTACTACGAATGACTTGTGTTATTTGTGATTGCCTATAACGCCTATACAGTTCAAAATTTTATCTGGTTCTTCGACGTTCTTCTTCCTGCACTGGGCCAAAGATAGCCCTGGGGACCTTTCTCTCAAACATGTCCATTGAGCGTTGCGTGTCTATGCTCAAGGTCCATGTTTTACTTGCGTAATGTAAGACAGGTAGCATTAGTGTCTTATAAATTCTTAATATAGTTTTGCAATTGATGAGATTAGATCTCAATTCTCTTCTCAGCCTAAAGAAGCATTTATTAGCCATTTTGAGTCTGTTATCCATTTCTGCTCTTAGTTTATTTTTGCCATTAATTATAGTGACAAGATATTTAAATTCATCAACCTTTTCAAAGGTGTAACCATTAATGCACAAAGTGTTGTTTTAGTTTACCATAGAGGGTGAGAATTTCTTAAATTTAGTTTTATCCTCATTGACAATGAGGCCCCTATTTGTGGCGTAGTATTCAAGAGCTGAAAAAGCATCTTTTAATGCTCTTTCTGACCTTCCAATAATACCTATATCATAGGACAATATTTGCAGCGATATTTCCACAGAGAGCCTCTTCGGTCTAATCCACTGTCTCTGAAGTCACTTTTCTAACGATAAATTGAATATCAAGCAAGCGAGGGAATCTCCTTGACAGAGGCCTCTTTCTGTTATAAAAGGTTCAGATAAATGATTTTGGATTTCAATCCTACATCTCACTTTACCAAGTGTAGCTCTAGTTAAATTAATAAGTTTAATGGGGATTACAAACTCTGTCATTGCCACAAATAGCTTGTCTCTCTTTATACTGTCGTATGCTGCCTTATAGTCTACACTCTTAGACAAAAATAAAAGACGCACCAAGAAAGAGTTATCCGAATGTGACGAAAATCGGTAGATGTGATGTACATGTACAGAAAAACAAATGATTACAATTTGAGAAAAAATTTGATGATTTATTCAGGACAAAGAGTATCCCAAAGTGCAAAAGTCAATAATGCGATCGTCCACCTCTGGCCCTTATGCAAGCAGTTATTCGGCTTCGCATTGATTGATAGAGGTGACGGATGTCCTCCTGCGGGATATCGTGCTAAATTCTGCCCAATTGGCGGGTTAGATCGTCAAAATCCCAAGTCGGTTGGAGGTCAAGGCCCATAATGCTCCAAACGGACTCAATGGGGGAGAGATGCGGTGACCTTGCTGGCCAAAGTAGCTTTGTGCAAGCACGAAGACAAGCAGTAGAAACTCTCGCCGTGTGCGGGAGGACATTATCTTGCTGAAATGTAAGCCCAGGATGGCGGGAAATAAAGGGCAACACAACGGGGCGTAGAATATCGTCGACGTACCGGTATGCTTTTAGGGTGCCGCGGATGACAACCAAAGGGGTTCTGCTATGAAATGAAATGGCACCCCAGACCACCACTCCTGGTTGTCGGCCCGTATGACGGAAGACAGTCAGGTTGGTATCCCATCGCTGTCCGGGGCGTCTCCAGACAAGTATCTGCTGGTTATCGGGTCTCAATTCGAAGCGGTACTCACTGAAGACAATTCTACTCCAGCCAGTATCATTCCAGGTCGAATGTGCTCGACAACACTACAAACGGGCTTGTTGGTACATAGAGGTCAATGGTAGTCCACATAAAGGGAGCCGTGAGCTCAGCCTCCTTTCTCTGAGCCACCTATGAATGATCCTTGCGGTCACTGAAGCACCAGTTGCACGTACGATCGATGATAATGACGAATATGGTGGTGCGAGTGCCGCTCTGACGATTGCTCGGTCCTCACGTTCTGTCGTTTCTCTAGGCCAACCACTTCCTTCTTGACGCTGTGTTCGGCCATGGTTCACCCATTCCTGGCAACATCGTCTGATAGTGGCATCGCTTCTATCCAAATGTTGAGCGATTCGCCGATTAGACCAACCGGCTTCTTTGAGCCGCACTAGACGTCCTCTCTCAAATGCTGACATATGCGCATATTGTTCGTGCACCTGTATGCGAGGGATCGATACTGTCTACCTGAGTACACAAAATGAAATTCGCAAAGAATTTATGACCTGGAATCAAAATTTCTCCTCTTTAATATACTGCCTGTTGTGCAGTTAAGATGCGCTGTAGCGTCACATGTTTTTTCATTCGCCGCCAAACTTTAAAATTTTGCATTTTACGTCGAAACCTGTATTACATTACCCTAATTTGCATTACGCCTTCTTGGTGCGTCGTTTTCTTGTTTTTTTTTTTTTTTTTTTTGTGGGGGGGGGGGAGGGTTCTAAGAGTCTATAATAGGTGGTAAGTTTTAATACTATATTCTTTACATTTTTCCAGGATTTGTCTTAAGGCATGGATTTGGTCTATAGTAGATCTATGGGATCTAAATCCGCATCGGTAGTTTCCAGTCACCTTATCAATAAAGGGGAGCAATCTTGCAAATAGTAGGTTGGAGAGTATTTTATATGCCGTATTGAGAAGTGTAAGGCCCCTATAGTTACGACATTCAAGTTGATCTCCCTTTTTAAAAATAGGGCAAGTGGAGCCATCTTCCCATTCAATGGGTATTTTCTCCGTAATCCATATTTTAATCATAATTTTATGAATGGTATTTATAAGTTCAGGTCCATCTACCTTCAGTAGTTCTGGTGGTATACAGTCGGGATCGGCGGATCTGTTATCTTTAAGTTTCTTAATAGCCAGCCTCACTTCATCTAAGTATGTGTTCTACACTCAAGTTGAAAATAACGTAATATTCATGAATAATAAATATGAAATACAAGGAATTTATTAATATTCATGAATTGACACCAAGAGTGACCATAAATATATTTTCAAACGAGCCAGGAGATATTAAGCTTAAAAGGAATTTCTCAAAACGTAAAATTTTAAAAAATAGATAAGCAGTTAAAATCAAGATCATGAGGTAAGTAAAAAAATTATCTTATTAGCAGAAAGAAAGGCGATGAAAATTTCGTTGCAGCTACTATTAGAACATAAAGTCTTATATTCCATATTTATTATTTATAAACATTATATCATTTTTGACTTGCGTGTTGAATGCAAACTCTTTACCTCTAGTTTGGCTTAAAAATTAATTGATAAAGTAAACCTAAAATAAAGTTTATGAATATAGACTGACACAGAATTCATTACGAATCATAACGAACCGATTAAAAACTTTTTTAAAATTTATCAAAGTACTCTTAAATTCTGTCAGAAATTTAGTTTCAATATACTTCCAGTTTTAGTTTTAATATGCTTCCAGTTTTTTTAGTTTTGAAATAATTCCAGTTTTGAGTGAAATTTAACTTAATTAAACATTATCTGAATTTTAATTCAAATAAATGACAACTAATTATCAATATTAGAAAAATTCATAATCAATGAAACCAAACAATATTTATGTAAAAGTTCTCAAAGCATATAAAAAAATTGGGAAAAAAATATTCAAAAAGTTCTAAAAGTTAGAAATACTTTATTTTAAGGTAGAAAAAAAATTATTTTCCTCCAATAAAACATCTTGAATAGAGAACTATAATTATATGAATACTTATTAAATTATCCAATCAGAAAAAATTGTGCAAATACAGCTAAAGAAAGATACCAGAACATTTAATTGCGTATCCAGGTATAATTGGAATTTTTGTGAACATGCTTCATTACACTAAAATGTGACAGCTGGATTAACTACGGCTTTAGAAGTCCTTTGTGAGGAAAATTACTTACATAATATCTCCTTCACGGTATTTTTTCTACTTTTTCCGGTATTATTTAATCTTGCTTACCATATTAAAAAAAAAGATCCCTCACATTTTTCACATCTCGTATTTTTCAGGTCAAATTAGATTTCTAAGTAATTTCATTAAAAAGGAGGGAAAGTGTCAAAATATATCTTTAGAGTAGAAATATTTTATTTTTTTCTGAAAAAATACACATTAAAATTGTTGAAATGTTTACATAAATGTTGAAAAATTACCAAGTAAATTAAGTAAACAAATGGCTTAAGAAATTGAGATTAAAAACTTGCTGTTTAAAATCTAGAATAGAAAAGCTTATACTTCATCTAAATTAGTACTAATTAAGGTTCTTGTTCCGCTTTCCGCGAGCTAATTTAAGAAATTGGTCTTTAAGATACTATCTTTCATGCAAATAAAAGTTGACGATTATTTGTGGATACATATAAAGTTTAAATATGGCTAGTTCTATAAAAAATATTTCATGTAGTCTCTTCTAATGAAACTACCGGGTGCTATTAACGTAGGATTACTTATCGTTGTTACCACTTTTGTATGTATATATGTATGTATATGTTATGTATATATGTATCTACACTGCTGGCCACCCAAATTGCAACACCAAGAAAGACAAGAGATATCACAACAAAATTTATTTTGTAGATAACATGTTGACCAAGTATCAAATGATTAAATTTATAGACTTCTGTGAAGTATGGTTCCTGCCAAAATCAGTAGCCAGAGTAGCCGCCATTGTTGGAGATCATCGCTGCCACACGCCTCGGCATTGATTCAAAGAGACTTTGGATGAGTTCTTGGGGTACAGCAGACCAAGCAGCTTCCACACGTTGCCAAAGTTGATCTGCTGTGGCAGCTGGGGATAGAATCTGGGTCAATCATAGAGCAACCATGGACCACATGTTTTCTATCGGCGAAAGATCCGGAGAGCGAGGCGGCCAGGGAAGCAATTCAATCTGGCGATTGACGAAGAACCGTTGGACAATGCGTGCCACGTGTGGTCGCGCATTATCTAGTTGAAATATGGCTGTGGGCAAGCCCTGGAGGTAAGGAAGGACAACTGGCTCCAACATCTCGGAGATGTAGCGTTGGCTGTTTAAAGTACCGGCAATGCGTACTAGAGGTGTGCGAGAGTGATATAAAATACCGCCCCATACCATAATACCCGGTGCAGGACCAGTGTGGCGGTGCATAATGCAGCTGTTCAGCATCCTCTCTTCACGGTGTCTCCAGACTCGAATGCGACCATCGTGGTGTTGCAGACAGAAGCGTGACTCGTCAGTAAAGACAATTTCATTCTATTCTGCCGTCCACATCCTTCTGTCATCGCACCATTGGCGGCGGAGACGTCTGTGGTTCTGCGTCAAGGGTAGACAAAGCAATGGACGTCTTGCGGACAGACCACTCTGCTGTAAACGGTGTCGAATGGTACGCGCAGACACTGGATGATGCGTTACAGACTCCATGTGCTGTGCTATGGTTCGTGATGTGACTGAGCTATCCGTCACTGCCATGCGCACAATTTGCCTGTCATCACGTGAAGTGGTGCGCTGAGGTGGATGCGATCGAACACGCCGGTCCGTCGTACCCTCCTGCATCCAACGATCACATATCCGCATTACAGTTGTTTGGTTTCTTCCAACACGACTACCGATTTCCCTGAAAGATAATCCACAATCTCGGTAAGCCACTATCCTTCCTCTGTCGAACTCGGATACTTGATCAAAAGATGATCGTTGTTTTCGACGAGGCATAATTGATCGTTTTTTTAAAAAAAACCACAAGAAAAACACAATTGCCGAACTTGAAATCGTCGAAATCTCCAAGCCATAAATAGCGCTTTGAAGTGGCGCCACAGGCGCGCGTGATGTGCGTCTACGCTGAAATTCTAATCATTTGCATATCTCACCTCCGCTAATGCATGTTGTAAATTTCATGTTATTTGCATGTCTCCTTCAGGGTGTTGCATTTACAGTGGCCAGCAGTGTATATACACTATCTGGCCAAAAGTATCTGGACACCTCCCTAAAGAAGTAGATCTGGCATGTGACGTAATTTGATGGGCAACCGAAAGCTATAAAAGTGTTGGTAGTGGTTTGTGATGTCATATTTATGCGTTTGTGAGACAATGAGTAAGTCAAAGGAGCTAAGTGACTTTGATCGTGGCATTATAGTGGGATGCCACCTTTGTGGGAAATCAGTTCGGGAAATTTAGGATATTCTACAGAAGCCAAAATCCACTGCGAGTGATGTAATTGTGCAGTAGAAACTTCGAGGCAGTGAAACTGCAGAAAAACGAAGTGGCAGGCTGAAAAAAAATTGTGAACGCAGGCGTAGAACTCTGAAAATGGCAGTGAAACAAAATTGCAAGTCCTCGTTGATTGAAATCAATCAGGAGTTCCAAAGTTCATCCGGCGTTAGTGCTAAAAGAAGGACTGTTCGTCGAGAGTTAAAAAACCTGGGATTCCATGGTCGTTTACCCGCTCTCAAACCGAACATCACTCCCCATAATGCGAAGCGTCGATTTCAATGCTGCAAAGCTCACCGTCATTGGACTGTGGACATCTGGAAAAATGTTCTTTGGAGTGATGAATCTCGCTTCACAATCTGGCAGTCCGATAGACGCGTCTGGACTTGGCGGATGCCCGGCGAGCACTTCTTACATGACTGCATTGTGCCGACTGTTAATTTTGGTGGTGGCAGCATCATGGTGTGTGGGTATTTTTCATAGTTTGGCCTGGGTTCCTTAGTTCCTGTGGTTGGAAACATGATCTCTGAGATGTATGTGGACATTCTGGACAATGCTGCTCTTACAACTCTATGGCAAAATTTCGTTAAAGGCCCATTCTTCTTTCAGCAGGTTAACTTCTCCATTCACACATCGAGACTTGCTCAGACATGGTTTGACGAAATGGGTGTTCAAAAACTGGACGGGCCATCTCAGAAACCTGATCTAAATTCCATTGAACACCTTTGGGACGAATTAGAAAACAGATTACGTAGCCAGCCAAATCCAATATCCTCACCGCCAGCACTCACTTTAGGTGTGTTGGACGCCTGGAAGACAATTGGTATGGACACCTATCAAAAACTGGTGAAAAGTCTCCCCAGACGAGTACAGGCTGTCATCGATGCAAAAGGAGGACCAACATCATATTAATGTAAGCCTTAGGACTCTCCCAGTCCGTACCAGTAGGCGTCCCGATATTTTTGGCCAGACAGTGTATATGTACGTATGTATATATATACATATATGTATGTCAAAATTTTGACGCATTTTGGTACTTTTCTGTTTAACTGTTTACTGCTCGTCAAAGTGATACAGACTGAGTTTGGTGTTCTGCCAAAATTATAACTCGCGAGGTATGAGTGGATGGTTTTAGGGTCTGAAATTTTGCTTTCCTGAGGACCGTTATGAAGGAACGTAGTCCTACGTTAAAACCTGATTACGGAGTATGGCTAAGAAAGGAAATAGCTGTAAGTTATAGAAAAATAACTCCAAAGCAAGATGAAAGCAAGTCAGAGAATCGGGAAAATTTGAAGAAAATTACTTTAACCGAAAAGTAAACTTTATTTACGAATTTCGGACCAGTTTTAGTTTTTTGCTTCTGGAACATATAATAAAAATATTTAAGCAGTAAACCAAGGCGGGCAAGATGGCTAATAGCTATTTTACTTCTCATGGCTAACTGGCTGGGCATTTTTGTACTCCACTGACGGAAGCTTAATTTTCCTCTGAAATTAAAATTGACTTTAATTTACAATTACATATTGTGATTTTAAAGATTTTTCTCTTTGCTGATATGCAATATATACTCGTCCCTTTAATACTTATATGGCAGTCAAACTTTCACCCTTTTAAGACATTAAGAGACAGAAGTCAGAAGTCAGAAGACATTAAGAGACAGAAGAAAGGAAACGCAATGCTTAAAATAGCTACTCATTATACCGGGTGGTCATAAAGAAACTTTGCCGATACGGACTTTGTATATGGACCTCTAGCGGCTGTTCCGTTCAACCGATCGAGATGAGATTTCAGATATCAAGTCGGTGGGTCTGTTTTCGTCCATTGAAAAAAGGTGGCTCTAGGTACACAGGTCTCCCCTAGTTATTCAGAGGTATGAGCTCGGGATTCTATGAATGGCAACAAAGTTGTACTCACGATTACGGTTATAATTACAGAAAATCGAAATTTTCAAATGGCAACACTCACTTTTTTCCCTCGCAAAATTCTCAGTGCATGCGAAAACCCTAGGGAGTGTTGTAACGGTACGTGTATCATAAAAAACGGACGCGTTATTCAAGGACGAAAAACAGCTAATGCACGTGGAGCATTTTGAAAAATCCCGCCATTTTTTTAAAAAATTGAAAAAAGGCCTTATTCTGCCTCGTAATACGAGGGATGGAACTTTAATAGTGGTAACACTGTTGTAGAATCCCCACGCAGCAGAACCCGGGAAAGCAGCTTACACCACACATATGTCCCTTACCTGCCTTACCTTAGAGCGAATGCGCTCTCTCCACAAACATCACACGCCTGAACAGTGACAGGATGAACACAGCCATGTTTTAGTTACTGGTCTATCGTACGAAATAATTTACTACATCGTGGGGTTCCACCCCACGCTGAAAGTTAAAAGTTTATTGGCTATTATTGCGATATTAGCGAAATTATTAAGCCTGTATTGGGCATCGAGGATTTTGTGCATTTACTTGTTTAGAGTATTCTAAATTTGCCTCCGACATCTCCACGTGGTGAGCCCTGGGGGACTACCTTAGGGTAGTTCGCTAACGTCGGAGGAGCGTGGGTTAGAAGCGTTTTGAGTTAAAGTTCGCAGCTGAACAATGGGAGCGAAGAACGTCGATATGGAGGATCTGAGAATCCTGACAGAAGATATGGTAAAACTTAAAGTTAGGCAGATAACAGGTGTTATCAGCACGGCTAAGTTGACTGTAGATATTAAGCGAAATATAAATAAGGACTTGATAGATCTGGTGGACTCCTTTAATGATCAACAAAAGTTGATACACTATTATAAGGGACAATTAGATAGACTTAAAAATCAGGGAGCAAAAAGCTTCGCTGAGGTGACAAAAATGAAGGATTTTGACAAGAAGTTTTTTAAGAAGGAGGAAGTTGTTTATGAAGTTAAAATTATCCCGAATAGGGAGCAAGAATCAGAAGTGACTAAGAAATCGGTAAAGGATAAGATAAAGCGTGAGAAATTAGGGATTGGAGTTGATGGATGTAGGAATATTGGCAAACGAGGTTTATTAATAAGGACGGAAATGAAAGAAGATGTTTGATAAGATAATAGAGGAGTTTGGCAAAATAGATGAACTTAAAACGGCTTATAAGATACAAACTCCAAGTAAAGAGACCCTAGAATAATTGTTTATGATGTGCAAGAGGAGCTAACAAAGGACAAGGTGCAAGAGATGATCTTGCAGCAGAATGAGGAGTTCAAGAAAGTGGAGACTATCACGTCTTTCAAGTCAAAGAGGGGCTGGAATTGGATATTACGAATCAAGGGAGAGACATATAAGAAGATAAAACAGCTAAAAAGAATAAAATTAGGCTGGTGGTGTCACAGCTGGAAGCTGTACAATACACCCACAATGTGTTTTAACTGTTGGAGATTCGGTCATCTTGGTAGAGACTGTCACAACTTAAAAATTTGTAAGAAATGTGCAGAAAAAGAGCATGGCCAAGAGTCATGCAAAAGAGGGCAGGTTTGCACTAATTGTGAAAATTACCAGAAAAGAACGGGAAAGAAAATCTACGTGGTGCATCTACCAACGGATAGACAGTGTGGTAGACTTATATTGGAAGAAGAACGATTGATGGAGAGGACCGACTTTGGGTCGAAAGAGGAAGATGCGGCTTCGAGCGACAAGGATGATGAAGAGTTTTATGGACTATTGGAAGAGATCAGGACGGATCGGCAGAAAAGCCCCGGCTGTTCAACATTAAAGGACCGATCTTCGAGTTGTTTCGGCATTTGCACAAGGGGTGCTTTGTTTAATTGTTTGTTGATTTACTCGATTTTTATGCTTGTAAACGACTTTTGTGATCGTGTGGAGCAAGTTTATGTTATTGTTTTTCAAACTGTTTTGTTTGGTTGGCTGCACGGGTGGTGCTTGCCTTTGTATTTTATATTAAAAATAATAAAACTAGGTTGAATGATATATTTGGCAGAGTTGTGGCTGCGTGCTTAAAAAGGAAAATTAATTATACTTCGGATGGCTGTAACTACTGGATGATCTGCTTATAAGACGACATGTATGTGATCGGTGTTATGTGGTACTGACTAGAAGTTTGGGGAGTGAAATGATCGGTGCTACGGACCGGGACTTGGTCCTGTGAAAGGACTTGTGGAGCCTAGGTCGAACGGGGTGCCGTCATGGCGACTAGTGTCAGGAGTTAGATTTTTTGGCTGATACGCTATAGAACACGTGGGGGGTCGTGAAGGATCAGAATACTTACTCCATCGTACTGATGGAAGAAAAATGCTGGTGCTCACACTGTGTCTGATGTGTTTGCTCGATGGAGCAGGAAAGTGCTCTACCATCACCCATATTTCCCGGACTTAAGTCTCTGTGACTTTGATCTCACCCCCAAGATAAAGGAACCACTCCATGGATTCCATCAGATATTCTGCAGGCTGTAGACCGCTCCATTCGAAGGATCAACAGATCAGGTGTTACCAACGGCATCCTGCAGCTTCCAGAACGTTAGCAACTGGTGCTAAACAATGCTGGCTTCTACTTTGAAGGAATATAAACCCCAATATTCACCCCTGTATCTCTTCTGTATACTTTGTACATACCTATTTGCCTCAGCTAAAGTTCTATCCTATGTACTTATTTCTGAATTCTAAGTGTTTTTAATATATAAAAAATAATATTAATTATTCTTGTTTTGTATGTAGAGATAAAATTTGAAAATTTTAAAAAGCGAGGTTAAGGTTCCCTTGTCCCCTTACTTCCTCTATCTCACATATTCGACATAGTACAAAGTAATAAATATAACTATAATTACAGTGAAATCTACTGACCCATGGAATCTTAATATTGGACAAGAAAACTTTGTCAGACTCATAGTTTTACATAGATAAAAATTTTAAAAATAAGTCGTTCAAAAATACTTTTTTGTGACGAATAGAATAACAGAATTTGAAGGCAGTCCACCAAATACAGCTATACTCTTACCACCAAATGACGATTAGTTTTGACACTGGATCTGAAATGAAAATAAGCCATTCTGTTCGAAATCTGAGGGTGGAAGTAGCGTGACGTTTGATCAAATTATCCACTAATTGCAGAGTTAAAAATTACTACTGATGCATTTTCCTAATGCGTTGACTTGGTAAAGGACCAAACTTTTCTTCATTAAATAGCAGAACTACTTGGAATAATTTCATTTATTTACTATACCTGATTTCCAATATGCGGTTAAAATATTTTCTGTTCTTAATTTAACCTCTTATAAATGTATAATATAGCGAAGAAAGTATAATGGATGTTATATAACGTTATTAACTGATAAAAAAACCTTAATGCTAAAAGTCTTCCAAAGAATTTCTTAACAAAGTTTTTTTAACTTCTATTTTTCATATCCTGATAACTTCAAAACAATTATCGTTTGTCTCTAATGTTGAAAGACTCAAGAAATTAATAATCCTCCACACAAATTTGTTGTTACTAAAAGAAACTGTATTATGGCAGAAAAATTCTTTTGTAGATAATATTCAACAATGTTGAGAAAGTAATTATCTGGCTGCAAAAAGTAATTTTGCCTTTATGTTTATTTTTTTTCCTTAAAAATATCTGAGAGTACTTAAGGCCATTTTCCTTACCTATAATGTTGGTAACGGGGACGATTATTTTCGTGTTCAAGAAGAATTTTATGAGAATGTAATTATTTTGAAGTTCAATGACTGCATTTTGCTTTATATTTCAAAAACCTTTCAAAATTCGTTGAGATAAATAAAGGTCTTAAATATATTGATCGAAAAATGAATCTTTTAAAATATAATGAATGGGCTTTACGAGTACAGATTTTTTTAACTACCAACGATGTAAATGTTCATTGCAAGTAATCTATAAACTGCAAACTTTCAAGTTTTATGCTAAACTGTACATTAGATCCTAAACACACTTTTAATAAACATGATTCGAATACCTACTGCTGTTGCTTCTTGAGAGTATAGATGTGAAGTTACAGCTGTTTTCACAGCTGATATATTTCGAAGTAAGTTCCCCACTTTGTCTGTTGTTGGAATAGTGTATTTTCCACTTAGAGCAATACGAACAACGCACTACTGGTGTTTTAGTCTTCGCATCACTCGTCAACTGTCTGCCTTGGGACAAATGTCCAAACGGTCATGGTAATCAATCTCGTGTCCCCAAGTACTTCTCAGAAGCGTATTCCACAGAGAATTAAGAATTTGGATTGTACCTTTTACTGTGGCAGACGCGTCAAAGCCCATATTAAACATGTCTGTGCAACATTCTAAATGTCTAGTAAAACATTTGAGCACTACATGGTATTTTTAATTAAAGGCATATGGCACGTAATCGATGGCTCAGGTTAGCTCGAATTCTTTCAGTGCGAGTGGTGTGAGACGTGTCAACATGGGGTTTGAAGTACAGAATCTATCCTGTCCATTTCCATTGACTTACCTTAATGTTATTGACCATTTTCGGTTACATATGGGGGGAGGGGAGAATTAGATTATGTTATTCTCTTCCAACATCATTGGAACAGTTTGGGCATGATCTTGTAGGATGAATGATACCTATTCCTGATATACAGGACATGTTATTCTGTCCTACGTCGAATTCATGCTTTTTTGCAAAAGGTGAACTTACAGTTTGTAAGGGCCTGTTCACATAGAAGTCCGTTGCGTTGCGTTAAGGAAAAGATGGCGTTGAGATGAAAATAAACCAATCATAGGCGTTAAAAATTTCATTGCTAATCGTTTGGAGGCATATGATTGGTTTATTTTCGTCTCAACGTCATCTTTTCCTTAACGCAACGCAACGGACTCCTATGTGAACAGGCCCTTAATCAGATCTCCAAAAGGTCAGTGTTTCCAATATTTTGATGATTCCCTGCATATTTTATGGAAAAGTAATATTTTTTCTAATGTTTCATCGTGAATTTAATTCTCCCAATAAACTGGCAAAATAAACAGTTTAAAAAGACCAAACGTTAGGAGAGAATTAACATATAAATTATGTTAAATTATATAAGATACACTAACAATGAAATGCTACTTCAACTTGAAAAAGCTGCTTGTTTTAGGGATAGGTGCTTTTGGGTAGCAAGTATACCTGTTTTACGTAACCCACTTTTGTATCTTGTATATATTTTCTTACACTTATAAGCTGTACGTTCATTTTTATGATATGCCGAAAACAGCATTTCATCTTTACATTGCATAAGGCATTATCGAAATTCTTTCATACAAAACTATTCTTAAAGATCCATTTTTGCGTAAATATTGAAACTTTTTTAATAAATCCTTTTCCAGAAGGCATCTTTTAAATTTTACATTGCAATCGTTTATCTTTTTTAATATTTTAACGTTGGTTCAACAAGCAATGTAAAGAAATAACGTTATTGTAAATAGACTAAGAACCTGTTTTGCATCTATCTTTATTTATTGATTAAATCCCAATACTTTGAGAATATGATATTTCTTCTTTTGTTTATACTTGCATATATTTCTTTTTCTATTTTACAAGCCTGTAAAATGAAAAAAAGGGATCATGAAAATCATTGAGGAACGGAATTATTTGTCAGCATACATTAGATTGACTCAATTGGCAGACATTGAAGCACAAAAATAAGAAAATCCTCATTTCAAATCGTGTTTGTGTAAGACAATTTTTTATACCTCACCAAAATTCAATTTTTCATGTCTCGCATATTAGATGTGACGTGATTAAATAGGACTTTGAAATATTCTGGTTGAAAAAGAATTTTTTTTACAGTGTCTGGTATCATATGCCCGTTATCCATGTTAGTAATGTGCTTTCAAAATGCATTTTTCACCACTGAGAGAAAATATACATCTTTAAAAGAAGAGTTTATTGTAAAAAAGAATAAATTTAAAGTATGCTATATATATGCTGTAGGAATATATAAACTATAGTACTCGTAAAAATTTAAATTAATCTTAATACTCATACTTCGTTAAAATTATAATAGTAATATAAAAATGTTGATAGTGTTGCTTCACGATGGATTTTAATGCTGCGTCACCATGGACTTTAGAACTAAAACGATGGCAACAGATGGCTTTTATGAAAAACTGATTGCTTGGAAACGACCAAAAAATAATTTTGTTTTTATGTGTATTATTAGTTTATAATATTCGTCTTGTGTTGTTTTCGTGTATGTAAAATAAAATGATAAAAATAACGGCGAGACATGCTTTTTCCTTCTGACAGTATGCTATGCATTCGATTTTAGGAGCTTAGAAGAACGGATCTAGCTCGGTAAAGTGGCAGTCGAGAAGCATTATACAGGTCAGATACCTTATCTCTCGTTGCTACGTAACAGATAGAAACGGAATTTTTCTACTATAAATTTCTCAGAAAAAAAAGTATATACTAAATGCTAAAGGATCCTGAAATGCATTTAAAAACCATTCATTTGTGCATTTGGCCTGCGAGAAGTATTTGTCTTTAAAACTGATTTATGGCAACATTAAGCAGTTTTTAGTGTTTTAAATAGGTAATATAAAAGGGATTTTTTAATCAAAATAAACAATAACATTCTTTGCATAATTAAAATATAGTTAATAACAATTCTACTATTTTAACAATTAATTTTCATAAAGTTGGCAAATGTATGTCGAGGAAAGACTATCTTGACTTCTATGCTACTTGACTTCTATGTATTAATAAATACTTTAAAAAAATTTTATGATGAATTATTCCATCAACTTGAAAGAAAATGAAGTTAATTCGAAGTTAACTTGGGTTTAACTTTTCGTTCCCATCCCGGACGATAGATGGCTGCACAAGTCTACAAAACAAAATTAACTGAAAATAACTTAAAATGAATTTAATTCTGCTTAAAGATGGCTAAAAGTACCAAAACAATGCGTTGTCATCGTGTTCTGAGCTATTCTAAAAGTTTCAAATGTTTAGCTAGTCGGGAAGTTAGTTAAAAATCGATTGCAAGATTTGTACGGGGCAAACACAAACACAAACAAATAAACAAGAAAACGAGTTAATAAAAATATGGTAATAATTTATTCACACGTAAGTGTGTCACTATTTTCGGGTCCACCGGAACGAAAACATTTTTAAAGGTCCAAGTCTTGTAAATAAATTAAAAAGTTCATTTAAATCGCAGTACACCTGCTTTGACGAAAATGATCACATGAAACTAGTGAAATACACTGCTGGCCACTGTAAATGCAACACCCTGAAGGAAACGTGCAAATAACATGAAATTTACAACATGCATTAGCGGAGGTGAGATATGCAAATGATTAGAATTTCAGTGCAGACGCACATCACGCGCTCCTGTGGCGCCACTTCAAAGCGCTATTTAAGGCTTGGAGATTTCGACGATTTCAAGTTCGGCAATTGTGTTTTTCTTGTGGTTTTTAAAAAAAAACGATCAATTATGCCTCGTCGAAAACAGAGATCATCTTTTGATCAAGTATCCGAGTTCGACAGAGGAATGATAGTGGCCTACCGAGATTGTGGATTATCTTGCAGGGAAATCGGAAGTCGTGTTGGACGAAACCAAACAACTGTAATGCGGATATGTGATCGTTGGATGCAGAAGGGTACGATGGACCGGCGTGTTCGATCGCATCCACCTCAGCGCACCACTTCACGTGATGACAGGCAAATTATGCGCATGGCAGTGACGGATCGCTCAGTCACATCGCGAACCATAGCACAGCACATGCAGTCTGTAACGCATCATCCAGTGTCTGCGCGTACCATTCGACGCCGTTTACAGCAGAGTGGTCTGTCCGCAAGACGTCCATTGCTTTGTCTACCCTTGACGCAGAACCACACACGTCTCCGCCGCCAATGGTGCGATGACAGAAGGATGTGGACGGCAGAATGGAATGAAATTGTCTTTACTGACGAGTCACGGTTCTGTTTACAACACCACGATGGTCGCATTCGAGTCTGGAGACACCGTGAAGGGAGGATTCTGAACAGCTGCGTTATGCACCGCCACACTGGTCCTGCACCGGGTATTATGGTATGGGGCGGTATTGGATATCACTCTCGCACACCTCTAGTACGCATTGCCGGTACTTTAAACAGCCAGCGCTACATCTCCGAGGTGTTGGAGCCAGTTGTCCTTCCTTACATTCAGGGCTTGCCCACAGCCATATTTCAACAGGATAATGCGCGACCACACGTGGCACGCATTGTCCAACGGTTCTTCGTCAATCGCCAGATTGAATTGTTTCCCTGGCCGCCTCGCTCTCCGGATCTTTCGCCGATAGAAAACATGTGGTCCATGGTTGCTCTACGATTGACCCAGATTCCATCCCCAGCTGCCACAGCAGATCAACTTTGGCAACGTGTGGAAGCTGCTTGGTCTGCTGTACCCCAAGAACTCATCCAAAGTCTCTTTGAATCAATGCCGAGGCGTGTGGCAGCGGTGATCTCCAAGAGTGGTGGCTACTCTGGCTACTGATTTTGGCAGGAACCACACTTCACAGAAGTCTATAAATTTAATCATCTGATACTTGGTCAACATGTTATCTACAAAATAAATTTTGTTGTGATATCTCTTGTCTTTCTTGGTGTTGCAATTTGGGTGGCCAGCAGTGTAAATGTCTACAGATTTTTTAAAAAATCATTTATTTTGCTTGCCTTCCCATTTTTCACCACAGTAATAAACGGAACGTTCCCATCATACTGACCTGTCGCCAACGTTACGCAGAAAGACGCCAATTAATTAAAATGAATGCAAGAAAATAGTCACTTTTCCCCTCCCATTTCTACTTTTACAAACTACAATTTAAAGTTAAAACTCAAAGGAATATAAGGAAGAAAAAACGTAAAACTGACTTTTCACATTACATATTTTTTTTCATCATTTATAATTCTACTTTTAGTTATACATATATATATATATATATATATATATATATATATATATATATATATATATATATATATATAATGTGTGTGTGTGTGTGTACATACGGTTATTCATTTTATGCTGGAATTTCACTTTTCACGAAGTGGACAAAACAACTGTTTAAGTATATATAAGAAAAGGGCAGAGCTACATCAGAAAATAAAACCGTAAACATTCTTTAAATTGCATTATCATGTACATTTCTGTCCACTTCTTACATACACTTAAATAGAGATTTGTAAGTAGATGCTTCAGAGATTCAATCCTGGTGGCTGAAAGGATAGAACAGCTTTTCCTCGCAAAGAGGTCCACGACAGGTCAGTGTAATGGGAAAATATCCCAATAAACCTGCATTTGTGAAGATTAAGTTTGCATTGTAGTTACATTGAGTATTCAGAAATAATTTCTTAGAATAAACTTATTAAAACAATATCCTTTAAAACTTTTATAGAGATTTTCACACCGTATCTCAAAATAATTTTTGCAACTTTAAAATTTCGCCTTGAAAAGAGATAAGTAAAATGCATCAATACATGGTCTGTATTAAAAAGTATGTTTATAATACATGTTTGTCTGGGTATTCCATTAGAATAGGGAGCACTTCTTGCGCGATTGCGATACATTCATACATATATATACATACATACATATATACAAACGTACATATATACATACGTACATGCAAATAGACATATAGAAATACATAAATACATACATGCATACTACATATTAGCACGTTATCGCCAGTTTGGCGGGGACACCCTGTTCCGTTGTGAAACCGTTTGGCTGGTTTGATAGATGAAGAGATGAATGTGGGACGGTTGACTACTTCTCCAACTGTAATAACAATTCCTGTATCAATAAATTAATATGTACTTTTGAAACAAAATCTAAGTCAAAGCTTTCAATATCATCCACGGACTTAGATCCTCTTGAATTTGCCATCAAAAATAAAGCAGGATATTGTTTTTTCTTTGTTAAGCAATTGTCTGTGGCAACGGTTCTAAGTTATTCACTTGTTAAGATGCAATTCTGAATGTAATTAATTCAAGAGGATAGACAATTTCATTATTAATTAAATCATTTTATCGAAACGAACAGAAATAAAACAGTAACATAATCTGCATATACAACATTCTATTTTTTTTCTCCCGACACTTCATTTTTCTCTGCTGCCATCCAGCAGAATGTAACTTTCCGGTCACTTTAATTTCACTGCTTCCACTCAGCAGAGTGTAACTTTACGGTTGTCAGGGCAACCGCCACAGGCATTTCAATATACAATATTTCACACCCACTATAGTTACTGAAATTACAGACATTTATGAAATTCAGCAATAAACTGTATTGCACTGCAATGTATACAATTGATTTAGGAACTCAACAAATTATAATATTATCTAAATTAGGGATCTTCAAACGATGTGCTGCAGTCCGATGGACAAATTCATTTCGCTTTAAGTTAAAAAGAAAGATAAAATTTTAGAAATCTCTTAGACTACCTGTAGAATGAAATCACTTGAGAAAAAAGATATTTATCAGAAGTAAAGGAAAGAGTAAAATTTTTGCTCCATTCTTAATTGTCAATTAAAATTATCATTATCATACTTTATCAATATATGAGTAATTTTTTTTATGTAATTGTTTACATATTTTTTGTAGAAGGTTTTTTATTTGTAGACCTATTTTGAGAGAACGTCTCAACGAAAATATAGAGTTGATGTATCAGAACAAAGGTATTGCCGTGTAGATGTGCCAATAGAAGAGAAAAATAATTACAAGTTCAAAAGAACTTTTTATATACCATGTTTTTAAATTTTCTGTTGAATCATATAAACTTGACAATTATATGCATTAATAAATACTTTTTAATTTTTTTTGATGAATTTTCCCATCAACTTGAAAGAAAATGAAGTTAATTGGAAGTTAACTTGCGTTTAATATTTCGTTCCAGTTCCGACCAATAGATGGCTGCACCAGTCTACAAAACAAAATTAACTGAAAATAACTGAAAATAATTTTAATTTTGCTTAAAGATGGCTAAAAGTATTTTAAAAATACATTGTCATCGTGTTCTGAGCTATTCTAAAAGTTTCAAATGTCTAGCTAGTCGGGAAGTTAGTTAAAAATCGAGTGCAAGATTTGCATTTGACAAACACACAAACAAACAAACAGACAAACAAGAAAGCAACTTAATAAAAACATGGTAATGAGCTTGGGACAACGTTTCGGGCGTGGTGGAGTGGCAAATTTCCCACGTGATGTCTATGTGCGCGAGATATGTAAACATTTTCTGTGCCGCTAGATGGCGTGCAAGAGTTCGCTTCTTTGTTCACACTTATGTTTTTCTTTCGCAACATTGATTTTTTTAATTTTAAAATCATGCCATTTGTATACTATTTTAATTGCAATTGTGCTTATATAGATAATACGCTTAGTTCATTGTCAGATTTGGTTCGAGCATGGTGTTCTAGGATCATTCATAAAGTAAGTAAATACTTCATACATATTTGTTCTATATGGGTTTTTTTCTGTGAGACCTATTTTCAGAGAACGGCCAAACGTAAAAATTTGGTTGAGGTATCAAAATAAAGGTCTAGTATGGAGCCTAAAGGTCTAAGTTTTCATTTAATGCTTGACATGAGTTTATTCTTTTAAAAATTAAAATATATAAATAACCGTCGAATTCCAGTGGTTTCTACTATAGTATTTAATGATAATTTTGTTATTTTTTTTAGCTATGAATATAAAACTGTAATTGTACAGGGTGGTTATAATTAAAGTTCCACTTTGAAATGGTCATACAAGGAGACCTACCGAACCAAAAGTTATCAAACTTGGTGATAGATTAAATCAGGTCATGGAATTTCTTTTTCGCCAAAAAAAGTTCAAAAACTCACCACCAGGGGGAAATGGTGAAATGGAGCTGTAGGTAATATTGTTAAACGAAATAAGGGTCGGAATCTAACTGAACCTTTTGTTACACGGGTTTAACATTTTGTATACCCTCAAGAAACATTGACCTAAACAAAATTACCATTTAAAGTGTGCGCGTTCCAGAAATTGTTTTCTTACTGATCGCTAATTTGCGAATTTTGAAGGCTAAATTCGGCCCTAAGACATGAAGATATCGGTTTAAAACGTTTTTAATCGTTTCTAAAACGAAACTTTTTGTAGGGTTATGCAAAACCGCAATGGCTTGTAATTGGCTTATGGCAGGAAGAAGCAAATGATTTATGCAGATGAGCTTTACACGTCATTTGATTTTCCAAATAAAAGTGAGCCTGGTTGTCAGAGTTCTAATTGTTACGAATCGACAATGTCTCTAACCATTCAAGACCGTGCTTTTCTCGTTAAATGTTATTATGAATTCGATAGCAATGAACGGCGTGCTTTGCAAATGTATCGTTCAGTATGAGGAATGCGCCGAGGACCAATGATACTGCAGGTTTAGAAGAAAATGATGGCAATGTTTGAAGCCACGGGTTTGTCATCAGTTGCACCTGGGAGGGGAAGGAAACCTGCTTCTGTGGAAACCGAGGAGGCTGTTGCATTAGCAGTGGAGGAAGCAACAATGGAAAGAACACACGGTACGTGCAGCGTACGTGCTGTCGCACATCGAATGGACGCACCATGTAGTACGGTGTACAAAATTTCCGTAAAGTGTTGCAGTTCTACCCATACAAAATAAAACATGTTCAAGAACTTAAACGTAACGATCCTGCTGCAAGAGAATCTTTCGCTTTGGAATTCCTTGCACGGATGGAAATGGACAAACATTGACCATGGAACATTTTGTGGACAGATGAGGCCCGTTGTTACCTAAATGGCGATGTTAAGACCCATAACTGCAGGATTTGGGCCAAACAAACCCCTCATGTTATCTACCCAGTTCCATTGCATTCTCCTAAAGTCACCGTTTGGTGTGGTATGACAGCTAGTTTCCTACTTGGACCATTTTTCTTCGAAGAGCAGTCGACAGCTGGACCTGTTTCATGCCCTGTGACTGCAGCTCGCTTAGAGTCAATGTTAAGATGTTTCGTGATACCTGAACTCCAGCAACGTGGCATTTTAAACACCCGAATTTTTATGAAGGACGGGGCCCTACCGCACATTGGTACATGTGTCCCACTGTTACTTAAGCAACATTTCATTAATAAACGGATTATAGGCCGAAACTTCCCCACAAAATGGCCACCCCGGTCACCAGACCTCAACCTCTGTGACTTCTGACTATGGGGTTATCTCAAAAGCACTGTTTATGATGATAATCTAAAGAATTTGGTGGAATTCAAAGATGCGATACACCGACATGTCCGTAACATTCCTCCTGATATGGTAAGAGCTACTGTTGAGAATGCAATAATGCGAATTCTTGCTTTCAGAAAATATTAAACACATTTTAAAACGATGTGTAACGTCTTAATTCGTTTAACAATATTGCATACAGTGCCATTTCCCACCTGGTGGTGAGTTTCTGAACTTTTTTGGCGGAAAAGAAATTCCCATGACCTCCTTTAAAGTATTACCAAGTTTGATAACATTTGGTCCAGTGGTTTTCCTTTTATGACCATTTCAAAGTGGAAATTTAATTATAACCACCCTGTATATTAATACACTTTCAAATAGTATAATTTTAAACAAATGCCACTTGTAAGAATATATATATATATATATATATATATATATATGTGTGTGTGTGTGTGTGTGTGTGTGTGTGTGTGTGTGTGTGTGTGTGTGTGTGTGTGTGTGTATGTATATATGTAACAAAAACTAAAGGTTTGACCTAATTACTCGCTGTGACACTGTTTACCACTGTCAATTTGTCCAGCTAAATGCAGGAATAACCAAACAGATTGTAACCTATTAAAGTAATTTTGAAATATTATTTTATAATTAAGAATTTATTAAGTTGATATTGAAGCTATCATAAGATTGTCTATATTCATAAAACTAAAATGCTTTTAAATGTCTTATCTTTTGAAATAAAACACATTTAAAATCCTCTTTGAGGTCCTTAAGAATGCTAGAACAGGTTCTTAATAAGTCCTCATTTTTGATTTTGGAAAATGAGTACGAACCATGTTTACTAAATAAAGGAATCCCCTAAATTTAAGACGTCAGCAAAATATGATGGTAACCAAATGAAAGTGCCTGGAGGACTGTGCAGCTTTTGATTCTTGCTAAATATTTTTGTCCTTTGCATTTATGATATCTCCATTGTGACTGCCGAATCTAATTCTCTGAATGCGAGACAAAGCATTACAGCCATTGGCAAAAAAATTATTCATCACCTTTTTAAATTAATTTAAAGTACTGTACTTCCTTTAAAATATAAGTCTTTTGTAACCGATGTTTTTAGAATATGATCAAATTAACCTAATTCGAAACTAATTTACGAAAATAATTCGAAACTAAATATGATCAAATTAACCTCTGCTTTATTTATACAGCCGTAAGAGCTTTATTTTTTTTTATTTTAGGTGCTGTGGAATCATTTTAGGAAGAAAGATTTAATGTATTTGATATTTTAAGGAGTAAAGTTTTGTGTAGTCTTTTCATTTACTCACTGGTATCTGAATAACCAAACTTTCATTGAATTAATATGCATGCATATTTGAGAATTATCCTTTTTTTAAGATTCAAGACAACTTAGAGCAATTTTCAGATTGACTATATAAAACTCATTAATACCAAAGATGAAAATCTCTATTTTATACCTTAGGCAACAGTCAATACTTCAGGAATAAAGATTCAGACAAAACGTTGTTTGATAGAGTTCATTTTCTTATTATTATAAAAAAAGATACCTATTTTTAATTTTATTGTATTATATTGTTGAATATGTGTAATAAAGATCAATATTCTTACGAATTTTACGAGTCTGTGGTAATCTAGTCAAATATGAGATTTATCGCCAAATTGGCGATGGATTTGGTTACTTATTTTGGTCGCCAAATTTAGCGATATTTCGCCACATTTGAAGATAAGGCGACAAATGGTCGCCAACTTGCCGTTTAGACCTGGAAGTTTCTATACTCGGGGCATACCTATCCTGAATACAGGCAAGAAGCTAGAGCAGTATGATTCCGCCATTGCGATATAAATCGCACTTTTTCTTATTAACAGAGTTGAAAAAAGGTACATTTCAGACATAAAACCTTAAAATAGCGATTTAACTGCTAAAGCGTACACATATTTGGGCAACAAAAATGTGGTGTTTTATCTATTTAGTGCGCAATATAGCACGCGAAAGAGAGACTGTAACGTTATAGAATAATCTGACCATTCACAAGGCTTCGTTTCTTTGGCGGGGGCATCTGGCGTTTAATGTGGATGTGGAATTTTGGTAACCCCAGGTTTCCTCCGAAGAGAAGATCCCTTAGAAAATATTAACCCGGGGGTAGCTGTTTTTTTTCCCAATAGAATTATTTCCCTAGTTAATTGCGGAAAATGGGAAAATTTTATAAAATGTTGAAAAAATTAAATGCATGCGATTTTTCATTAGAAGAGGTCATTAGTCATCATAATACGTTAAAGGGCAGGACCGAATTTATGTCGATTTTACCTATTAGATTAGGAAAATTTAAAAAATTTCTAAAAGAAAATTGTGTTAATAGATGTAAAAATTATTCCGAATAACGACTAAACGAAGTGTGTAAAACATGCAGATGTAAATCTCGATATGCTGGTTCAAGAAATGGAAGCATTAAAATATTCTTCCATCTTAATATTTCTGAAACTCATAAAAATTCTCAAATTCCTCGCTACGAATGACAGAGCTGCTGACTTTCCAAATAGGGACCGGGAGCACAATCTTTTCTAGATTAAAACATACCTGAGACCAACAATATCGCAGTAGAGACTAAAAAGTCTTGAAATACTTTCTATAGACCGTGAGGATATTAAAATTTGATCAAATCATAAAGGATTTTGTTGATAAAAAAATATAGGAGTAGTAATTTGAAGATACTTTTGTTCTATAAATTAAATCTGGCTTAAATACTTTTTTGCATAACTTAAGCTCTTATATAATCATTTTAAATTTAATCCCTCATTTCTAGATCCGACCAATTATATCCCCCCCCCCCCCCAAAAAAAAAAAAAAAATTCTGTGAAAGATAGGATATGTAAGAAATGCCTTACATAAATCCAAAAACTGAATTTTCCGGGACTCTGATAATAATCAACTCTGTACAATGCATGCAATGAAAAAAAATCTATAATAAAAAACCACACTTCAGTAGTGTCATTTTTTACCATGTTTATAATAACTCGCTTTCTTGTTTGTGTGTGTGTGTTTGTCAAATACAGATCTTGTAATCGATTTTTAACTAACTTCCCAACTAGCTAGATATTTGAAACTTTTAGAATAGCTCAGAACACGATGACAATGCATTATTTTAATTTTTTAGCCATCTTTTAGCAGAATTAAATACATTTTCAGTTAATTTTCTTTTGTAGACTGGTGCAGCCATCTATCGACCTTGACGGGAATGAAAAGTTAAACGCAAATTAACTTCCAATTAACTTCCTTTTCTTTCAAGTTGATGGATCAACAAAATTTTTAAAAAGTATTTATTAATGCATAGAATTCTCAATTTTATATGATTCAAAAGAAAATTTAAAAACATGGTGTATAAAAAGTTCTTTTAATCTTGTAATTATTATCATTTATCCGTGCTGTCATCGGTTTCTGAAAGCCTATTTGTTTTATATTTGAATCAATTATTAATATAACTGGCCACACTTATTATTTTAAAGGAAAACAAAATTACCGAAACAGATCGCGTTCTCTTATAGCGAAAGAAAAACTAACAATTGCAAAAATCCAAAAACCCAGTAACCGTTGGCCCAACAGCCTTAATTTGCAGTTGGGCGAACCCTATTTTGTAACCGTTGGCCGAACAGCTTCCATTTGCAGTTTAGCCAACAATTACACAATGTTGTTGGGCCAACTGCAAAATGCGTATGTTGGCCCAACATACGCATTTTGCAGTTGGCCCATCTGAATTTCTGAAATTTCTGCCAACGGTAACCATTCCCCAACGATGTACCGAAAATATGCGGTTGGACCAACGGTGTGTGTTACTTGGGATATATTATATCACATACATACATATATACATCCAAACAGGTAAGCAACGATAAGTAATCCTACGTTAATAACCCACGGTAGTTTCGTTAGAACAGACTACCTGATTTTTTTTTTGGGGAAATCTAGGTAACTGATAGCTTAACAAATTTCGTATTAACTCCTAATAAACAAGCTCTACATACATAAAATCATAAGAAACATTAATCAAATGACTTCAAAATATGTTTACTTTTCAAAATATAATTTTGGGGGCCGTAGATGGCCGAATGGCTATGGCGCTGGCATTCGGAACCAAAGTCTGTCGGTTCGAATCCCACTCTTGGCATGGACGTTTGTAACCGTTCGGAATTGGCTTTAAGCCGTAGATGCTGGTCTAATTAACCTTCGTGTAGCAAAAATTGATTGGTTTGGAGAGCACTCCAAACCAAACCAAAATATATGTATTCTTTTTATGACATTAATTGACAAATACGGCACCGAATTAGATAAGTATGAGAATGGAATGTTCTAAATCACTCACATTAGTTAAATCACTCCCGAAACACTTCAAGTTCATAATATTTGAATGGTGTAGCATCTGAAGTACACCAATTTCGATTTTGAAATATCATCTGAGGCTAGTTGAACAGGATAAATTCATTTTAAAGCATATTCTGCTACTTTTACTTGAAGCTGTAACTTTATATTTCAAACAGAGATTTCACTTTTTCCAGCTATTTTAAAACGTATTCATAAAAAGGTAAATTTAAATTGCTTTTGAAATCAATAGGCTAAAAGGAGAAATATGTTACTGTAACGAGGAATTCGTTCCAGAAATAGTTAATTTGGTTGGGCTCATAGCGCACGTTAAATTAATGATATCTCTAATTCTAAATAGTTGTCCTTTAAAATAAAATAGCGTAATTTCTATACCGTTCCCTCGTCGTGTGTGTTCTTGAGAATTTTAGCCGTTGCCCATTTCTCTTAAACCGTTAAACTCCAACTATAATGTGCTTAACAAGAGGTTAGTCAAAGGATTCCCTTGTTAAGTTTCTCTAAAATGCACTTTTTATGGCTGATAATTGCAGGGTGTGTCATGTGGACATCCAACTAACTTTTGTCCACGCACGCCGTGTAAGTTAGCTCACTAAATTGGCCCCATAAAATCTGTTGTAAGTTAGAATTATATGACGTTCTCTCCTTTTTCCTTTGTCCAAGAGAGATTTTTCCCACGTGTGAATTTGGCGATAGCTTGGCGTGAAGGCACTCTCCGGAGTATGCTTTCTCTCCTCGTTCGACCAATCATGCGAAGGCGCGAATTTTCTTCTCTCAGGGCTAAGTCATTCACGGGCCTCCATTTTGGCGGGGCGTTCGGAGTTTCTCCTCTTGGCGAGGCTTCGGCATGGCCGGGTTCTTGTTATTGGCCATTAAGCGCTCGCGTAGTTTTTTTACTTTATTTTTCCTCCGCGCTGAGGTAAGCTTCCGTACGTGTGGCACGGGTGGTCTGTAGAATTATTATTTGGCGCGTTTCTCGCTATGGCAACCTATGCTCTAATTTTTTTGCTCTGTCCAGATTTGAAAGAAAAAATTGAGACTTGAGATTTTTTTAAAAACTGTTGGTTGCCTTTTTTTGAGCTCTCCCCAGGACGAGCCATTTTGGCTCTTTTCCTGCGGGAGATGCTATAGTTTTTTTTATTAGAGTCTTGGCAAATTTTGTACCGTTACATGTTATTCATCATCTTGAGTATATAGACCAATGCGGTCAAATTTTGTGTATTTCAATGCAGTGCTGCAAATGTATTTAATTTTATTCAAGACAGGCTCGATGGCCGAATAAATTACTTTTTATTACTACAAAAGATACTTTGGCACATTTTTTTTATTTCCTGCTGCTTTTAACTTTATTTTTAACAAGATGACGGTGAAAATCCACTTGGGTTATTGCAATCAACGCACTCCACAATTTGTAGATATCGATTTGGCCGTGAGTGAGTGATGTATTTCAACCGATGTACAGAGGGATCATCTTCCAACACTTTAGATTTTTTACTGAAAGACGATTAGCATTTCTTCTGTCCCGCTCCTGAATACGTTGTGCTGAACACCCCTTTCCAGCCTTCCGAGCTGTCGGTCTACTCCTTCCGTGGGCCTCTCCCTAGAGACAGGTGCCGTTCATCGCCTCCATTATTCTACTATATAGACGACTTCCGCTTCAACATCATTTCTTCAGAATAGACTGGTCCATGTTCTTCACTGAGACTTTACAAATTTCAAATTGACTAGAAGCAAACTCCAACAACTTATTTCTACAGAAAGTGTCATAAGAACTATTACTACAAAAAGAGACTGATACCTTCCCCACGATATCACAGCCCATTACCTTTACAGTTACAGATGAGGATTTACAAAAATAAACAATGATAATCAATAGAGGAGAAGGTGGGATTAGGGACCCAGCATTTATTATGGACCCACTTAATATTTGCCCTATGCGTATGTGCAGCCGCAAATTATAGCTGTGATCTAGACCCCCAAGTTGGCTGCAATGGATAGTCAAGGTCATTCACCCCAGTTCACTCGCGAATGACGTCCTGTGGCCAATTGTTTGTTTTTCGGGTTTTCAAACTTTTTCTGAGGAAAGTAAAAGTGAACATTTTACATATCTACTACTATGTTTTGTAAAAACTGATTCCTGTGCCTTATTCTACACGACATGAAGTTCCTTTTGAGCTAGTTTGAGATGAAATTCGATTTAACTCATAATGTGTAAAACGAGTTTGTTTCCAAGATGGCGTTGTTGGAAATATAGACCCCCATGGGTGCTGGTATTATGGGCCCGGGTCCATATTACCAACAACCGGTTTCGATGATGTAATAATAATTTTTCCGTGCAAAAATGCGATTCTAAAGATGATTTCATTGTGATACATTTTATTTTCATGTTTTGTCATACTTTTCGGTTATTCTTTAAGCTAAGAATGCAAGTTGAGAAGAAATTTCCCTTCTGGCAAGGACGCTGTAGTGCGCAGAAGAAGTTGGGATAGGGTGAAGATGGTTGATGCTATCCAGAAGCTAAGATGCGGAGAAATGGGACTAAAGGAGGCTGCCAGAGTGTTTGGTGTATCAAGAATAACTTTGAGATTATTGGCTTCACAAGTGGATAAGCCAGCAGCAGATTTGGTTATACAAAAACTAGGTTTGGTTTTGATTTGGAGCGCTACGGTCAACTTTCGTTATACAAGGGCTAATTAGACCGGAACTTACAGTTTAAAGCCGATTCCGAACGGCTACAAACATCTATGCCATCAGTGGGACTCGAACCCACAGGATCTGAACCAAATGCTAGTGACCCAGCCATTCGGCCATCCCCTGGTACAAAAACTAAGGAGGAATCCTATGTTACCAGATTACACTGAAAAAGAGTTAATGGCTTATTTGCTAGAGATGGAGTCAGTATTTCACGGTCTCACTCGACAAGATGTGAGGAAATTGGCGTTCCAATTGGCTGAACGCAAATATATAACCCACACTTTCATAAACGAGGCAGCAGGGAGAGACTGGCTAAGCCGATTCCGCACTCGTCAGACAAATTTCGATCAGAAAAACCTACAGGGACGTCATATGCACGTGCAGAAGGATTCACACGTGAGCAGGAGGCTGGGTTATTTTTATTTGCCTGAAGGCTTGTGTTCTAGTGATCATTTCCAGAATCTTCAATGCAGATGAGGCTGGTTTAAGTGTGGTTCAGTCAAAAGTTTCCCAAGTCATAGGGTTGAAGAGAAAACGTCAGGTCGGAGCTCTGACTACAGCTGAACGTGGTTCTCTGGTAACTGTGGTTTGGTGCATGAGTCCCGATGGAACATATTTTCCACCAATGATGATATTTCCTCGTAAAAACTTAACGGATCAACTTATGAATGGAGCCCCATCCGGAGCAATTGGAAGTGCTCATCCCTCTGGGTGGATACAAGCCCATATGTTTACAGAGATGGCCCAGACCAACAAGAAGCATCGTGCATCTTCTGTTAAGGTGCATTCAAAGATGACAAATGAAGAGAACTTTGGATTCGTTGTGTGATGAGACTACAATGGACTCATTCTGTGAGCACCGGAGCCGAAGCTGAGTTTTATATTTGCAACTTTTGTCAACAAAATTAAAGTTTATTTTTATATAGATAATATTTGATGATCCATCTGTTTCATAATATATTATCTTTCTTTCACTTTTTCATTTGAAAACATTTCTCTTTTTTGTTTTCAACTGTTTAATAAATAGATAAATGATTTTTTTGGTAAAAAAGGTGGAGGTCCATAATACCCTCCATTTTGGGTCACCTGCAAGTTTTGACATTTTTAACTTATGTGATTGTATACATCTTAAAATTTCATTTAATGGCAAATCCATTTAAGGATATTTAGATGAGGAGTTATGGAGGAGGTTAGAGCCCAAAAATATGAAAATCAGTCTTTGGTATGACCACAGTGAGCCAAAAACAAAAGGGGGGTCCATAAACCCACCTTCTCCTCTACTATAAATCAATATTCTTTTTCACCAATACTGATGGAAATGAAACCGGACTCGTACGAAACCGAGTAGGAAGAAATTAGGTAAATGTACTGAATAAATCCATGTTTAAAAAAAATCTACTGATTTGAAGTATAATGAACTGAGGCTGTGATGAAAGAACCGGCATTTCAGTGAACGCGCTAATCATTTTTTGTAAACGTAGGTGTACAATCAATGATTGTAAATTTTGGGTTAAATACTGTAGAAAATTTTAGAAACCGAATATTATAGGAAAGTTTGAGAGACCCTGATATTGTCAGAGATTCCGTCTGCCGCATTGGGGGAAAAAAGTTTTTAGAGACCGTACATGCCATTAATTTACTCTTTCTGTAAGCTTTATATAAAAATGACCTCAAAAATACACTTTTAAACTGAAGTCTGTTGAATCCTCTACAGAAAATTTGCTACTTTATGCAAGGATTCTTTTTCTGTTCCCGGCCTACCGCGGTTTGCTGCGGTCGCATAATTTCTTCTGACCGGCCCCGACTGTCTCCTGGTACATATTTTCCTGATTTATCAGACTGATTCACCTGATTGCGTCTTGTGACTTTCAAATGAACCAATGAATGTTTTACATCTTAACGTGTGCCATGCACTTTTAAATTTCAATTCCCATGTTTTGAAATATTGGAGAGCCCGTTGTCTTATGACCTATTGACCTAATCACCGGCATTTGTCAAATATATAAAATACTGTAGCGTTTCGTTCGACTGTATTTATGAATGACAATTCCAGATGACAAAGACGCAAATTTATTTAGTTTTTAGCCTTAAACAAAAACTATAAACTGTCACTAAGGACAAGTTATGCAAAAGACTTCAGGTTTGACACGGGCACGATAACAGACCAACATTTCACACAGAGCAGCTGAGAATCAAATAAGAAATGAATGAATCAAAACATTTGGATCCGACTTCGCCATGTTTATATACTATAGTCGATTGTTCTATTAATGGAAAATTCTTGAAATAAATAATACCGCCACCTTGTTGAATTCTGATTGGTTCTCCGTACACTCAAAAGGTCGCCAAATGCCGCCAAGCTTGCGAAAGCTATCGAAAATATTGTTAAAGTGCCACATGTTGCAATCTAACACTCAGTGACACTAAATAAATAGTATTTAATACAAAAAAGGATGAATTAAGGAGTAATAATGAATATTTACAAATTTATAGAACTATTTACAGCTATTAACAGCAATAAGATTTACAATGAAAAATGTTAAGGTTAAGATAAACTAAACTAATAATTATGACTAAACAATTATTTGTCATTATTATTAGTTAAAGTTATCTTAAATTATTCGTTAAGGTTAACTTAAAATGTTAATTATTATTTTTATAGTAATTATTACTTAAGATAACCTTAACTAATAATTACACCATAAATTGACTTTAGAGCAGCATTTCAAACTGTATTAGACACAAAATACAATAATTCGCATAAAAATGGCAAATTGTAGTAGCTAACGAAGGACTATTACTTATTTTTTCCAAACGAAAAACTGGCGGAAGAAACTTCATTTTACACTTAATTAAACATTTGTTGTGCGTAATAAAATTTAGGAAAATTTCCTGTTTCACAATAGAGATTTATGTAAAATCTGTTATTTGATTTCTCGTGCTATTCCTTCATTTTATAGTGTGGATAATGCCACTATATTTTCAACCATGAGTGGATTTTTTTGTACTGTATTCAAGAAAAGTGTTCAAATTGCAAACTGTCTCAAAGAACGTTACCATGACTTACAATACAAAATTGAGACTTTTTTATTCAGAAGATAGTCTTAAAATCTATGTAAGATTTATAGTGAATATTTGATTTATTTCTAGTAGATTATCTCACACAAAAGAATAATATTACTCGCAATATCCAATATCTTTTTAAATTATCTGTACTACCTAGAGTTCTAAAACGTCTAGTTCATTAATTTCACGGATAATAACAATCGTCTAAATCAGGGATGACCAACCTTTTAGCTTCCTTGGGCCCCATTGAAAGAAGACTATTTTTTTTCCTAACATTAAAAATAGTTCATGAGTAAAAAAAGTATAATGTATACAATTAGCATATTTGTTTCATCATTAATTTCATTAAAGATAACTATAGGAGTCATAAAATTAATGTGATATTTGGCACTAATGCATCAATATCTGGGTCAGTTGAAGTGATCGCAATTCTCAGCGAGTTCTCAATATGTTCATCCGATATTTTGGTTCTAATTTGATTCTTAGTGTGCTTCACTCTTGTGCATACTAATTTTAATATCATTACAAATATGAAATATTAAATCTGTAAAAACTTCACATTTGGTTTTTGTAATGAAATTAATATACAGAAATTACATACGGAATTTTGCATAGAATTAAAGATATTTCAAATGCTGAATTGTCGATTTCTTGAATGAACAAAGCGAGATCTGTAATGGCCGCTTGCCATCATCGTCGAGGCAGGCTATTGATATTTTTTCGTTTTGAGCTCTCTTTCTGGGCCGCACTAATACTTGCTATGGGCTGCGAGTTGGACACCCCTGATCTAAATAATTCATGTGCGTAATATTCTTGTAGTATTTAAAAAGGATACAAAATACAAATTATCTAAAAGAACGTTAACATGACTTGCGAATAAAGAAGTATTTTATTTTAAGGGGTGGGGGAGAAAAACTATGAATATTAAATTATTTTTACGAAAAATTAGTTTTACACCAATAGTTTATTTCGAACCACTTAATTAACCAATTTTTCTATCAGTCACAAAATCTGTAATCGGATTATATGAGTTTTCTACTACCTGTGTGACCCCCCCCCCCCGATTATGTTCTTTAATTAGAACGGATAACCGGGATGTCAACGTATCAATAGTTTTTTCCACATTCCCAAGGGTATTGATCATTTAATCCCGCGAAAGTGAAAAGAACCCTCCAGTAATACGATTTTTTTTTAAATAATTGGCTATTGATATTAACTTCAGTATCTTAATACTATGGATCTGCTCCATTTCTTATTCAACTAAATATACTATAGTGAAATGTAACTGAAGAACGAACATCGCATTGGACTAAGCTGTACAATTCAGTTCACGTTCGGATTTGCCGGTGGAAGCAGCCACATTTGTATACAGGATGGGGCGAATTCAATGTGAAGGCTGCCAGTACAGGAATTCCAACCCGACATTGCAAACCTCGAACACAGTGTTCTACACAATGAATCCTCTCAGCGTGGCGGAGTATAACTATTTAACGGGGTATGGGACACAAAATTACATTTTCTTGTTGTTTATCTATCTTATGCCGCATGGAACATATTTCAGACCAGGTCCAGAGCAGTGTGCACGGTGTAGAGATACGACTCTAGTCTTTTGTCCCAAGGGCTTAGGGTACCACAAGAGTCAGAGTCCTACGTATCTCCAGCGTCACCATAATTTTGACCGGAAACCCCCAGGGGATATCTGGTAGGCTCGCATCCTCTTCAAACTCCACACGGAGCGACTTTCCGGGCTACGGATTTAAGGTCTGTTCACACTCAATCTAGAGAGCTACGTAGTGTCAGCGTTGAAAGTTTTAACCAATAACAAAGATCGATTCATTGACCACGTGATATGTCAAACCAATCACAGGTCATGTAAACAATCTCGGAGTCAACGTAGTAACGCAACGCAACGCTCTGTATGCAATGCGAACAGGCCCTTTCTCGGCGAAAACACGAAAACATACAATGGCGGTTGTAGCGATTCCATCCGAGCACCCTCCTTACTGAATTCCGGCGCGCTAACCACGCAGCTGCTTCGTGTACATTTTTTAAAATTCAGTATTGCTATTTTTATACGCTTTTGTAATTATTCTCATTCTTCGGATGTTCCGTTACAAAAAAATCATTATGCAAATAGAAAATATTTCAACAATTTTCGAAATTTTGTTTTAAAGAATTTAGAAATTCAAAGTTTATAGCCTGTCTAATTTTTCATATGACCACAGGACCAATATCCCTATGTCCGTAATATTTTCAGATAGGGAAGTTTCAAAAAAAATAATTTACCGTTAAGATTAATAAAAATTTTACTTCCAAAATTTTTAATCCTTTAGGATTCAAAAATTTATTCGCAGAGTAATTTTTGCTGTAGATAAATATTTTCAAAACTTTTACTGTAATTATTTCCGAAGAAAGAATACAAGAAATAGGAAGAAAATGAAAGCTGTTAAAAATTTCATGGAGATATCTTTCATGTAATCAAAGATATATCCGATAAAATATGGTAAATCAGTAAAAATTTCATTCAGAGACCAAAATACTATCTTAACTACAGGTATACAGGTATGTGCTTATTAGAATCACAGCGCACATATATCGTTTTGGATAAGTTAATCATTACGCAAACATGCGGTTTGATATATTGAATGCTAAATGCTATGCATTATATTTTCAGGTACTAAAATAAAAACGAACTTTTGTTAGAATATTGTGTTCCTGACCCCCTTAATTTATGGGAATTAAAATTTATTCAATCAGCCCTAAATTTCTTAGAATTTCAAAATGGCACACCTTAAAGTCTAATTGGTCTGAAGTCTAACTTTCCGCAACTTTTTATGGCATTGTCTACATCCAGGTTATCTTCGAATATATATATATATATATATATATATATATATATATATATATATATATATATATATATATATATATATATATATATATATATATATATATATATATATGTATATATATATATATATATATATATATATATGTATATATATATATGTATATATATATTAATTAATGCCTTAAATATGGGGGGGGGGGCAACCGTAGTAACATTAAACGGGGGTTTTGCTTAGAGAAAATAGGAATCAGCAATTAAATACTATTAATTTATGAGATATCGGGATAAAAGCATCACGGAGAAAATACTCGTAGATTACAGGGTTGGATTTCATTGACAACTATAACTCCGCCTGGCTCTCATCTTCGTTGCAAACGTAACAAGGCTCTTGTGGGCATGCGCGCTATTTCTAGAATGTGAAAAACGGATTGAAATCCTTAGAGACAATGGGATGGTCGACTAGGAAAGACGTGCTGCTCGGCAGGCACGCCTTTTGGACAGGGTTGGGACTAGATTAATTTCATTAATGGAGCTGAGCTTGAGAGTTTGATTAATAAATATATTTTGGAGATTGAATGGTGAGATGCTATTGCCACACGCCACATCTGACTGCTGGTAGAAGAAGGTGGAAGATTTTCGGAAGCCGACTGCAGTTATACAGAGACTGTTCGCACATTTTTTACACGATTTTGGTAAGCGGTAATAAAAAATCGTTTGCTGCAAAAGAAATAATTGCAATTGTACTATGTTTTTAAAAGTCAACATTATCATCTGCGGCTTGAAAGTTTTGTTTTTATTCAAAATGGCGTTTTTAACAAAGCAGTGGTTCGAAGGCTACATTTATGCTCTTTCCGAAGAGAAATATGCATACTCCGTTATCCAAAAACGATGTGAGAGTCATGGTTTTGTGATATCTAAAGCGTCGATAGGTAATATCGTCAACAAGAAAGGTAAAAAACGTCAAATTCGAGCCTCAAGTGGGACAAAAATTCCAAACAAGTATCAAAGGAAAAATCGGACATCTTCGACTATTGCAAAGGTATGTTGTTTAATGTTAAAATAAAATCCCCCTAGTCAAAGGACAGTTGCAAAATCATTAAAATGCTCGGTGTCCACTGTAAACAAATGATAAACGTAGATTTAAATCTTAAGAAAGCGAAAAAACGCAATGTGCATAGTCTTCTTCCAAATCATATCACTGAACGCAGGACACGCTGCAGAATTCTATATGAGAAACACTTATCCAAAGAAAAATCGAAAACAATTGTCACAATAGATGAATCATGGGTGTATTTAAATGATTGCAACAAAAATGAGCCATTTATTATCATAAAAGCAAAGAAAAAAATTTAAGTACATGGTTCAAAGTATCGAAAGAAAGTTTTTCTAAGGGATACATGATTGTTGCTGGTTTTTCTTATAATGGCCAGTAAAAATAAAGAGAGTGGAAAAAGATGTCAAGATTAACTCCAAATACTATCAGGAACATATTTTATCGCCAATTTTTCTGAATGAAATACCATCGCTTTACCCACAGTGCCATCAATTTGTGAGACTCCATCAGGACAAAGCTAGCAGTCACACATCAAAATCCACTGTAAATTTCCTAAAAGAAATGGAACGAAAAACTGGTTTCAAGGCCATACCCTTCACTGATATCTCTACTAAATCTCCCGATGTATCACCTATGGATTTTTGTGCTTTCGGACTTTTAAAATCTGCATTATCCAAACGTCGTCCCAAAACCCTTACAGGACTCTGGAAAGCTGTTCAGGAGGAATGGGATAGAATACCTCTTCTGACACTTCAAAAGGCATTATTATCCTGGAAATTGCGGTGTCGAAAGATAGTTCAGAATAAGGGATGTCAAATAGAACATTTAAAACACAAGAATTTTATGTAATTTAGTTTTGTGAATACAATATACATCGTCTAAAAAATGTGTGAACAGCCTCTGTACTAATCTATGAGGATTTCGGACTACATGGTTTAATATGACAGTGAAGAACGAGTTCGACATATATATATATATATATATATATATATATATATATGTGTGTAACATACTGGACAACCCAAGGAGAGAATGGGCGTCCAGCACATCACAGGGGATGAAGAGTAGTCGTCGCTTGAAGAATAGATGACACTGCAAGTTACGGCATCAAAAAACCTTATTAAGAGGAGACTTTATTACATGATCCAAAAACGGCACAGGTTTTTTGTTCAGGCGGCTTATATAAATTTTGTCAAGTGATCATGATAGCGATTAGGGATTTGCTGTTGTCGATAAGTCACATGTGGTTTTATGTAATCTGCGCAGAGCCTATATAAAATGTTGGGGGACGCCGCGCAGGTTTGTAAAAGGAAGCCATTTAATATTTTCTCTCGAGGTTATTAGAACTTAGAATCAAAAGCGAAATTTAGCTCGTACGCCCAAGGGAATTTAGAATAATGTTAGATTTTAAAATGGTATGGAGTTTTTAATGTTATAGAATATCCCCCCCGTCCGAGAAGAGGCTGACCAACAATGCCTGCATTGGAGGACAGACTCACCCGACCATGTGAGGAAAATGGGCGTCGACCACAAATTTGGAAAAGTTTGAAAAGGAACATATGTTTTAAGTTAATTTAGTATGATGATCACATGGCAAGACATTGCACATTTCAATATTGAATACACAAAAATTCACTAATGATTTACTAATTTATGAACACAATAAAAACAAAAAAAAATTATAGTAATTAATGATCAACTATAGAAAAGTGTAAATTATGTAAATTTCTTATATTGTTGCTGTGAAAAAAAAAATTTAATTTAAAAATGTATTTATCATCAACTGAAGACAATGTTGAGCAGGGCGGCCGTTCCCCACACAACAAAATCTCAAAAAAAAAATCAATTAAATTTAATTTTAAAAAAAAAACTAAGTTATCAAATTTTCACTCTACATCAGTTTTAATTTTGAGTCGACTCACACAAATAATAGAATATAACGATGAAAATATCAAAATCAACAAACAAACATGTTAAGTAAATGGAATAGAACATGACAATAATAATTCGAAGTTATTGTACCTTTTTCCTCAACTCTCACAACATTGGGGTGAGTCCAAAAAAGTTTGTAAGGTACATATGATAGCTTATGATTCATTGTCCTTGTTAAAAAAAAATCACAGTCTTTTTAGTGCTGTGTTATTTCTGCTTCACAAACGTAGAATGTATAAATATCACATTATCTCCACTTGTTTACATATAAAGAAAATTAGTCCTTTAGTTACATAATAAAAATCACAGTTTATAATAAAAATCACACTTTCAATAAAAATCACAAGTTTTAATAAAATCACACTTCAAATATATCAATTGTATATAAAAATTACAAAACATATCACTCATTATCTAGTTTTCGTATCTTTATTTATCTCATTATTTTTTCGTAATATCTCTTATCTCCTTTATTTCAATATTACTTATTATCAAAAAATTTCTCTTTTCAATATCCTTATATTTCTTATTACTCTCATTTCAATATTCATTTGTTATTCTTACAATATTTATTCCTTCCAAAATGCTACCCAATATTCTTTAGTTATACTTATTCATCTTTATTCTAACATTATTTATTTATTCTCAATACTTTTCACTTTATTTTCAAATTATTTATTTACTATTCATTTTTGTACATTTATTATAAGTTTATGTGGATCCATTTCCTTGTTTTGAAGGTACCTTGTTGTATGTGTGTTCCCCAACTCTTAGTCTTAAATTCTTTAATTCTACCTCTAAGCAGTGAGGGGCTGTGTTTATGTTTGTGTAACAAGTGGGTTTTCTTTCTCCCTATTGTTCCCTGACTAATAAGGAGGAAGAGCCTTTTAGCCGTACAGTGGACTAACCGTAAATCTCCGAACAGGATATGACTGCATTGATAAACAGCATCTTGCATAGTACAAAGATGGAGAAAAAGGAAAAGGTGCAGTTGTCATACCTGTGGGAGTATAATATATAGAAATGGGAGGACAAAAGGAGTGGCCATCCCAGCCCTGTTTTAGTCATTACTCAAGCATATGATCTTCAGCACTTTAAGTGACTGAGTTGATGAATTAAAAACAAATAGTAAAAAAAATTAAAAAAGATCTTAAACAGTTGGGACGGCATCCAACGCGCTTGTAGAGGTGGTGATAGGAAAGTGTATTCAAGAAATAGAAAATTTACTGAAAGGTTAAAGAAGTAGAGTTGTCATAGTCGGTGTTTAAATTGAGATCCAAAAATAAATTCACATATAATAGTATTCTTAAGAAGAAAGTTTAAGTAAGACAGTTTTTTTTTTGTTTTTTTTTTTTTAAATATATCTTTAGTAGGACATCACATAATTAATTATATCAATTAAAAAAAATATAATGATGTTAAGCATCACATAGAAAAGAAAGAAAAATGGATCTAATGTTTGTCATTATTCGTGGTGTAGTTTTAAGGTCTCTGGTGCATTATAATATCTTAATCTGCAAGCATGGACAATTTCAGAATCTCGTTTAGTGTGAAAGTTTGGTCTATCAATTTGATATTCAATAGAATTCAAAATACACAATATATGAAAGTATTAAACACACACTAATAAAATATTTCTAATACTAATAATAATATCTCAATATTCTGTATCAATTGCCATAATTTAATGTTAACGTCCAAATTTCAATTTCGAAACTATTATTCTATCAATTGACACAAATAATCAAAATTCTTTTACCAATACCCATCTCAGTTCTATTAAGTTAATCATGAAATCGATAAACCAAAATTAATTTTTCTTTTCTTATATCACATTTTGATATGAATCCTCGCTGTATAGTTCCTAAATATTCATCATCTGTATTCAATATCATAAAACATATCTTTCATTATAATATTCTCTTTTCTATTTATTTATTATTCTTCATTATTTCTATTTCGAGAATTTTCTGGGGCGGATGAACCAAATATAACATACAATGGTTTTTTGTTTTTTTTTGTTTTTTTTTTAATTCTCCAATTGTGGTTTTTTGGCACCCTAAGTCATGTTATAAAGACGTTCCGATTATATGAAAACCGCAATACGCCTTTTAACTCTCGACTGAACCTCCGGAAATCTCCTTTTCTTAAATTCGTAGAACAATTTACGAGGTTTCAACATCAAATGTAATATGTCAAAGTACTTAAATTATAAAATTTTCTTGATGTCTGAAAATTACTATGTTATCCCTGCAGATATTTTCCAAAATCAAAACCACAGGCATCAGATGTTTAAATTTAGAACCGCAAAAATTCTAGGTTAAATTAATCAAAACAAGCTTGGCTCTTTTCGTGATCTAGTTTACAAAACTAATGCTGAGCATTCAAATTTATTGCGGAGGCGACCTTCGAAATGTAATACAACGGCGCTCGAATACGGAAATGATTTGTTATTTTTCTTTTTCTCCGCGACGATTCAGAACTGCGTGCAAAATTGGATACTCATAACATTACTTTACTCATTTAATATTTCAGTTTAACGTAACAAAGGATCATTAATTATCTTAAAACACTAAAATATTCATTATCAGAAAAAGAACATGGAAATATTATAAAATTACACTAAAAACACACACTTATAATAAATTTATCACATATAAGTCTCAAAAATTTCTTTAAATTCAAATATCTTATAATATGAAAAATTATACTCTTAAAATTCTATCAAAATGCAAATGAAAATGAAACATTTTAAAATCAAAAACAAAATACACGTTTTAAACCAATGATTTTTACTTTCGTTTTACTTTTTATCGATTTATTTTTTATCATAGGTACTTAATTAAATCAATAATTTGAAAATACTTTCACCGAAACACATTTATAATAAATTTTTATCAGTATCTATTAATATTAAAATTTTTCACCCTTAACAATAATTCGTAAATTTTAGCTTACCAATTGAAGTGTTATTCACACTCTTTACCATTATCCTTATTAATTTTCACCATTACATATCTTCATAATTGTAACATTTGCAGCTCGGTTCTGAATTTATCTTGGTTAAGTTCTTGGCTTAGTTAGTCCCAGTACACAGTATCCCAATTGGAACACTATGAAAGAGCACTTTAAAGAAATATTTTTTTTCTTTTTCGGAAGTTGTAGAACCTTTCCTTTTGGTAACATTTTAAGAAGGCACTATTGCGTTGAACTGCTGGAACAAAGTTGTATCGCGAACACATTTTTCTGTTATGCACACAATTTCGATGACCTAATACTTTCACTGATGATTTTTAAATGGTGGGGATTACGCACTTTGATGACATTCGTGAAGAATTTAAATGGTGATCACATGGAGCAATGGGGAACACAATCACTAAGAAGATTCACTCGAAATTGAAGTCAGAAGCAAAAGCAGCTACACAACTTGTGAAAAAAAAAGACGCGCACAATCTTCGATGGCACACACATACTACGACGGAATGACGGGGAAAGAGCAGACCTCGACCTTGACACATAAAGCCCACAGCGTGAAATAATTTTTCTCCTGACCGAAGACCGCAAACAGCAACCATAAACTTATGGCCTGGAACTCCACTGTGAGATTTTCCCGCACAGCGAAACTTGCATCTCTGTTACAAGTCTGTACATCCTACCGCCTCATTGTAACATACTGGACAACCCAAGGAGAGAATGGGCGTCCAGCACATCACAGGGGATGAAGAGTAGTCGTGGCTTGAAGAATAGATGACACTGCAAGTTACGGCATCACAAAACTTTATTAAGAGGAGACTTTATTACGTCTGCCCAAGGCAGTTACATGATCCAAAAAGCGCACAGGTTTTTTGTTCAGGCGGCTTATATAAATTTTGTCATGTGATCATGATAGCGATTAGGGATTTGCTGTTGTCGATAAGTCACATGTGGTTTTATGTAATCTGCGCAGAGCCTATATAAAATGTTGGGGGACGTAAATTAGACGATGCTATTTGATTTATTAGAGAGTTACACTTACTTCGAAATTACAAAATATGGCAAAAAAAATTAACTCTGAACTTAATGAATAATTTACGTATTCATAAATCCTTTATCAATTATTCTGTAATAAACCCACATATTTATGTTAATAGGATGTAAAGATAAGATCGTCACAAATTTACGAAAAATGGGTTCGTGATGAATTATCCTAATGAGTTGATACAGTTATAAACAGCTTTTACTGTATTAATGAGTGGCCAAGTTTTCATTTTAAACTTTTATTATTTTAATTATTTTTAATGGCTATTTTTTAGTCTGGGTAAATGAAGATTTTTTTTTTTTTTAAATTCCGTGTTTCATTCTGATATCTATTTAAGCTAATCTATGTTAAAATCTATTAGTGTAAATTAGGATTTCATCATCTTTTAATATACGAAACTCTTAACAATATGTACCAATATTTGTTTAATATGCTAATTTACTAATATGTTATAAATTTTGCTGAACGGTATGCTCAAAAATATTTCCGATTTGCTCGCTCTTAACTTTATGAAACTGGAAGGACTCAAAATGAATTTCATAAGGTTCCTAGAAGGAGAAAGCTTTAAAAGTAAAACATATATATTTAGTACCTCTTAGAGCTCGTCCCTGCTGATACGATCAAACATATCAGCTGGGACGGTCTCCGGAGATTTATTTTGGACTAGCGACCAAAACAGTTCTCAAATGTTAAAGCTAAAAATCATTCCTTTGAGAATCAGGAATTTTCGGAACAGTAAATAAGGTAAAAGCCTACTTTCGACGCTGATATTTCCAATTTATGAGCGATATTCTTTCTGCAGTATAACCTATTTGCTATATTTTTAGTTTAGTCAATAGCATGAGAGACTTATAGCTTGAATGTATAAATTTTGTTTTAAGTAACTATTTGCAAGATACATTTATCAGAAGTTTTATTTATTATTGCACTTTTAAAAGTATTTCTTTATGTTATGCGATTCGATAGTCACGAAATTTCGGTGTTGTCTTTAACTGAAAATGTGATTTTTACTATTCTATCACATTTATAAAACGATACAATATTTTGCAGAGTGCAACTTACGTCTCTGCTTATTCGACTGGGATACTCAAAGAAATGCCAAATTTTGAAAGCTATGAATATCTACATAAGTAAGTGATGCCATTTTCAGGACCATAAATCAGTGATAAATAAATATGCGTTATGTAAGAAATTGAATATACGTACTTTAATAAAAATTCCTAAAATCTTCCTGTCATATAGATATCTGTTAAGAGTATATGTAAAGAGTATATAGAGTCTGATAAGGATATTACTCAGAATAGTAGTACTCTTATATTATTAGTGATATCCTTACTATTTTAACATTCAGTTGTTCTTATTACTTTCAACAACGGTTTACTTTAATAGTAAATTTAGTTTAACGGACGTTTATTTTATATTACCTTTACTTTGAAATCGATTTAAGCGAGATTTATACTTTTACTAGCTGTTTGCCCGACGTTGATCGGGTATTTTGAATTTATCTCGGTCATATTGGACGTTTTATTTTCCACCCCTTCAAAGCCCCCATGCCGAAGGGGCTGAATTGAATTTCTACTACATCGGAAGTGTCACAATTCATCTCAGCGACCTCGTAAACTATGGATTCGACATGATTCTTGGTTTTATTAAATGTCAGCCCCACTCCTAGGAGTGTACTGAACTTGGGCTTAAATGTCATCGGAACTGTTACCAGTCAGCTTAGGGTCCCTGAAAACTATGGATTCGACAATACTATCCGTTATTTTGAACATTTTGATTTCCTCTCCCTCCCCCCCCCCCCTGCCATTGCCGATAGGTCTGAACTTGGACAGAAACGGCATCGAGAATTGTCCCAATTCATCTCAGCAGCCCTGAAAACTATGGATTCGACACTAATATCGGTAGTTTTCGATTATATTTCATTATCACCCCCTTCCCACTCCCACCCCAAGTGGTGCTAGGTATAGTATTTTTTCCCTGATTGTAAGAAATGTGTCCCAAGTTTGGTTGAAATTGCTCAAGCCGTTCAACAGTTATACTGGATCATGCATATTATATTATATATATATATATATATATATAGTTATATATATAAATATATACGCTGCTGGCCAGTGTAAATGCAACACCCTGAAGGAAACATGCAAATAACATGAAATTTACAACATGCGTTAGCGGAGGTGAGATATGCAAATTATTAGAATTTCAGCGCAGACGCACATCACTCGCGCCTGTGGCGCCACTTCAAAGCGCTATTTAAGGCTTGGAGATTTCGACGATTTCAAGTTCGGCAATTGTGTTTTTCTCGTGGTTTTTTCAAAAAAACGATCAATTATGCCTCGTCGAAAACAGCGATCATCTTTTGATCAAGTATCCGAGTTCGACAGAGGAAGGATAGTGGCCTACCGAGATTGTGGATTATCTTTCAGGGAAATCGGTAGTCGTGTTGGACGAAACCAAGCAACTGTAATGCGGATATGTGATCGTTGGATGCAGGAGGGTACGACGGACCGGCGTGTTCGATCGCATCCACCTCAGCACACCACTTCACGTGATGACAGGCAAATTGTGCGCATGGCAGTGACGGATCGCTCAGTCACATCATGAACCATAGCACAGCACATGCAGTCTGTAACGCATCATCCAGTGTCAGCGCGTACCATTCGACGCCGTTTACAGCAGAGTGGTCTGTCCGCAAGACGTCCATTGCTTTGTCTACCCTTGACGCAGAACCACAGACGTCTCCGCCGCCAATGGTGCGATGACAGAAGGATGTGGACGGCAGAATGGAATGAAATTATCCTTACTGACGAGTCACGCTTCTGTCTGCAACACCACGGTGGTCGCATTCGAGTCTGGAGACACCGTGAAGAGAGGATGCTGAACAGCTGCGTTATGCACCGCCACACTGGTCCTGCACCGGGTATTATGGTATGGGGCGGAATTGGATATCACTCTCGCACACCTCTAGTACGCATTGCCGGTACTTTAAACAGCCAACGCTACATCTCCGAGGTGTTGGAGCCAGTTGTCCTTCCTTACGTTCAGGGCTTGCCCACAGCCATATTTCAACAGGATAATGCGCGACCACACGTGGCACGCATTGTCCAACGGTTCTTTGTCAATCGCCAGATTGAATTGCTTCCCTAGCCGCCTCGCTCTCCGGATCTTTCTCTGATAGAAAACATGTGGTCCATGGTTGCTCTACGATTGACCCAGATTCCATCCCCAGCTGCCACAGCAGAACAGTGGAAGCTGCTTGGTCTTCTGTACCCCAAGAACTCAACCAAAGTCTCTTTGAATCAATGCCGAGGCGTGTGGCAGCGGTGATCTCCAACAATGGCGGCTACTCTGGCTACTGATTTTGGCAGGAACCACACTTCACAGAAGTCTATAAATTTAATCATTTGATACTTTGTCAACACGTTATCTACAAAATAAATTTTGTTGTGATATCTCTTGTCTTTCTTCGTGTTGCAATTTGGGTGGCCAGCAGTGTATATAGTTATATATATATATATAGTTATATATATATATATATATATATATATATATATATATATATATATAGTTATACATATATATATATATATATATATATATATATATATATATATATATATATATATATATATATATATATAACGTAATATCCATAAAACATGCTAATTTGAATTAAATTCTTAAGAAATTTCCATCTCAATTAGTCTAGTGGTTAAATTTTATCTTTTACTATATTTTAATAGTTTTTTGTCAATTTATTCCGTTGTTATGCACGAGGCGCAAAATAAATTTAAATTATCACAAAAAGGATAAAAATCTCGTGATCAGCATGTAATGAATTCAATTCTGAATATTAATCTTTAAAAATTCCACAAAAATCAGAAAATGCAGGTAAAGATTCGAAAAAGATTTCATTTTAAAAGGATTTTTATTACATTTCTCCTGATATGAATTTTATAACCCTCAGATTATTATTTTAGATTCAAACTTAAAAAAAGTTACAAAAACAGCTTAGAAATTTAATTTTAAACCTCCAAACAGATTTTTCAAAAATCTTTCTTAGTAACACCCTACACTATAAGAAGAATCGCCATGCAAAATTTCAGTTCTCTGGGTCCAGTGGTTTGGTCTGTGCGATATCTGCCAGTCAGTCTTTCACGGAACTTTTTTATACATTTAGATTATTTCATCTATTTAATTTCTTTCTATCGTAATATTTTCAGTTTTGTCTTTATCTGCGTTGGTTCGTTTTATATATTTTCTCATATTTTTACGGCATCATGGATAAATTTTGAAATAGTGAAGCGGTAGTTTATTTCCTCATGGTAAAAAAAAATCAAAAATTTGATACGTAGCTTGCTACGGATAATACAGAGGCTGTTCACACATTTTTTAGACGATGTATATTGTATTCAAAAAACTAAATTACATAAAATTCTTGTGTTTTAAATGTTCTATTTCACATCCGTTATTCTGAACTATCTTTCGGCACCGCAATTTCCAGGATAATAAGGCATTTGGAAGTGTCAGAAGAGGTATTCTATCCCATTCCTCCTGAACAACTCTCCAGAGTCCTGTAAGGGTTTTGGGACGACGTTTGGATAATGCAGATTTTAAAAGTCCGAAAGCACAAAAATCCATAGGTGATACATCGGGAGATTTAGTAGGGATATCAGTGAAGGGTATGGCCTTGATGCCAGTTTTTTGTTCCATTTCTTTTAGGAAATTTACAGTGGATTTTGATGTGTGACTGCTGGCTTTGTCCTGATGGAGTCTCACAGATTGATGGCACTGTGGGTAAAGCGATGGTATTTCATTCAGAAAAATTGGCGATAAAATATGTTCCTGGTAGTATTTGGAGTTAATCTTGACATTTTTTTCCACTCTCTTTATTTTTAACTTGCCATTATAAGAAAAACCAGCAACAATCATGAATCCCTTAGAAAAACTTTCTTTCGATTCTTTGAACCATGTACTTAAATTTTTTTTCTCCCCTTTTATGACAATAAATGGCTTTTTTTTTGTTGCAATCATTTAAATACACCCATGATTCATCTATTGTGACAAATGTTTTCTATTTTTCTTTGGATAAGTGTTTCTCATATAGAATTCTGCAGCGTGTCCTGCGTTCAGCGATATGATTTGGAAGAAGACGATGCACATTGCGTTTTTTCGCTTTCTTAAGATTTAAATGAACGTTTATCATTTGTTTACAGTGGACACCGAGCATTTTAATGATTTTGCAACTGTCCTTTGACTAGGGGGATTTTCTTTTAACATTAAACAACATACCTTTGCAATAGTCGAAGATGTCCGTTTCTTCCTTGGATACTTGTTTGGAATTTTTGTCCCACTTGAGGCTCGAATTTGACGCTTTTTATCCTTTCTTGTTGACGATATTACGTATCGACGCTTTAGATATCACAAAACCATGACTCTCACATCGTTTTTGGATAACGGAGTATGCATATTTCTCTTCGGAAAGAGCATAAATGTAGCCTTCGAACCACTGCTTTGTTAAAAACGCCACTTTGAATAAAAACAAAACTTTCAAGCCGCAGATGATAATTTTGACTTTTAAAAACATAGTACAATTGCAATTATTTCTTTTGCAGCAAACGATTTTTTATTACCGTTTACCAAAATCGTCTAAAATATGTGCGAACAGCCTCTGTATATATATATATATATATATATATATATATATATATATATATATATATATATATATATATATATATATATATATATATATATATATATATATATATATATATATATATATATGTCAGAAATTAATTGGGGAAAGAATAATTAAGTTAAATTTAAATGGGGCTTAGGAATTAGTCATTTTCGTGGCGCGAATAAGCCACTAGTTTTCATATTTCCAGACGCGTGCGGGTGGAAAAAGTAGTTTATTCCCCGTTTCAATAATTGACCTTCGATTCGCAGTGGAATGAAGTTCCATGCAGAGAGATTATTTTTAGATACTGTTTAGGTTTGGCGGGCAGATGCTTCTGGAAAATTCTAGATTGGGCTCTGCGCATGTGCCAGGAGAGAAGACGGACGATTTTTTACTTAGAACTACGTAGATTGATTTAGGAACTCGCTGCGTGCGGTCGCCCTAGCGGTCGTCGCCGAATGTTAAAATGGCTAACTAGGGACAAAGACTTTGAGAGTGGTATTCTTAAGAAGAGAAAAATTTAATAAAGTAATTTAACCTGTTGACTGAAGTATTGTACAATTCGTATTTTCCCACTCACCACTAACGAATGAATCATTACTGCAATTTAAAGAAGTTTGAACAGGCATATATGACGGGCTCGAGTCAAGTCCTAATAGTCTGCGTAGTTAATTTTTCCATGGCGTAGTCTTGATAGGAGGCCGGGAATGAAAATACTAAAATTCTAATCAAATACTTTATTCTACAAACTTTAAACTCAACTAAGGCTCAAACATCATCATTTCGCTATTTTTTTCGTCTTCTCTCTCACAACACACGTCCGTTTAGCAAGAAGCAATCCCTAGATCTACCCTTTACTTTCAAAATCCCCGTAGCATGACGATGACTGTTATATAAAACATCGCGTGATCTACTTAGCAAGTTTTCTTTCGTAAGTTACCTGGAATCCAAACGTGGTTTAATTGGTACTGCAATCTAATTATTTCCCCGTTCACTATTTCTTCCCAACTAAGTCAAAATCAAGTCGTTAGACGCACACACATTCACACACACACACATATATATATATATATATATATATATATGTGTGTGTGTGTGTGTGTGTTTGTTTGTGTGTGTGTGTGTGTGTGTTTGTTTGTGTGTGTGTGTGTGTGTGTGTGTTTGTGTGTGTGTGTGTGTGTTTGTTTGTGTGTGTGTGTGTGTGTGTGTGTGTGTGTGTGTGTGTGTGTGTGTGTGTGTGTGTGTCCGTCCGTCCGTCCGTCCAAACCCCCTCTATTCTAACTCTTTTACGTTAATTTGGATTAAATGGAGAAGTGTGTGAATTTAGTGTGTTTAATCTTCCTCTTAGCTTCTATCCTTAAACTTTTTCTAATCATTTTGCTTAGTAAAAGCTAATAGATTCTAGAGGTACTTTCATTTAACTATCATCTTTGCTCTTTTAAACTGCTCCTCCTACTTATTACGTTAACTTACCACTGTAAAGTTCCTTCAAACCGGCGTCTGAGGACATGGCTCATATGACGTCGCTACCCAAAGTTTCCTGTTGGTTCTGTGACTTCCATTATTTTCTGAAGAGGTAGCAAATCCAAAAACTTCAATTGTTATAATTTCAGTGGATGTCTCACTTATTTTTATAAAGTTATTAAATAAAACTTCGATACATGTACATGGTAAGTTTGAGGAACTCTAACATTATCATCTTATCATCTTTCTAACTGTTCGGCAGTATTTTACATTATCATTTCTTTATTGGTATTATAAAAGGTAAACCAATTTAGGGAACGTAACGGCAGAACATATAAAAAGTTATTTATCTAAATTTCTTTTTTCTCCATATAACATCCTATATTAATTAACCAGTTTTATTTACTACTCTGAGTTAGCAGCACTGATGAGTTAAAATGATTTGAAATATGAAACGAAGCAGATAGTGGAATCTAAATAAAAGTGTTTCTACCTTCAGAAGATTGTCAGATATCTTAAGACTGTTGTGTACTAACCCTACTGATTCACTCGCCTCAATGTTAACCTACAATGTGTCCAAATATGTCCTAAAATATGTCCTAAAATATGTCCTAAAATGTGTCCAAGGATTGCCGACATAGATTGCAAGATTTTCTTTTATTGTACTCCTTAATAGAGAGAGAAATTTTACACGTTGGGGCATTTTTCTTTTTTTTTTAATGCAAATAATATTTTTAATTTTAAATTATTCGGAGAAACAAATCTGGTATAGTGTGTTTTTAATGCTCCTAAATTCCTTTGGTGGTCGAAATTTATAAAATGAATCCTGTTGCAACGTGCAGAAAAGTTCGGGATGGCTGAAAATACCATTCTTATTGGATTATCAACATTTATGTAGCTGTCAATATTAAAGAAATTTTCTCCATATGTTAACATTGAGGTGAGTGTTTCCATTAGGATTAGTACACGGCAGCCTTAACGACTTAACGATTCTTTTTGACGTAACTTTCTTTTAATATATTTTGTATTGCATATGGCAGTTTGCTTGTTTTAATTAACATTGGTAAACTAAAATTTGAAATTTATAAACTATGACAGCCATTTCATATTCAATGAACGGCAGCTTACTCAATACCAAATAGATGTGAATACTGGATAGAATTATTTTGAAAGGCAATTTTTACTTTTTTACTAAAAACATTCCAGGAATGTAAAACTTTATTCGTCGCCCAGTGGCTAAGTGGTTAAGGCATCAGCCTGCCACGCCGGGGGTGCGGGTTCGATTACCGCATAAGACTTGGCTGTATTCTGGGGAACCAGTCAGTCTTCCGCCTGCAAATGGAGCCCCGTCTAGAAAGGGGAGCTGCAACCCATCGTCCATCGCCGGTGTCATCGTTTGTCAATAAAATTCTTCTGTGATTGTGTCATTTGTCTGTTTGTGTCATTTGTCTGTCATTTGTACACCAGACTGGGGTGTAATGTCGTTATCCCCCAGGGATATTAGCCAAAAAAAATCTTTATTCACATAGCTTGAACTTCAACGTTGAACTTAACTTCAACGCTACGGATGTCATTGTGTTGAGCTCTGTGATTGGTTAAAATTTTAAATGCTGACGCCCCGCTCCAATCTGGAATGAATGTGAACAAGGCTTAACTATTAAATACCAATAAAGGTGATAAGCTGTATCTATACAACTACTGGATGGCAATATGAGCTGCAAAATTATTATCAACTCTGCTGATAATGATTTTGTCGATGATCATAAAACTTACAAATTAATTAGGTATTAGAGTAAAAGTTTTTGGATTCATATAAGGGGTTCTGGGGCAGAAAATTCTAAAATAAATTGTATAATTTTGTTTTCTTGTTTCAGTGCATAATACAGAACTTTTAGAATAAAAATAACACAAACGGTATGTTCCTGGGGGCGATTAAATTCCTAGAGACTCCCCTTTATATTGTACTATGTATAGTGCCTACAGTTCATCTATGCTTTGAATCTCTATCTCGGAATGGAATTTTCATGATATGCCATTTCCAGAAGGATATATAAAAACTCTTTCCATGTATCTCTATAAAATTTTTTGCATTGTTCTTTGATTCCATTCCCATAAGCTGGTCATGAAGACTTTTGATTTAGACGGTAAATTCAAAAATCCCTTTTCCACAAACAAAAACTACCACGAAACAATATTTTTGCTCTTTAACATTCTCTAAATAAAATATCTAACCCAAGTATTTTTTCATACATAATTTTATTTCCTAAAAGACACATATGGGGGGGGGGAATTACAAATGAGTGTAAAGAAGGAAAATATAATTTTGTGTTGCATAACCCATTAAAACTTTTAAGTTTTTCATCACTTAAGAAATTGAATATGGAGAGGACAGATAAGGGACTTTTGATAGAACTGGAAAATTGTTTGCCTGAGGGAAAATAACTTAAAGTTGCACCATAACATAAAAAAGGCATTCATAAATGAGACTTCCATACATCTTCACTGTAGAAAAACTGTACAATCTCCATTTACAAGAGGGAAGATTCGTGGCTCGATATTCATTACAATCGTACTCATAAAAGAAACAAACTCACAAAGCTGTTTACCGGTACACCTTAAATTAAAAAAAACTGGTGATGTGTGTAACAGTCTTAAATAGTAAAACGGCACAAATAAGGCTCCTTGATAATCTACAATGGAAAAGGACAGTGGCAACTGTTTGGATCTATTTAATAGATCATCATCAGACCCAGGAACATTTTTGTAATTACCAAACTCTAATTAACTCATGACACAACAGTCCGCATTGCTTTTCAGCACTATGGACCAAGGTCTGGGGTGCCCATCTCCGCTTTCATGACCGTGGGCTTGGGGTGCCATACAGCATATGTCTCGGTCAGGTGGTCAACCTGATGCGGGACCCCCAGAGTTAGTTCCCCAGTATGCTTGGTCCTCATTATATCGATCCACTCAAGGGATGAGTCAACCTTACCCAGTCGCAGGGTCGAACCCTAGACCTGTACTGTGACATCTTGACGCTTTTAACCACTACGCCACCGGGCGTCAGTGTGAATACCACTATGAACAATTCACAAATGCTCATAATGACAATCCATCGGGACAATCTCACCAATGCTCTTCGGCCTGATGATGATCTACTAACTAGATCGAAACGATTCTTGCCGTCCTTTTTGCTTGATAGTGGATTATGAAGGAGCCTTATTTTAACTGTTTGTGTTTCCACAAGTTTTCAGACTGAAATATTTCAATCAGATATGCACTGATACAGTTTTGGGTAACCATAGCCAAGTTTTAGGAATTTGATTTCCTCTACACCTCCTGATAACTCTTTTCGAGAAAAGACCTGCTAAGATCACTTTACGCACTCCTCAGATTCATATATATATAAGATATCTAAACTGAAAACTCAAATTCTTCTCCGCTTATAAGAAGGAAAGAGAAAAGGTTGAAAACAAAATTTGTTCAATAAAACAAAAGCTGTCTTATATCTGAGAGATTTTTTTTTCATCTTTGAAGCCCCATACATAGGTGTAATAAATTGCTTCGTATCATTTCTCCGTTCTACAAATTCAAAATGAAATCCTTTACGGATCTGAAAATTCAATTTTCTCTCCAAAAGTGCGAAATACTAACGGCATGCGCTCGAAGAACTTTTTATCCAAACAAAAGTTGACGTGTCATTAATTTTCTAGAATGTGCAAAAACGGTGCAAAAAGAAACGCGCGTGAAAAAAAGGGGGGGAAACAAATTTTAAATGAATGAATAAAGACGGTTTTTTTTGCAGAAAAAAATCTTTCAAAAATTACACATGCATGCGTAACTTCACATTCAAAGTTTATATCTTTCTATGGATTATTTTACGCTATTTTGTAAAACAGTGATGAATTAAACCTTTCTATTAGTATACGTAGAATACGCTTAATTGGCTGTGTTTAGAGATGTATTGAATACTAAACTTTTTTTTTATTTCACACTTAAATGACTTTGTGCATTCTGGTGACTCAAGAAAAATTTCCGCACTGTCTTTAACTGCAATCTCTCCAAAAAATTTATTTCAAGAAGACCTAAACGTGTTTAGTAATCAAAAGAAAGTTTCATGGAAAATATCTAAATATAAATTCACTTTTTTTAAGGATACGAAGATTAATGTCACATTTAGCATTAAACCAGTTGTACAGGTTTGAAAATTAAATTTAATTCCTCTGACAAAACATCATTTTGCTCTAACTATGCTAAAAACAACAAATTAAACGTAACTATTTTAATTTAAAAGGAATTTTTATAATCATATATATCGAAATAATGAGATAATGTAACGAAAAAGTAACTACATCTTAATCCAATTAATATTAATTTAAATTTATAAAAGTTTAAAAAATGTACTTAAGGGAGTACTTATAACGATTTTAAGAAGAACTATTTAACTATAAAACAAAGCTGCTTAAAAGTATGCAATGAAGAAATTGAATAAATGCTAGTTTCGTCCTGGCATGAGAACTCTTTAATTAGTCAAAGAAACATTGGAGGTCTTTTCTTCGTCTCTAGAGATAGTTTGCAAGTAGTTTTTTGTTTTACACTTTTTTAAGGATTTTAAGAAGGTTTGTTTAAAACTTTACAAATTTTACTTATAAACGAATATAAAAATGGGTTAAATTCAAATATTAGGAGCGTAGTATTTTTTTATTTAGAATTTTACATTTTGGCGTTAAAATTACTCACATTAAATTGAATATAAATCTAACAGATCATGCAAAGAATATTCTTATTCCTTCAAAAAATTACATATAATGTGCAGGAATATAGGAGTTTCAAACTGTTTGCAAACGTTTTATTAATTTCAAATATGTTTATTTCGTTCACGTTTTAAAATAAAAATAATGCTAACAAATCGTCAATAAACATACCTTTAAAAGATAAAAGAGCCACTCTGGATATCTGAAGTCGCAGTTTCAGTTACTGAAGTGATAAAGGAAATGTTTGCAAATCCTGTGTTTAAACAGTAAATATTCAGACTTGACGCTGGAAAAAAAAAGCTTTTAATGTCTTATATTATAAACAGTAAATGTATTTTTGAATAACTTTCTGACGTATGTTACTACTCTGATCATTTTTCTTCGTTGCAACTTCAATTTTTAAATATTTTGATAAAACTATGTTTCGAAAATTATTTTACGTGATTTATGACTTCGATAATCATCAAATATTGTTTTAATAAAAAGGGAAATACATTTTATTTATAACTGAGAATGTTAAATATCACTCGATCTTTTAGAAATGGATTAATTTGCTTTCATTTAATAATATAAAACACTGCAGAATCCTTCACTCCAAATAACATATTACGATCTTACAGATATGGAACAGCTTAGATTGGCTGTTTTAGGTGAATCTCTAACATTGCCATTGATCTGTTTTTGTCGTTGTCGTTTCTAATGTCCTCTGACCGGAAGTATTCCAGGCCAGGTTTATATAGCGGGCTGAGGGTTGCGGCTTCGGTTTGTAATGGCAATTCAAAGGTCGGAGTCTGACTTTAGCCAGGTGCTACCTCAATTTTAACTGAGAACCTCCAGGGGCAACATTTTAGGAGATCGTACCCTCTACCACCCCTCTGACCTCTGTCATGCATGGAGTTTCCAGTCTATGGACTGAACCTGCCCATATCCGGCTTAAACACGAAGGCATTTAATGGCGCTCGTCGAGATCGGAGCACCCTCACCACCGGAAGCCGACAAGCTACCACTAGACTATCTCTGGCCCTAGTCTTTGGTCTGCATACACACACATTCGCAGTTCAAAAAACAAGATATTTTAATGGTAAAGTGAAAGTACAGTTTTGACCTGGCTTTAAAATTTATTCGAAAACGAGTTTAGAAACTGTAAATTTTTAATGGCAAGTAAACACTTAAGCGGAAGATCAACTACTGTTGGATCGAAGATAAATAAATGAACACTTATATAGTCGGTTTAATTTTTATGTACTTGGAGGATGGAAACATAGTCCACTCTTTTACATACCTGTGACGTCATAAATGTTCATTTTATTTTCTCCTTTCGGCATATTATTCTACGATAACATTTTGTCACCATTCTTCTATACTCCTTCTTTCAAGCTTGAATGATGACGCCATATGTGATGAGATTATTTTAGAAAGGAATTCAAATGTTATAAACAGAATTGAGAACCTTGGTTTTGGGGGAAGTTCGAGAGTTCAAAGCTTTTTCGCTAAGTCCCTTAAGCTCAGGTTTTTTTCTTATGGAGAAAAACCTTTCGCTGCACCTTTCGCTTAAGGTAAATTAACATAGAGGAAATCCTTGAGGTTTGAACTGCGCAGTCCAAACCTTGATTATTTCCCCGTTGTGTGTAGGGAAGCCTTGAAAACAGTGGCTGACTGTACAGTCCCCGAAATTCTGATTGGAAAACATCTCATGTGGGTGCGCAAGGGTTCAGTTGAGAAAATCCTCAAATGCTGCAAACTTTTTCCTTGGGGATTTACTGTACACGTATGGCCATCATAAAAACCAAGTTTTAATCTAAGAGCCGTAAGTAATTCTGTCAGTCAACCTGAGCACAAATTTTCTTTTTCAGTTGCCAACTGTTCGATGAATAAGGGGCATTTTACATGAAACAGAAAGGAAGTAATTTGGCCGCAATTACTGGATCAAGCAGTCATACTAAAAAAATGATTGAGTTATTTAAATTGTGTTGTTTAAGGCTACAGAGCAGTGATTAATGTAAATGATCAATTAAATCGGCAGTTTGAAAAAGGGAACAAGCGCCAAAAATTGATTTTTTTTTTTTGCGTCATACTGTTATTTATATATAGACGCTCCTTGTAAGCTGTAAAATGCACTGGGATAGCGGGTGTATGTAAAGAATCGTATATAAAAGTTTAGTGAACAAACAATAATATATGAGACATTTTTATTTAAGATTTTTTTTTTTTAATTTTCCACAAAAACAGTTTTTGGATTCGTTTCCTTCTTCAAACTGCCGTTTCAATTGTAATTCGTTATTGAACTGCAAATAAAGACCTTAATTCAACTGTTCATAAATTTCTAATGCCACAGTTATTGTAAGTCAAAGCCATTTTGGTCAGGAGATAGGAAACCAAGATGCCACTCGGTCATCACCAGCAGTAAAAGTTATGAGGGGAAGTTCTTAAAGGAGAGCAGCAATAACAGTACCAAAAAGTTAATTAAGTGGTTTCAAATGCACCATGAGACAAAGGTTTGATAAGCGACTTTCGTAAGCCGGCCCTCTAGATAAGCGTTCTTTAAGATGCGTTTTAAATAAGAAGAGTTAATTCTATCAGTCCCCAAAAGCTCTGTCTTCGGCAAAAGCCATCCATGACAAACTGGCTAGAGTCCGGTCGGCGTGTTACGTATAGTTCAGCTGTGAATGCATTAGACAACTCTATTCTCGAGCAAACGATAAATCCCATTTTTTCTCATATACCAGCCCACCTAATTTCACCAGAAATATGGCAATATATCCCCGACAAAATTATAACTATTCTTCTGTATAAACAAATTTAAAGCCTCCAATGCTTTCAGTGCATTATACAGGGCACAAAATAGCAATTAAGCACTTACAAGGTTGAATCCCTGCTCATGAACATGCTACCATCAATATAGGCTGTCCATCTTTAGGGGTAAAGTCGGAGGGACTCCTAACCTCCTCCCACCCCAAAAACCTAACAGTCTACAGATTTAACTTGCCTACACCCCACGTTGAGTCCCGAAAACCGACGCTCTACCCTCAAAAGTTAGGAGGTTTAAAGATGCTAAACCGAGCAAGGCTTACAGACAGTAAGTATATTGATGAGTTCTTACGATAAATCGCTCTGCCTCTGCTACCGTTGCTGTTTTTCAACTGCATAAAGAAAAAGCACGGTGTATGCCTTTGAATTATCTTCTCCTATGCTCACCATTTTTGGCGAATGGCTAGGGCGCTGGAATTTGGTACCAGAGTCTGTGGGTTCGAGTCCCACTCTTGGCATTGACGTTTGTAGCCGTTCGGAATCGGTTTTAAGCAGTAGGTCCCGGTCTAATTAGCCCCCGTGTAGCAAAAATTGACCGTAGTGTTCCAAACCAAACCAAACCTACGCTCACTGATAGTCTATATTTAGAAATACGGGATACGTTAAACCATTCATATCATCCACCAAGATTAACAAACAAGCTGGAGCAAGAATTTCGTTAAACCTGTCACAAGGTACAGTCAATAATTGACTCGATACTGCTAAAAATTTCCGCTTACGCTATTGCAAGAGTGTAAATTTACTTTGTCTTTTCTTTCTATTATTTTTTCTTTTTTTACCCTAAGTAAAAAAATATTCCAACTTTAAACGTTTAATGATGACCATTTTTTTATACTTTATTTTATGTGCACGGTTTAAAAGCGAAATAAAATAACGCTTGTTAGGGGGGGGAGGCTCTTCTGGTCTCAGAGTGAACATAAATTGCATCCAAATTACCTATCTGAAAATAAATCGAACCATATGAATACCCAATAGCCGTTTTAAATCACTTAAAATAATAAATATTTTTAACGGACTGATGACCTGCATTTATGGAGAGAGAAGTTAAAACTATAAAAATAAGTTCATTTACTCAATTTTTACATTTATGATGTATTAAGTAATAATATGCTTCCGTCTAGACATAGCATTAAGACTACATGTAATTACGTTTACTTTTTATCCTGTTATATGATGTAAAATATCGTTATGTAATTGAATGTAAAATTATGAACTCATGCAGAATATTTAGTTTTTGATACGTGCTGTTAAGCAAATGATTCTCAAAATATTTCCTTTCATTTGCTTAATAAAGTTAGAAGATTAACTTTTTTCCATTGGCTTCGTTAAATATAAAGACTTAAAACTTTATTTTATGCATACGTTTCTTTAAATTGAGACATTTAATAGGTTAATATTTTGCTTAGCGTAAATGAGTTTAAAAAATGTAATATAAATTATTCATTTGAATAAAAATATCTGATGCTTGTACTTGATGTAAGGTTGAAATTCTGAACAAATTATATAAAATTACTGGCAATGGTAACATCTCCATTAAAGTTTAAGATATTTCTAATTTGCTTAGACGATTCCGTATATATTTTATCCATTATAACGTGCTTCACTGGATGATCTGTAAAAGACCTGAATTGAGGCTTTCCTAATCAAAGGAGTTTAGGACCTTCAGCTATCTCTTTCGCTTAGACATGAGCATCGTTTACCGTGCAATAAAAGCAAAATTTTGCTCAAGTGTGAAAATGTGGAGTTACAGCTTAATGACAGTGTTTTGCTACTATATTTCTTTGTTTTTTACGGGAAAATAATCTCCTCATGAGGGAGATTCAAATGAACAAAACTAAATTACCGTTTCTTTACACTTCGTTATCCAATACGTAGGGAGGAGAACAGATAATTGGATAAAAAGTACTCGAGGGTAACAAATTAAGGCTGATTAGAGAACACGTAACCGACAATGTTTCGCGGTCACCTCTTTTCGAGGTATTTAAATACTCAGAAACTGCGGCGATTTCGCTGTATTGTAGTCATTTCTCAAGGAGGATGATATTTAGTAGCGGGACCTAGACGCAGTATATTTCACTAATCTTAATTTATTTTTTACATGTTAATACTTGAGTTATGTAAGAATAAAAGTAATGATGTTAACATCAAAATTTATTCCTATACCAAAATCACAATATTGTATCTTTAAAAAATAAAAATTGTTTCGCATTTTTTTAAACAAAAATATAAATAATGCACCGATTAAAATTCTAAACCTAAATAGTATAGCAATTAATAACAACAAAGCAGTAATTAGTGATATATATGACAAATGGTCAGAATCCAACTTTGATATCAATAAATTATAACATTGCACACCTAGTCTACATAGTAATATCTCCAAAAATATCATTAACAAATTAATCAGGAAGAAAAAGCTACTTTCTTTTATTAATAAACCCCAAAACTGTACAATGTATAACTCGGCGACTGCAATCAAACTCCCACTCTAATTTAACATTTATAATCGATTATTTTATCTTTGCATAATAGGTTAATTTCCTTTTGTTAAAAATAAAAAAAGCCTTAATAGTATTTTCAATTTTATATTTTTATTTGATACTTAAAATGTTTTCACTTTGTATTTTTTAAGCCATCTTAAACCTAATTCCATTTTTTTATTGTAGAGTCCTTGCAGTATGACTAAGCGTTCCATTCCAAATCTGTCGTCTAATTAAAATCTCTTCAATCATTCGTTCCCGTATTTTCATTGTTTCCTTAGTTTGCTGCTGTTTTGCAGCTGGCTCCATCAATAAATATTTTAGTTGTCAGGAGTGGCAACGACAAGTTCTCTCACTCCACGCTCAGTTTTTTAACATGTACTAAAATTGGTGGTTTGTTTCTCTGGGTTTTAAATGGAATGCAACATATCTCTATGCTATTCCGTAATTCTTATTTTTGAAAATATTATATTAGTTTTTTTTTTAAGTTCGTCTTCCGAGCTATAGGAATCTACTGACATATTTGTCCTATTACTTTTACCTTTGCTCTCAGAAATGAAGACGCAACCTGCAAGAGTTGGCAAAATCACTTTTACACTAGATGGTCTGATTTAAAGGGTGTTCTGGAGTGGACGAGTTTTCCAATTCTTTAGGGAAACAACGGATATAAGGCCTGGGACAGAAGAAGCTTACGTTAAGTACGTAAACCAGTACACATAAAAAAATTGCTTTTCTTTTAATGTAATAGAAGGAGTCGTGCAATGTAGTATTACTGTAATTTATATCCGGAAAATAATACAGTAGTACGAAACTTGCCAATATGCATTAAGAATTTGAACTTTTATAAGTAATGAATAAGCATGATTTTAAGACTATTCTATGCCTTCACGTTCATTTTAAATATGTTATACAGGGTATTTAAGAAAATTTGACGTCATTTGAGATCTAAATATCTCCACAACTATATTGACTAATGTAATAAAACTGGGGAAGCTAATTGTTGTGTAATTAAATATTTATTAATCAAAATATGAGTGAGAAATACAAATGCATGTTAATTCCATGAACAATTTTTCAAATGTTCAACATGCGTACCACCTGTGACTCGTCTAGTCGGTATTCCATTTCTTGCCAAATGTGCTGTACCATATCATTGGTAACAGTTACCAAAGCGGCACTGATTCTCTGGTTGAATTCCTCTACATTTGAAGGAAACGGGGGTACATAAGCCAGGTCTTTAGCATACACCCAGAGGGAAAAAAATCCCAAAGCTTCAGGTCTGGGGAAAGTGGCGGCCATTTAAAAAAATTAAATAAAATGTTATTTAAAATATCGAAATAAAAATTTGACGTGTTTCCACGCTTGATATTAAAATATTAGGTCATTTGAAAGAGCAATAGCGAAGTTATTAGATCGTGAAATGATGTCAAATTTTCGGAAACACCCTGTATTTAATCTTCTTTTGATTCTTAAAATCTACGGAGGACATTAAGTCGGTAATCATTCTGTCATTGCACTACAAAAAGTGTTCAACCTCCCTAACGGTATGTTTAAAACAGAAAATTACTTTTTTACCGAAACATGTGTAACGAACTGAAATGACTAGACAAAACGCCCATTAAATTCAAGGGATAAACAAAGATTCATTTGATTACGAACAAACAAAAAAAAGCGCATTATCTAGGAAAGAGTCGACAGAATAAAATCCCTTTAAATGTGGAAAATGAATTACAAAGGAATCAGAACTGGGTATCCTTTCGTATCTGTAACCAAGTATAGGGAAAATGAAATATCATTGTAAAGAACCAAAAATTTTATGTTTTATATATTTTTCAGAAAGAGGGAAAAAAATACGATAAAGTTATTGTAGCGTCATCCAAATGAAAAGGGGCTGAATCACAATGGGCCACTGTAAAGATATCCTATTTTACGATTTTCAAATTTTTTCCCCCATCTTTTTCCCAAGGCATGAGGAGAATTTGAAAGAACAGTTTACAACAAAGTGAAATTTATTTTTCTTTATTGTATTTTTGGGAAAATCGAAGAAAGCTTTTAAAAAAAATGAGAAATTTCTTTCGAATTTTTAAGAATTTTACACAGATACCGAAGCTTTTTATCTCGCAGGTGGGACGTGAACTTAATTTGGGTTTATTGTTGATACTGGGAAGAAGAGATAAAGATTTTGCGGAAAAACAACTTTTATGTCCCCGTGAAAACTATTGATTTTGACATTTGTGCCTACTGATATTTAAAATATCGATGTTTTTCAATTTTTAAACCGGGATTTGAGGCGAAAGGATACGCAAACAACTTTTAATACGTAATTCTTGACATTTTGATAATAAAAATCTGTTTAACACTTTTCCTTTGTTGCATTCACGCACAAGCAAGTATATTATTGTATGTATGTAACATTACTCAAAAGTTTTGCAATTATAACTTAAATATAGAGTAAAAACGTAATGAACACTTTTTCAATTCCACAGTACATTAAAAAGGATTGGTACTAGTTTGAACGAGTTACAAGTTCATAATCAGGATGAGAGTATTGGTGTGATTGTCGAAATGAACAATTCACAAATATCGACGATCAAACCGGAGCTCCTGTGGCGGTGAAAAAATATTACGTAGTAAAACTATATGTGGCGGTGAAGAATATAGTATGAGGTGTGGTTGGTTAATACATTGCGTGAAATTAATTAGAATTCGTTGTGACCTTGACAATTGAAAACAACTCTGGTTAGAATAAAAATCTTGATTTATTGAATAGATGTATCACATACATTACGGAATATAAATCTCATTGACCAACTATACAATAATCAAATACTATAGTACTTCATTTACAATAACCCGCTTCATTATCTTTAACCAATTACTCGTATTAATTCATATGTAATTTATAATACACTCTTGATTACTAACTATTCTTATGTCATTCAAATCATCAATAAACTCTTACTCAATAATTATAATTAAATCATATTCAAATCATCAATTCGATCTACTATAACACCTCCTCTACGTTATAATATATACTAGCTGAAAACCTGAACTTCGCTACGGAATACATTCCAATTAAATACAACGGTCAATGTATGTAATTAATGGCAAAATAAAAAAATAAATAAATAAATAATATATATATATAATAAATACAATATTTATAATGAAAACAAATAATATAATATATAATAAATACAACGATCAATGTATGCAATTGATTATATATATAAATACACTGCTGGTCACCCAAATTGCAACACCAAGAAAGACAAGAGATATCACAACAAAATTTATTTTGTAGATAACATGCTGACCAAGTATCAAATGATTAAATTTATAGACTTCTGTGAAGTGTGGTTCCTGCCAAAATCAGTAGCCAGAGTAGCCGCCATTGTTGGAGATCACCGCTGCCACACGCCTCGGCATTGATTCAAAGAGACTTTGGATGAGTTCTTGGGGTACAGCAGACCAAGCAGCTTCCACACGTTGCCAAAGTTGATCTGCTGTGGCAGCTGGGGATGGAATCTGGGTCAATCGTAGAGCAACCATGGACCACATGTTTTCTATCGGCGAAAGATCCTGAGAGCTAGGCGGCCAGGGAAGCAATCCAATCTGGCGATTGACGACAAACCGTTGGACAATGCGTGCCACGTGCGGTCGCGCATTATCCTGTTGAAATATGGCTGTGGGCAAGCCCAGAAGGTAAGGAAGGACAACTGGCTCCAACACCTCGGAGATGTAGCGCTGGCTGTTTAAAGTACCGGCAATGCGTACAAGAGGTGTGCGAGAGTAATATCTAATACCGCCCCATACCATAATACCCGGTGCAGGACCAGTGTGGCGGTGCATAACGCAGCTGTTCAGCATCCTCTCTTCACGGTGTCTCCAGACTGGAATGCGACCATCGTGGTGTTGCAGACAGAAGCGTGACTCGTCAGTAAAGACAATTTCATTCCATTCTGCCGTCCACATCCTTCTGTCATCGCACCATTGGCGGTGGAGACGTCTGTGGTTCTGCGTCAAGGGTAGACAAAGCAATGGACGTCTTGCGGACAGACCACTCTGCTGTAAACGGCGTCGAATGGTACGCGCAGACACTGGATGATGCGTTACAGACTGCATGTGCTGTGCTATGGTTCGTGATGTGACTGAGCGATCCGTCACTGCCATGCACACAATTTGCCTGTCATCACGTGAAGTGGTGCGCTGAGGTGGATGCGATCGAACACACCGGTCCGTCGTACCCTCCTGCATCCAACGATCACATATCCGCATTACAGTTGTTTGGTTTCGTCCAACACGGCTACCGATTTCCCTGAAAGATAATCCACAATCTCGGTAGGCCACTATCCTTCCTCTGTCGAACTCGGATACTTGATCAAAAGATGATCGCTGTTTTCGAAGAGGCATAATTGATCGGTTTTTTTTTTGAAAAAACCACAAGAAAAACACAATTGCCGAACTTGAAATCGTCGAAATCTCCTTATTTAAGGCTTTGAAGTGTCTCTTGCGGCGCCACTTCAAAGCCTTAAATAGCGCTTTGAAGTGGCGCCGCAGGCGCGCGTGATTTGCGTCTGCGCTGAAATTCTAATCATTTGCATATCTCACCTCCGCTAATGCATGTTGTAAATTTCATGTTATTTGCATGTTTCAATCAGGGTGTTGCATTTACAGTGGCAAGCAGTGTATATATATATATATATATATATATATATATATGATATATTTTTATGATCTTTTTCCTGATATAAATTTTATAACCCTCAAATTATTATTTTAAATGCAAACTTAAAAAATGTTACAAAAACAGCTTAAAAATTTAATTTAAAAAAATCTAAGAAGAATTTTTCAAAAATCTTTTTTAGTGCACCCCTACAGCATAAGAATAATCGCCATGCAAAATTTCAGCCCTTTAGGTCCAGCGGTTTGGTCTGTGCGTTGTATGTCAGTGAGTCAGTTACGGTGAGTCAGTTACGGATATAGTATATAGATTACCCTATCCAACTTAATTCACTGATGTGGACTATCTACTTAAATTGCACTCATTGTGACTCTTAAGTGAAGCGATGATTTGTAAGGACAAGAGGGAAATAAAGGCACTACCTCTTTTGACGATCATCAACGGCACCTCGAGAGCTGAAAACACATCACTGGCGTGACTTTGCAGACCTACTGGTACGACTGTGACTGTTGACGTTGATTGTACACCTCCATTAATGTTCAAAATTTCTTTAAATAGTTCATTAGGTTATCGGCGGTGTCACGGGTGCCTATGGTGGATCACACTTTGTAGAACACTGAATTCAATCGGTTGGGCTCATCTGTCATCAGACGTTCTGGGCGCATGGGCTTCGGAACTGGTTGCCTGGGATCATCATTCTTCAGACATCATGGAAGTTCGGAACTGGATATGGGGCTCATCGATCGTCTGCGAACTCATACATAAAGGCTAGAACTCGGCCTCGGCCAATTACTCATGGCTACTCTCTTCTTACTGAGATAACTGCGAACTCTCTGAGTGACATCAAATCATTGACTACCTTCTCTTAACTTTTTTTCTGCTCTGTACCATATCTCATTATTAATTCCTAGACACGCCTGTTCCAATCCCTACCGATACTCTTCTTATTTCTTCTTCTCTATAGGCTGGGAATGTTCCCTCTGTATTCCTTACTAACCATTCATAGCGTGGGCGTTCTATTCCATACTACAGCTGCTTCCCTGTTTTTTCTGACGGTTAGCTAACTTTTCTTCTACACGTGACATACTCTTTTATTAGCCCTTATAAATTCGCTTCTGTCGCTTCTGTGTTTTGTCCTTCTGTTGCAGAACTCTACTCTTCATTTCATCGCCTTTTTTCCGTCTCTCATCTCATTTTTATCTCTGTGCTTATTTTCAACATCTGGCCTTTTCTATACCGTAGTTTCGGTTCATTGTTAGCTTTCCTCCCATCTTTCTTTTCTACTCCTAGTATTCTTACTTCTTAGTTATCTTCATTAATTATCTACTGCAATTATTTTAATTTTCCCAATAACTTTTCAACTTTCCTGATCCAATTCCAATTCCTTGTCATGTCACCGTGACAGCTCCACGCCGTGGTGATTTACTAGTTCGAAACATGTAGCCATTCTTTTTTAATATATTGTAGAATTGGAACATTTTTAATTCTTGCCATTTTTTTAATAAAATTCTGTTTAACACCTTTCCTTTGTTGCCTCCACACACAACACAGTATATTATTGCGTGTGTGTAACATTACTCAAACGTTATGCAATTATAACTTAAATACATTAAAAAAACACGTAATGAACATTTCTTCCATTCCGCAGCACATTAATAATGATGGCGACTTGTATCGAACTAGTTAACATGATCATACCGAAGTGCATTGGTGTGATTGTCGTAATGAATTACTAGGTGTCCCGTGCAACCCTTTCGCATGCAATTAAAAAACGATAAATTTTATAGCGTTTTTGGTGGTTTGTAGTAAGATGGCAGAATAACCGGTTCCTTTGTAGCAATTGTTTACTTTTCAAAGGATAATACAAAACCAATTACAAAACGCCTTTGGCCACAATGTTGGAGGTGAAGCATAAGACAAAACAGTGGAACATGAGATATGTACACGTCAAAACGGCTTTGTAGACAATATTAAAAGTTAAATATGACACAAACTCGAGGAAAATGTGATATTTACATTACAAAACCTCTTTGTGCACACTATTTGACTCTGCCGTTTCGACGCATCCCGGGAAAGGACTTTAGGGCCAAAAGTCAATTTTTCACTTCGATTTTTAAACAAACAATACAATGTGTCATTCTGAATTAGCAATTCATCAGAAGCGAACAACTGAATCTTTAAAATGGTACCTCATTTATCGATTTTGGTTAAGCATGAAGGGAGAAAAAGGGATCGTCACAAAAAACACCTTCTAGAAATAATATACATATGGTTTTTCCATGCAAAAAGAATAATGTACACCTACGCGTATGTTCTCAATAAAGAAACTCATTAATGAAATCACAGAATGATAATAAAAGCAAACGATTTTTTAATTTAAAAGTTCAGTGCGATTGATAATGGTAAAATAAAAAAAAACTAGCGCGCGCGCCATTTATGGGAAGAAAAATTGTTTATAATGTTTATTCTAAGATTTTTAAACAAACAATAAGATGTGTAATTCTAAATTAACAATTTGCACGAAGCGAATATCTTTAAAATGGTACCTCATTTATTGGTTATGGTTAAGAATGAAGGGAGATAAAGGGATGAAAAGCAAAAACACCTTTTAGAAATAATATACATATATACATAGATTCATAAATAGAGAGGATTGGACCAGTGCTCCACGGCCTGATAATTAAGTGGTTCGAAACAAGTAGTCATTCTTTTTCAATTTAGTGTTGAATTAAAGAAGTGTTCATTAGGTGTTTGTCGACTGCAAGTTTCCTATAATTCATAATTGAATAAACTTCCAAATCACACATTGAATATGTCAGTTTTAAAACGTCGAAACACACAAAATCTTCATTCTCTGAATTAGAATCCAAAGAACAGAATGTACAAAAAAAGTTAATAAGATAAGCTCTGATGTCCAGGAACTTAACGCTGCTATGTACTAACCCCATTGGATTCGCTCACCTCAATGTTAACCTATGAAGAAAATTTGTCCAAGGATTGGCGACTTGGATTTAAAGATTTTTTTTTAAAATAGTACTCCGTCATAAAGAAAGAAATTTTACATTTATGTACATTTTTCGTTTTTTAGAAAATATGCAATTAATATTTTAAAATTTAAATTATTAGGGGGAAAATCTGTTTTAGTGTGTTTTAAACGCTCATAAATTCCTTCGGTGGACGAAATTTATAAAATGAATCCTGTAGAGCTTTGCAGAAAAGTTCAGGCTATCTGACAATACCAATTTTATTTGATTATCAGCATTTATGTACCTGTAAATAGTTGACAAAAAATATTTTAAATAAAAAATTTGGGGGCAGCACTTAACCCCCCTATAGAAAGAGAGCCATTACAATCCCTCAAAATGTCAATCCTAAGGGGGGTGGAATTTTCGAACTGTCAACTGGACTCCTCCCACCACAAGAGTCTGCAAGAAGAGGAAAAGGGAAATACAATTTGTTTTCTTAGTACATAGCAGCCTTAAGGACTTACAGGTTTTAAACTATATTATATGAGTGTTTTTACTCCTGACACCCAGATTCAGAAGAAGGCCGAGTGATGGCCGAATGGTTAGGGCAGTGCCATCTGTCCCAGAGAATGTGGGTTCGAGTCCTACTGTTAGCATGAATGTTTGCATGAATGTTTGAAATTGTAGTACCCGGTCTAATTAACTCTTGTGTAACAAACATTGACCGTAGTGCTGCTCTCAAACAAACAACCAAAAATACGATACATAGAAATCCTGTAGAATGATATTACATAAATACTGAACAACATAAAATAACTAAAAAATTAAAAATTAGCAAAAAAAAGTGTACTAACAAAAAAAATGTATCGAAAAAGTCATAAAAACTGATAGTTAATTCGAAACTGACAGTAATTAGGCTACCATTCCTGCTCAACCCCTCTTAATTAAAAAATATTAAGTACCTCTTAAGTACAATAAAATCTCACTTTAAATGCCAGCTTGCCTGGTCGTTACAGACATGGTGGCATTCGGATAAAAAAGGAATTGGAGAAGTTATATAAATAAAATCCATAACTGCAGAGAGATCGCTCCATATGCTGTGTTCTCCATTACTTTCGACTCTCTTTTACCGCACTGGAGTTCATTCATCATACAAAAGTTAATTCACTTACCATTGCAAAACCTTTCGATAATTCATTTACTGTGATTTTAACGGTAAATATTCTGCATGCTCTGCCGGTCTTCAAACTAACGTCATTTAATATCAACATCACTTTCGGTTTACAAGTTGCGGCTGAAGTCCTGCACATGAAAGAAAACAAATTACGTTCACTGGTGAAATCAAGTTTAATGATAATATCTATAAGCTGGTCAGGCATTATCATTAAACGAAGTATTGTTTCTGGAAGGATATGATCTTCGAGATAAACACACCTTAATAAACACCAAGGTCGTTTCTCTGGACGATCCATTATCTTAATGAATATCTTTAAATCCATTTCCATCGGGTTTGTTTTTGGCTAAATAATAGCAGTGCAATAAATCAAGGTCTGTTTATCTTGAAAATCACACATTTCTTGAGACAATCTTTCGGTTAATGATAATGTCGTGTCACTAAATTTGATGTTGCAAGTAATCTTTAAATGGATTTCCTTCATGTAATAGATTTCAATTTCCACTTTTATACATTTTTCATCTTTCACTCTAAAGTGCTGCTCTTAATGCGTTACAATTGAAATATTAATGTTTAAAATCCACATCTATGAACTTCTTGGATAATAATAAAACGATGCAATTTTTATCCGTGTCTTTTCTATTACTGTCGCTCTCTCTCTCTCACACACACGTACATATATATATATATATATATATGTATATATATATATATATATATATATATATATATATATATATATATATATATATATATATATATATATATATATATACATATATATATATATATATAGATATATATATATATATATATATATATATATATATATATATATATATATATATATATATACTCAAATACATACACGAATCAATAGATTGGGCCACGGATGAACACATTTTTTTCAAGACAAGAAAACAGATTAACAGATGGACAGAAAATTATTTTACTGACATAGCAAAGAGATATATTAATAGTAAAGAGCTATTGCTGACTTTGCATATGTCCTTTATATACTCACTTATAAAACGTCTAAAACTGCAGGAATTCTCATGTTGAGTCAGAACCAATTTCGGTGATTACATTGTTTGTAATTTTTTGGAAAATTTCCACAATATGATTAGGTTAAGTAAGCTGTAAGACTCAAAGATATGGAAGATTTAAAATGTCAAAAGGTGACTTATACCCAAATATTTCATACATTAAACGCATGCATACATACAAATATATATATATATATATAGATAGATAGATAGGTAGATTGATATAGATATAGATATAGATATATATAATATTTATTTATTTATATATAGAAACACACGCACACATACACATGAATATATTGAGAGACGGAACGAAATTGGTGAGGAAAGATGGAGAAGCGTTCAATATGACTATGATCTGGTAATTAAAAAGCATAAAGATGGTTGAGCGATAAACCTAAGTATATATCTACCTGATTTGAGAGTACAATTAAAAATGGACCTCTAAAGTATTATCCTAATCGTAGGTTATACTATTTAACACCCTTACGATAACTTCAAATCCTTCAAACTGCCACTACTTAATTCTTTCGTGGCATTAATCTATCCTGTTCACCGATCCTACTCTTTCGCATGCTTGATTTGCTGTAGGCTCTACAATACATTAATCAACGTCTTAGAACCTCGATGTACGAAGGGAAAAAAGCGACACCCTTCGAGACTTGCTGCCTTTACGTCTACATACTTACGTCATTCTTTCTAATTAGAAAAATCTTCATGCTCGGAATATAGAATGAAAGGTTTATTGATGGACTAGCTCGAGTATAATTCTGGCGAGCTCAGAAAAAAGAAAGAAATTAGTAGCTCATTAACAGCGTCCTTTACCGGGCCGAAATATGAAAAAGTACCACGCAATCCAGAGACATCTATCTCTCTCCCAATTTTCGATTTGATGAATGACTCTCGGCATAAGAAACAAATCGCTAGCCTCCTCGAGATTTAAATACATCAGATAACGGTGATCACAAAACATTCAGACATCAATTAGGTTACGTGTTCTCCGATCTTTTCAAAGCCCAGTTTTCTGGTTCCTTTAATCAAATTATCTGTCCCACGGCTTCCCTTTGTACGGCGATTTCGTTTTGAGTAATTAGTACATTTGTGGATCTCACCAGAAAAGGGTTACCTCGTGACAAAATAATTAGGAAAGAGAGTATTGATTTACACACATCGGAGCTCTGACTTTCAATTCATTAGCTGTGAATTCCCACAGCATCAACAAACAGGAGAAGATTTTTGTTTTGAATGTGTAGCAACAACTCATTAGAGAGACGTGGAACTTATCAGGCTCTCGTGTCTTTGAATTAATCGTGATTTATATAGGACTTCTAGAGGTACCGATTAGGAATAAATGAGAACAAATGAGTGATGCCCGATTTGAATAAATGAAAGAGATATAAGAATACAGGTGGGAATGATATGTACGTTACTATACATTTAAATTATATCATTATAAAAGGAAACTCGGAATTATTGGGCAAAGTTCATTACCAATTTATTAACCAGGTTTGGGTTTTTTAGAGTTCTTGTTATGTATAATACTTAGTAGTTTACATTCAAGAAGTGATATATCAAAACGATAGCTAGTGAGTGATGTAGTAAAGTATTAAATCAGTGAGAGAAATGAGGTGGGAGAATTCCGAATGGTTGAAAGGAAAGAATGCTGATAAAAAACTCACTCAAACGGGATTAAACAGGAAGGCGAAATGACTTTTTACTAGTGTCACAAGAGGGTTAAATTTTCAGTACAATGCAGTTATGTTTAAGGAATTAAACGAAAACAAATTTATTATTATTGTTTTAATCTAATCTTAATTGCGTTGATGTAAACACTAGTACAATTATTCAAAAACATATTCTTTGCCCAACAAGCTTTTTGACTTCTTGTTATGTATAACCCTTAAGTATTTTTCATCCAAGAGTTGGATTATTCATGTCAATACGATATCAAGAGAATGGAGGAAAGCATTAAATCAGCTTGAGAGAATTTGGATGGAAGAATATAGAATGGTTAAGAAGGATAGTACACTGATAAGAAACTCACTCAAACGTGATTAAACAGAGTAGCAACGTGACGTTTGATCAGTGTCACAAGAAGGTTAAATTCTCAGTACAACTCAATTACGTTTAAGCAGTTAAAGGATAAAGTTTTAAAATTTTATTATTATTGTTTAATCCTAATCTTAATTGCGTTAACATAAACAATAGTACAATTATTCAACAACATATTATTTTATCAAAAACTTTTTGACTTCTTGTTAAGTATAACATAACACCCTGTTAAATGGACAACCCTGTTAAATGAAGTAATTAATGAATACAATCATACGCCTCACTCAGTTACCCAAATGACCCCAGCTTACCTACTTTTTGGAATATTACCTTACGAACCTCATGTTTAAAAACAAGACTTTTACCCTCAGGTGGATTAGGCGAGAAAATTAGCTAAAGAAAGGACAATTAATTACCATAATAGAAATAAAGTCAGTTATGATGCGCGTTTTGTATAATCTAAATTTAATGTTGGAGATTTAGTATTATTAGAAGAATTCCAATACCCTAACACGAGAAAGTTAAACTTCCACTATTCTGGACCTTACACTATTTTAAGACAAATGTCAAAAGTTAATTACGAAATTGATAAACCAAACTTTCACACGAAACAAAATTCTGAAATTGTCCATGCTTGGAAATTAAGATACTATAATGCACCAGAGAAATTAAAGCCATACCACGAATAATGACAAACAATAGAGCCATTCTTTCTTTTCTGTTTGATGCTTAACATCATTATATATTTTTTAAATTTAAGTAATTAATTATGTGTTGTCCTACTAAAGATAAAACTGTTGAAAAAAATGTCTAACTTAAATTTTCTTCTTAAGAATACTATTATACGTGAATTTATTTTTTGGATCTGAAATCAAATCCCGACTATGACATTTCTACTTCTGTTATCTTTCAGTAAATTTTCTCTCCCTTGAATAATCTTTCCTATCACCCCCTCTACAAGCGTGTTGCATATCATCCCAGCTGTTTAAGATCTTTTCAATTTTTTTTCTTATTTGTCTTTAATTCACCAATTCATACACTTAAAGTGCTGAAAATCATATGCTTGAGTAATGACTAAAACAGCCTTGGGATGGCCACTCCTTTGTCCTCCCATTTCTATATTACACTACCACAGGTATGACATTTGCACATTTTTCCTTTTTCTCCATCTTTGCACTATGCAGGATGTTGTTTTTCTGGCTGTCATATCCTGTCGGGAGAATAACGGTTGGTCCACAGTACAGCCCTTCTTTCCTCTTTATTAGTCGCTGTACATTAGGGAGAAAGAAACCCACTTGCTACACAAACATAAACACAACCCCAAAACTACTTAGATGTAGAACTAAGTAAGAGTTTGAAACTAAGAGTTTGGATGACACACATACAAACTGGTACCTAAAACAAAGGAAAGAGAGCTCCAACCATCTATAAGGATATACAAATGACTAGAATGAATGCATTGAATATTAAGTGAAAAAAAATTTTAAAACAAGTAAATAAGATTAGATGAAAAGTGAATAGAAAAAATATTGAATAGAATTTTTGAATAAATAAATATTGTTGGAATAAAAAATGAGTATAGGGAATAGTGAAATGAGAATAATAAGAAATATAAAGATATGAAACTAGACATAATGAATAAGGATTTGATATTGAATATGTTGAAATGATTGAGTGTTTTCTTATAGTATAATAAATGTTCTGTAATTTTTATATATAATTTATATATTAGAAATGTGATTTTTATTGAAAGTGTGATTCTTATTATAAACTGTGATTCTTATATTATAACTAAAGAACTATTTTTTCTTTATATATAAACAAGTCAAAATAATGTGATGTTTTGTGTAGTCTACGTTTGTGAAACAAAATAGCACAGCACTAAAGAGACTGTGATTTTTAAATGGAGTAATTTCCTCAACAAAGTCATGACTGTGAAAGGACTACAAAAGTTATGATGGACAGATAAATCATTGCAAGAAAAATAAATATTTTTTTTGGGGGGGACTCACTCTATAGTAGTGAAAGTTCAGGAGAAAATTTGAATTTTCAACTTGTTGTCAAGTTCAACTTCATTTACTTGATTTTTGTTTGGTTTTTGATATTATTATTGCTAAAGTTTGTTATTTGTGTTATTCGACTTAAGATAGAGGTCAATATTTTATTCAATGTATGTTTCGTCTGAAAAATGCCTCTGTATATATATATATATATATATATATATATATATACAGAGGCTGTTCGCACATTATTTAGACGATTTTGGTAAGCGGTAATAAAAAATCGTTTGCTGCAAAAGAAATAATTGCAATTATACTATGTTTTTAAAAGTCAAAATTATCGTCTGCGGCTTGAAAGTTTTGTTTTTATTCAAAATGGCTTTTTTAACAAAGCAGTGGTTCGAAGGCTACATTTATACTCTTTCCGAAGAGAAATATGCATACTCCGTTATCTAAAAACGATGTGAGAGTCATGGTTTTATGATATCTAAAGCGTCGATAGGTAATATCGTCAACAATAAAGGAAAAAAAAACGTCAAATTGGAGCCTCAAGTGGGAGAAAAATTCCAAACAAGTATCCAAGGAAAAAACGGACATCTTCGACTATTGCAAAGGTGCTTCGTTTAATGTTAAAAGAAAATCCCCCTAGTCAAAGGACAGTTGCAAAATCATTCAAATGCTCGGTGTCCACTGTAAACAAAATGATAAACGTTGATTTAAATCTTAAGAAAGCGAAAAAACGCAGTGTACATCGTCTTCTTCCAAATCATATCGCTGAACGCAGGACACACTGCAGAATTCTATATGAGAAACACTTATCCAAAGAAAAATGGAAAAAAATTGTCACAATAGATGAATCATGGGTGTATTTAAATGATTGCAACAAAAAAAGAGCCTTTTATTATCATAAAAGGGGAGAAAAAAATTTAAGTACATGGTTCAAAGAATCGAAAGAAAGTTTTTCTAAGGGATTCATGATTGTTGCTGGTTTTTCTTATAATGGCAAGTTAAAAATAAAGAGAGTGGAAAAAAATGTCAAGATTAACTTCAAATACTATCAGGAACATATTTTATCGCCAATTTTTCTGAATGAAATACCATCGCTTTACAAACAGTGCCATCAATCTGTGAGATTCCATCAGGACAAAGCTAGCAGTCACGCATCAAAATCCACTGTAAATTTCCTAAAAGAAATGGACCAAAAAACTGGTATCAAGGCTATACCCTTCACTGATATCCCTTCTAAATCTCCCGATGTATCACCTATGGTTTTTTGTGCTTTCGGACTTTTAAAATCTGTATTATCCAAACGTCGCCCCAAAACCCTTACAGGACTCTGGAAAGTTGTTCAGGAGGAATGGGATAGAATACCTCTTTTGACACTTCAAAAGGCATTATTTTCCTCGAAACTGCGGTCTCGAAAGATAGTTCAGAATAAGGGATGTCAAATAGAACATTTAAAACACAAGAATTTTATGTAATTTAGTTTTGTGAATACAATATACATCGTCTAAAAAATGTGTGAACAGCCTCTGTATATATATATATATATATATATATATATATATATATATATATATATATATATATATATATATATATATATATGTATATACATATATATATATATATATGTATATATATATATATATATATATATATATATATATATATATATATATATATATATCCTCTTTGCTCCTGAGGTCCACATATGTGGATCTTTGATATTTCGCTCTTGAAACTACATAATAAAATTTTACTGAATTCTAACCATACTGGCACAAAGGTAGATGTTTGAACATTACATTTTCACTAATAGATGGCAGCACTGTATTTCATTTTCAGAATATCAAAAAAGAAACTTGTGACATATGTAAAATGGTGTCTTCAAAGCGTTTTCAAAAAAGTAAGTAATTTTTTTATTTTATTTAATTAATTATGATTTAAAATTTATGTTTTTATATATACTTAGATAAATACCTTTTGTTTGATGTGATTTTTAAGTTTAAAGTATTTCTTTTTGTGTTGTACCAATATGTATGCAGGTCCACGTGTGTGTACCTTCGTCAATTCGGCAACTATTTGCTATCGGTGTTTTGTGTTGAGATAATTGTGTTTTACGTGCTTTTTTCCGAAAGGGTATTGAATTTAACCCATAAAAGCTTAGAATTACTGCGGAAAATTAATATATAATTACAGTTATAATAATCTTGACTATAATTATTATTATCAGTTTTATTGATATCTCTATCAAATTAGTACTCCATTTATTTTGTTCAGAATTAACATATTTACGCGTGATTAAAATTAAAATTAATGTTTAATTATATATATATATATACATATATATATATATATATATACATATATATATATATATGTATATATACATATATATATATGTATATATATATATATACATATATATATATATATATATATATATATATATATATACAGTGGAATCTCGATCTATCGTTTTTCAAGGGACCGACTGAAATGAACGATAAAGGCGGAAAAACGATAGATGCGGGAACATAACAAAGCAATATAATCGCTGGGACTGGAAGAAATGAAAGACACATGCGGGAAAACGAGTATTCGGATAACGATCATTGAGATTCCACTGTATATATATATATATATATATATATATATATGTATGCATATGTATATATATATATATATGTGTGTGCATACATATATATATATATATATATCTATATATATATATATACATATCTATATATAATGTATATATATATATATATATATATATATATATATATATATATATATATATATATATATATATATACATACTGCGCTATTCCAAGAATGAGTGGGAATAGAAACGGCCAGAGCTTGTGCGGGGATTTGAAACAGGGACCTCTCGCTCCGTAGTGCGATAGTCCGATACTCCGTAGTCCGATGCGATATCCATTCAGCCACAGATTCCTTGCGAAAAAGCTCTTATGAATGGGGCATAACGATTTTTCGTTACGTGACGATTCCTGCGAGTTTACTGTAAGCCGCGTAAAAGAAATTCGTTCCAAAAAATTGGCCACAAAATGTTCCAATATCGTTTGGGGAAAATGGAATGAGAAAACTTGCCTACAAGTTCAAACTCAATGAAAGGCAACTAATTAAAGGAATTCGGGAGTATCTCCACTCCAGATTGCTCCCGGAAAGTCTTACCCCGTTGAAACAGTCTATGAATGCGATAGGTATATCGTCGAGTGAATGTGAAAGAGGTTACTCACAGATAAGCCTCATTATAACACCCTCGAGATCATCACTGAATTTTGCAACAGTTTCTGGCCTGTTGTTTGTAAAAATCAATGGACCTCCTCTTCGGCTCTTTAACCCAGCTAAGTATGTTGACTCTTGTCTTGTGTCTGGACACTTCAGCATTAGCCATCAAGAGTAAGAAGATGTCAACTGGGATGAAAACATGTTGAAGTTTTGGACAGTCTTTTAGGATGGGCAGACAACTTAAACAATCAAGTAGCTGTTATTTTTTTACTGCTTTTATTACTTTACTACAACACATTTCTGTACTTGATTTTCACAATAAAATTTGGAATTAATTAAAATGTTCAAATTTTTCTATAACCAAATTTTTTTTCAGGCCAATAATTTGGAATTCCTCCCCCCCCCGGAAGGTTACAGTTCCGGCACATCTATTTCTAGAAATCGAGCACTGTATATATATATATATATATATATATATATATATATATATATATATATATATATATAGATAGATAGATAGATAGATAGATATAGATATAGATATATAGAATACGAAACTTGACGAGAAATTGATGAACAAGCTCATATCCCATTTTACGTTGAAATATTGAAAAGAACAAAAAATTTAAATTTGAGCCAGACCTTCTAAGAAATTCTCAGAAATTCTTCGCCGATGGTATCTATGTACTCCTGGGATTCGAGTTCTTATTGAATTTTCTCTACGCTATTTCTATTTCTGAAGTAGGTTATCTGATAAAACTTACCTATGTGTACCAATGCTTTCATTTTAGTAAAGGAGTTGTCTGTCGCTCTTCTGTAAGCGGTCTGCCAACACATTAGCATTTAGTTGTGTCTCCAATACTCCATGTTTGTTTTTGATCATTTTTATATGAATTTCATTCTATTTTGAAAGCCATATTTGCCCAGCCAAGTGTTTTTTTTGTCTTGTTTCTACGGCCTTACGTCACTCTGAAACAGTATCGCTGTGATCCTAGCATTACTCTCCCCTCCATCTTTTTACCCGGAAGTGTACCTCTTATGTCCTCGCTGATTCAACAGCTGTAAAAAGTTTTTATGATTCCTCAGTTTTGTGAAAGAATTGATTATTCTTCTGAGTAATTATTTGCCCATGAAAACTATCGCTTTGTCGAATGAAGAAGTACAGAGTGCAGCAGAATGGACTCTCCCATTTCAAAGGATAACAAAAAACGAGCGAAACAATTTAATGAAAAAAACTTGTGCTGTCGGGGGTCCCCAGTCAGGAACAAAGTTCCTTACGTTATTTTGTACTCAAAATTGTCAAATCGTTTTGTGTTATGAAATTTTTTACTATAAGTGAAGAAATATGCATTATGCTATGTCAGCGTTTGATATTAGCTAGAAAATTCCTTTAAGCAATTATACAGTGCTAAAAACTGATGAAATGGCTCAAGATACTGATGACTCATTAGGTGAGGATTTAAAAACATTCCAGTTCTCTATACAGCTTGATGAGACACCTTTTCTAGGAAATTAGGTCTTACTTTTAGTATACATGCGATTCATAAAAGACGATAATTGTCAATAATTATTATTCGCTAAAAATTTGCAATCTGGTACTAAAGGAGAATCGGCATTGGAAGAGTTTATCAAATTAAAAGAAATCCCCCTAAAAAATATCAGTTGCTACGAATTGTGTTCCAGTCATGCTATGATGCTACACGTAGGTGGGGGGGGGGGGCTCTTCTTGCAAAAAAGTGGTTCCGAATGTATTCGTTGAACACTGCGTCATTCATCGTCAGCATTTAGTTGCCAAAAATCTGAGTGAACGTTAGAGCATGTTCTTTTAAACACTTCCTTGGATCACAGATTATATGGTCAACTTTGTACTGAAAACGATGAAGAATTCAATCGCTTGCTGCTTCATACAGAAGTTTATTGGTTATCAAAATGTATCTGTTTGGATTTGTCTTATAAACTTCATGACTCAGTGCTAGAGTTCTTAGAAAACAAAGATGATGCTTTACGAGTCAACTTAATCGATTCTAAATATGACATAGCTTATTTGATAGACTTGTTTAATAAATTTAATGAAACAAATCAAAGACTGAAAGTCGAAGAGCTGAATTTAATCAAAACTAAAACTGTTATTTCCTCGTTTGTGGCAAAACTTCTTCTGTGCAAATGAAATTTAGGACGAAGGGAATTAAGCCAGTTTCAAAATTTGTCAACAATAGTAAAACATCATGAAGACTTGATTATATATTGTCAGCACTTGTAAGCTCTCCATTCTGACTTCAATCAACGATTTGAAGACATTCTCAATAGGAACATACTCGATTTGGTTTTGGACACTTTTTCAAGAACAAACACAGACGAATCTCCAAAAATACAAAGAGAACTGATAGAAGTAACAACAAATGAGGAATTGAAATTCAAGCACGGCAATCAATAGTTCTGGTTGCAAAAACGTACCGACACTTACCCTGGAATATGGGCTATTGTACAAAAGTTTTTAGCTGTATTTCCTTCATTACATTTAGTGGAACATGGTTTTAGTGCGATCACAAATCTGTGCAAAAACAGGACTATAAACAGAAACCGACTACAAATACCTGATCGCGGTGATTTAAGAAAGTTGTTGATAAAAATAGTGCCGAACATTAATAAATTGGTAGTAGTGCATCAAGTTCATCCTTCTCATTAGGATTAGTTTTAATGTTATTTGTAATTTTTACTTTAATATTATCCTTCGTTATCTTGTTTTTTATGTGTGTAATGCGAATATCACTATGGTTGATTTTAATAAATAATTTTATACTTTTAAACTTCAAGGTGTCTGATTTACAACATTTTTTTTATTATGTTCTAGGACGTAGGTATCAATATGGTTATATAAAAGAACGCAAATATGTCAGTGCATCTGTGCTTGCTCACTTATAAAGGTGAATTACTAAGGAGGCGGGGAAGGGGCGCTGAGTAAGTTTTTCTCTGAAAAGGGGGGAGGTAGGCTAAATAAGTTTGGGATCCCCTGGCATAGAGGAAGAGGAGTGGATCAAGACAGCACGTTTGCACCTATTGATGTGTTTGTGGCGCCATCTCTTGTTCAAAAATGCAACTAGTTTTCATTATGAATATAATATTGTTACGTATTTTAGGAGTCTATTGTATATTTGCCAAATATGAGAGTTATAGCCAAATTGGCGATGGATTTCGTGACTTATTTTGGTCGCCAAATTTGGCGATGTGGCGCCAAATGGTCGCCAACTTTCTGGACCTTTCGAGGAGGTTTTGGAACTTTCTAGCTGGCCGGCCGATAGAGGACGCTTTGGAAGTCTATAAATATACCTGAGATTGACATTTTAAGTCAGTGTTCTTTTCTGCTGAGATTTGAATGTATTGAAAGCGTGCTAGGAGAGTATTGTATTGAAGTCTCTGTTATCCTGACTTGTGTTTTTAGAGTTTTCTGCTGTATAGAAGACAGTTGTTACGTGTTTTCTGTATAAAATTTGTGTATGCACCTGAAGAATTTACAGAATAATAAATTTTATTTTGTGTGCACTTTCTGAAGAGAAATTGTTCAATCCCATCGAACCCAGAAAAGAGAACATTTTGGTGTCAGGTATGGGGTAGGATTGAATGCCTATTACAAGATCAATGGCTGATCAGACTGTTACAATCAAGATTTGGAAGATAAATTTCAGCAGATGATTGCTGCTATGATGGCTATGCAAAAAAACATTGCGACAGAGATAAAGAAAGAAGTATCTGCAGGTCAAGAAGTGATAAAGAAAGAAATGTCTGCAGGTCAAGAAGAATGAAAGCCATTCAAGAAGAGATAAAGAAAGAAATGTCGGTGGGGGTCAGTTAATTTATTAATGTAATTTTATATCGGAGTGGACTGTATGAGTTTCCATTACCCAAAGAAAATTTTTAATGTACTTGCTTAAATGCAGTTAAATCAATCTTCTTAACTAGTAGGTAACCCGTCATTTTGACGTCATAATGGAAAAAGTATATGAAACTTAAAAAATATCCCGAATTATCTAAAATATTGCATTTAATCCACACCTTGTAAAAGCAAACCCTTTCATTATTTTTAATTTATTTAGTTTTTCATGCGATTGGAGTAGTAGATTGCCATCCAACCCGTCATTTTGACGTCATAATACTAAAAATGACGTCATAATGGAAAAAGTATATGAAAGTTAAAAAAATTTTTACAGTTCACTACGCGATTCATTCACATTCACGTTTGTTTACTTTCAGAATTCATCGCAAAAGTAAACAGATTTTTAAAAACTGTTAAATATACAGCTAAAAATATCCAATTTTTTTTTAGTTCTGAATGTTTTATAGAAAAATAGGCTGAACAAACTTGATTTGATGGAGAAGATATTTGTTTTTAGGTAAGAAAAATTCTGATCGACATCTGAAATTGAAGTTAAGCCTTACCGGCGGTTTGTTTACTGAGGGCTTCAATTGAAAGATGAGTACAGCCCGGAAGTGTCATACAGAGACAACGGCTATTATATATAGGATTCTTTTGATACAAATAATATTGGAATGGCTTACCTTTTACCATCATCTGAATAGTTGTTGAATAAATCAATACAAAATAAGGGTACTTACGTATTATAGCTGAAGCTTGGCAGCCTTTAATTCTTGGCGTAATATCTGCTCGCCAACACCTAACTTCACAGTGGCAACCTATTTCCTGCCCGGAAATTATAAACAACATTTCGAGCAGAAGCATGTTAAAATAATACAAATGTGTGGAAAACGTGGTTACTCCCAAGCTCTACGTGCCCAATAAGATTTTTTTTATTAAATACAAATTTTAAGGGGGTTAAAAAGGGCATAAGCCCCTGCCCCCCTCTAAAAACACCCACTGTATGTTTGTATATAGGGACCTAGGAAGTTGAAATTCCATATAGTGGTTCCCCATAATCCCTAGGTGCCTTCTAAGAAATCTTTATTTGGAAACTGTAAATTTTAAGAGGGTTAAAAAGAGCTTAACCCCCTGCCCCCCTCTAAAAACACCCATTATATCTTTAGAACAATAGGGCCTGGGAAGTTGAAATTTTGTATTGTGGTTCCCCATAATCCCTAGGTGCCTTCTAAGAAATCTTTTTTTGGAAACTAAATTTTAAGGGGGTTAATAAGAGCTTAATCCCCTGCCCCCCTCTAAAAACACCCATTATATCTTTAGAACAATAGGGCCTAGGAAGTTGAAATTTCGTATTCTGGTTCCCCATAATCCCTAGGTGCCTACTAAGAAATCTTTTTTTGGAAACTGTAAATTTTAAGGGAGTTAAAAAGAGCTTAACCCCCTGCCCCCCCTCTAAAAACACCCACTGTATCTTTGGAACCATAGGGTCTAAGATCCCTATAATCCATAGGTGCCTTCTAAGAAATCTTTTTTTGGAAACTGTAAATTTTAAGGGGGTTAAAAAGAGTTTAACCCCCTACCCCCCTCTAAAAACACCCATTATATCTTTAGAACAATAGGGCCTAGGGAGTTGAAATTTCGTATTGTGGTTCCCCATAATCCCTAGGTGCCTACTAAGAAATCTTTTTTTGGAAACTGTAAATTTTAAGGGAGTTAAAAAGAGCTTAACCCCCTCCCCCCCTCTAAAAACACCCACTGTATCTTTGGAACCATCGGGCCTAAGAAGCTGAAATTTCGTATAGTGATTCCCCATAATCCCTAAGTGCCTTCTAAGAAATCTTTTTTTGGAAACTGGATATTTTAAGGGAGTTAAAAAGAGCTTAACCCCCTGCCCCCCTCTAAAAACACCCATTATATCTTTAGAACAATAGGGGCCTAGGAAGATGAAATTTCGTATTGTGGTTCCCCATAATCCCTAGGTGCCTTCTAAGAAATCTTTTTTTGGAAACTGTAAATTTTAAGCGGTTAAAAAGAGCTTAACCCCCTGCACCCCTCTAAAAACACCCACTGTATCTCTGGAACCACAAGGCCTAGGAAGCTGAAATTTCCTATGGTGGTTCCTCTTAAGCCCTAGGGGCACACCTATAAATATCTTTTTAAAGTTCGGATTTTAAGGATTTTTAAAAATATTTCTTAGTGGGCATCTAGAGCTTAGGAATAACCACCATGCAAAATTTCAGCATCCTAAGACTTTTCCTTTGAAAGATTTGCGTTTTTAATATACTCATTTTGAATATTTTTCGTTTATTTCTGTTTTGTCATTAGTGCGCAATTGTTAATTAGAGCTAAAAGTATTTCGAATCGAAATCTTGTTCTTTATCTGCCGCGTTTTCCACACATTTGTATTTTTTTTACATGCTGTTGCTCGAAATGTTGTTTATAACATCCGGGCACCGAAATCTTTTATAAAACTTTGACGAAGAACTCAACTTTTATAAAAGTTATCTTTTATCAAAGTTGAGGTATTACACTGTCATATTTCTCGTCAAACTTCTTTTATAAAAGATCTTTGTCAAATAACTTTCATAACCTAAAAAAAATAAAGAAAATCTTCAAAACGAAACTTAGAACGGGAGCGAAAAGCAATGAATTGCGAAAACAATACTATCAACAAGGATGGGGCGCATAATTGGCGCTTTATTGCCGCTTTTTCACCAAACCGCAAAGCTTAGCTATAATACGTAAGTACCAAAATAAGACTTCAATGCATTTATCCATACGATAAATTTAATAAATGACTTCAGTTTTTGCACATAACTTGAATTTTTGACATAAAGAATAAATATTCCGACTCAGAGTGAATATCATGAATCATTGACTTCAAAATGTCAAACCTTTACAAAAGAATAGGAATGAAATCGCATCCAACATAGCGAATAGCCATTTTTTTTTTGCATTGCTTAGCGTCGAATCAACAACAAAAATAAACAAACATTTTAGCTTGAACAGAAAAAAAGTTGCATAGTGACGCCATCTAGTGAGCAAGAACTTAACTAAAATACAATGTTCAAATGCCGTAACGCTTGTGCGGGGATTTGAACCGCGGACCCCTCGCTCTGCAGTCCAATACGATAACCATTCAGTAACGGAGTCCTTGAGAGAAAGCTCTTATGAAGGGGATATAACGCTTTTTCGTTACGTGACGATTCCTGCCAGATCACTCTACTGTAAGCCGCGTAAAAGAACTTCGTTCAAAACACTTTATATTTTCGAAAAGTACTAAAAACCTAGTTTTTTTCCGCCGGGTTTTGAAAATAACATCACTGAGGTGGCGCTTGTTATTTGCGATGCACTGCCACAGCTGTTCTCTAAAGCCTTCCATCACTCTGTTGGTTATCTGTAGGTGAAAAATGTTACGGTTACGGATTATCGAAGTAGGTGAGTCAGATTACACCTCACCGTTAATTTTAGTACAGACCCCAGGTAAAGACCCTCGACCATGCGTAGATTACCGAAGGCTGAATGAAATCATTAGGACAGAGTATTTCCCCCTTCCAAACATCGAAGAGCGAGTGGAAAAAGTATCATCGGCAAAATACATTACAGTATTGGATTTGGGTAAGGGATATTGGCAGATTCCTTTAAGCGAAAAGGCGCAACGATGTGCTGCATTCTGTACAACATTCGGAACTTTCAGATGTCTAAAAATGAGTTTCGGTTTAAAGAATACACCATTTTTCTTTAGTAAACTTATGTCGAATGTATTAAAAGAAATGGAAGATTTTGCCCTATCTAGATGACGTTGCTATATTTTCCGACACTTGGGAAGCCCATTTGAAACATATGTTTAGTTCTAGAGCGAATAAAAAGGGCGAATTTGAAAATCAAACCCGCTAAGTGTAAGTTCGCGCAAAGCCACGTAAAGTATTTGGATCATATCGTTGGGAATGGAGTGCGTACTCCAGCGGAAGCAAAAATTAAAAGTGAAAAAAGTTTCCCGACGCCGCGAACCAAGACGCAAATCCGCGCGTTTTTAGGATTAGCCGGATATTACAGCAGGTATATAAACAATTATTCCGTACTCGCAGCTCCGTTGACAGATGAATTGAAGGGCAGAGCTAGAAAAGGTGAAGTATTTTGGACTGATGCATGCGAAAAGGCGTTCCGCACATTGAAAAAGAGTCTTACGGATAAGCCCGTGTTACATGCTCCAAATTTCAATCGTGAATTTATCGTGCAAACCGATGCTTCGAATTCAGGAATAGGAGTAGTTTTGAGCCAAGAGTCAGAAAACGGAGAAGAACACACTATTCTATACCTGAGCAAAAAGTTTTCAGACGTTGAAAGACGTTACAGTACCACTGAGCGAGAATGCGCCAGTATAGTGTTTGCAATAAAAAAATTACATTACTATTTGGAAGGTCGAAAATTTACAATCATAACCGACCACAATCCTTTACGTTGGTTACGTACAAACGCCAGTTCAAACCCCTGATTAATGCGCTGGGCACTTGCATTACAACCGTATAAATTTGAAGTAAAACATAAATCGGGCAGAAATCACAAGAATGCAGACAGTCTAGCCGGGTAGAGTCCGACCCGAAAGAATTGGGTCAACTACCGCAAACCCCTCTAGTGACAGGAAAAGAGAATTCGAACACGAATTCCCCTCCTGTGGAAGGTATACTCACGAATGATGTAAGCCTTGAAGAGATAAGAAGGCAATAGTATCTTATGCTTTCTTATGTTATTTTGTTTAGTGAATCATGCAATTGTGTATTTTTTTTGTCATAGTAAGGAAAGTAACTTTTGCGCTTATTTTGTTCTTGTAGTAGATAACTAAATACTTGTTATGTCGAGATATAACAACGTGAATGTTTGTATTCAAGGGTTTAGAAAGCATAATATGTATGAGAATTTTGATATTTTGCTGTATAAGAAGTTTTTTTATGTTGTATGCTTAATGTTTAGATAAAAGAGTAGATTTAAAGAATGTTATATGTTATATTTACTTGTTAATACTCAGTTATAATTGTATTAGACATGAAATGGAGTTATTAAGTGTTAGTTGAGGAATATGAGAAATTATGAAAATGTGTGTTTATTATCCTCTGTGAATTGGATTTCTCTCTAGCACTTTTCAGACGGTCATAACGTTAAAATTGTTAACATTTTAAGACAAAATTATGGCTTTGAACATATATGCAATAACTCTGAATTTAAATGGAGTGACTCTAGGATGGAATTTTTCCGAGGGAAAATTCTTTTAAAGAGGGAAGGAGTTGTGACGTTGTCTCCATTACTACACGAAAATTGTAAGTCTGTGATGCTCGTTCCTACCCTCAACATGAACATGACATCTATCTGCGAAATGCTAAACTGAGAGGTCTCATAAACTCTAGGATAAGAGGCCATGAAGTTCGTGTAATGGCCGGTTCTGACGTTATAGAAAACATAAATCCTAGAGTGGTTCGAGGGCTCTCCAGAATTTTGACACTATAGCGACATGTGGAATCCCATAAACTTTGGACACTTGCGAGCACTTAAAACGCCGGAGAAAGCTTTTGAATTCGCCGACCGTATAAAAGAAGACCCCCAATACTCCACGAGAAGAGATCTGTTTTTTTGAGTGCCAGAGAGAGACGCAGCTCTCTTGGTCCGGCCTTATAGGCTGCGTTGTCGGTGAACCCGAAGCCGTCCTGACATATCTAACTGTAAATTCTAACTCGCTGTACATACTTGCTTTTTGTAGTTGTAGTGTTTAAGGTAGCGTAGTAAAGAAATTGAAGCGAAACGCTTGTCATATTTTTGACTACGTTACACCGCCATGTTCACCGAACTAAATCATGGTGTCCACTGACAACTAGAACATCCACCCGAACAGTTTCTACCTCCTGCGCTGCTGTACCCCCACCACTCCTTTACCAGTGACCTTCAGAAATGTGGGAGTCTATTCTGCCACACCCTGTACTATGCCTCTAAAACAGAATGTTTTGGTCATCTTTACAATTTTAACTATGGGTTTTTAATATCCATAGCGTCATTCACGATTTTATTTCACTGGACAAGTTCCTTTCTAATTCCGTGAATGCCATGGTCTGTACAATTTCCCAAGCGAAAGACCTTACAGTCTGTCGGATATAAAAGATTAGAAATTAATCAAAAATATATCAGAAATTACTTATCAGAATATACAGAATTCCTACCTATTTCCGTTACACCCCCCTTAACTTCTAAACGGTGACAGCTTAGGCCATAAAGGTGGTGTCTAGGATAATAAAAAGGCTATGCGCTACTCTATGAGACAACTTACAACGCCATCTATCGGCAAATTTTAGAATTAGCGTTTTTATCTCAAAAACGGTACGAGATACGAGAAAAAAAGTCAGTTACAAAGTTGTCCAGCATCATCGATTTAGATTGAATAAGCACCTTTCGCACATTAATACTCAAAACCGAATTTAAAATTTGAACTTTTTTTGTCGTGATTTTCAACACTGTGACTTAGTGAAACGCGAGCGAAGCTCGAAAACATCACCTCACGGACTAAATACCAAAAAAGGTGTATAATGGCTAATTGAGAGCATTTTCAGCAACATAAATAAATGATCCTGAAGAAAGGGAAGTGCCTCAGTTTCTTTCTTCCACTCTTTATGTTATGACGATTTTCGAAATCGTGACAAAACAAATGTTCATTTCTGCATTCTGATTTAAGTATTAATGTGCGCAAGGTGTCTTTTATTACTAAATCGAGGATTCTGAACAACTTTGTGATAGACTATTTTCCCGTATCTCGTACCGTTTTTTAGATAAAAACGCTAATTCCAAAATTTGCCGATAGATGGCATTTTAAGTTATCTCATCGAGTAGCGCATAGCATTTTTACTATACCTAGACACCCATTTTGTGGCCTAAGCTGTCACCGTTTAGAAGTTGAGGGGGGTGTAACGGATATAGTTGGGAAACCCGTACAGGAAATTATTTAAAACAATCATGAGTTTTTCTAATAAAAAATGAGTTAAAATCAAACAGAAAAAAGTTCCTTTTTCTTGTTAAATTATCACTGACCTGCAAATGTTGTTAGAACAAGAAAATCGCTTTCGGTACCAAGTAGAACTGCTCTGAATTTGTAATTTTTATAATTCTTTTACTTGATTGGTTTGAATGGTAATTAGTTTAAGTTGAAAGATAAATTGACTAATGGATCTGTTGATAGTAAAAATTCTGCCACCGTGAAACTATTTAATTTAAACCCTGAAAGTAAACATTTTAATACTATTTTTAAATTGATTAGCAATATAGTCAACCTTATTATTCAATTAAATTAAGGAAGTTCATTTTATTAAATTAATAAATTATCTATGAAACGCAATTTCTTGACCCGAGTAAATTAATATATTTTCAATAGTTTTCTATTAATATCTTGTACATCTCATATTTATTTATATTTTCCATAAGGACTTTATACATGTAGAAAAAATGCTTTATTTACGGTTCAGTTACTACCAGCATAATAAAATATTTATGCCAAATTTAAAGCAGTTTCTTTTAGAAAATTTAAGCTGACATTTTTCGAAAGAGACCGGCATACCATCGCGGCTAATGGAATTTGCAAAATGACAGCAGTGCAATAAAACCCCATAATTCAGTATTTCTGAAAGAGGCGATTGCAAAGTATCAAACATGGAATGAGTTGAGCATTAATATAATGAAAATGTTTTATAAAGTACCACGAGAGAACCAAAATTTATAAATTCATACTTAATTTCAATATTCTTAGTTCATACTTAGTTTCAATATTCCACGGCACACAACTCATTCATAATTTCCTTTTTTCCAAGTGCGACAGGCACTTCTCTTCTGTTGTTGTTTATGCCACTTGCCTTACATCAACATCAGTTCGAGTCCCGAAGGCTATAAGTAATGAAGGTGCAGCTCCTGATTTGACTGGCACCACAAGGGTCGAAGTCTGACTTGGCCAAAGGACCACTCTCGTAATTTTGAACCGAGTCAAGTGAAGAAACTAGAACACTTGACCCCGTACCTCCAGAGAACTTGGGGAACATTGCAGTCACGACAGATTTTACGTGCACCGACCTCCTTTAGTGTACACGGCAGTGGATTTGTCAGCGACGGCACAAAACCAGTGACTTTCAGATCAGTAGCTCGCTGCCCTTGCCAACTGGCCCATTGCGCTCTATTTCTCTTTTGGCGGTAGGTACTTATTCTTTTGACATTGACCCATGAAAATTCGCGAAGATTTGCTGGCTCCTTTATTGTGGGAGTTTCCTATAGGTGAGCCAGCATTGTTCCCTATGAGTGGCACGACACGGAAACGACCAAGACTTATTCGAGATTTGAACTCCAGCCCACTGCGTGGTAGCTCAGAACGCTAACCACTGTCGTTCAAAAGCTAAACGAATTTTGTTTTCTACTGCATTATAATCTAGGGTTCTTTTTTTACTTGCGTACTGCAGGTCGATAGTAAATCCCTAGCTACTTGTGTTGAACACTGAACTCGTTTATGGCATTTTGAATTCAAATGAATGTTGAAATTTAAAAAAAAAAGTTTTAAGAAAGTTTAATTACCAGCAGGATGAAACCGTAAGGGAAGGAAACATTTATGGGATAGCGACGGGAAAATAAAAGGAAGATTTTTCCTTCTATTTTTATTTTATTAAATAAGTGAACCCGTCTTTATTTTAAAGTGGGAGAAATTGTTAATATGTTACTCCAACTTATGGAGTACTCAACTTTAATATCCTTGGTAAGTTGCTCATGTAAGTTGGTGTCTAACTAATGTCCAACTCATGTAAGTTGGAGTACTCATATGACTTACTCAACTATGTGTTACTCCAAGGTTCGTGACCCATCCCTATAAAAGTAAGATATAACGTGTTACGCCTATTAGCACCTATAATTTATTGTTATAGGTTTTGATATTTTGTGTCTTAACACTTATTTCTGATAAATAGAATAAATGAAACAAATCCCAAACCATAACTGAATCTAAATACAGTGAATTTTCTCTAGCTGGCCACCTCTATTCGACGGCCACCCCTCAAAACTGTCACTCTTTTTAGGAATCATTAGTGGCCGCCATAGAGAAGATTCACTGTACATAGTGTTTTTATGAAATGCATTAAATCTTAAAAATATTTCCGTTATAAATTCAATTGGGAAGGACAATTAGAAAACCGGAGTCTACACCTTTTAATGTATTTTTTATCAAATAACAGAGCCGTCGGTACTTCAATGAAGACTGTGGTGATATAATACCGTTCTGTATTCTTAGCATCTTATAGAAAATAATTTTTTTTAGTGATATATAATAGCTCATCATTTTTCTCGGTGTCAAGAATTATTGATTTGGTTACCTTGTTACTTAACAAGCTTTTGACAATTCATCGGACTCAGAACTCTGTGGCTCCCTTATACTTAAAAATTAATTTATGTGTCTCAGGTCCTGACCTCTGGGGCAAAAGTTGATCTTAGAGCTCTGAACTAACTAAACAACCAACCAACTAGGTTCGGAAAGTTTGAAAGTTCCTGCTCTACACTTGTTAAGTGAACTCTGCGACCTTCGATCAAAAAGATAGTATCTTAACTTCTTTTTACGAAATATTAAGTTAACTTTTAAAAAGGGGGGCGTAGATGGCCCAGTTGTCAAAAGCATCTAGCCAGTAACCTGCAAGTTGTTGGTTCGATGCCCGTCGCTGAGTACACATCACCCACCGACGTTTACACTAATGGCGGCTGGTGCACAAGAAAAATCTGTCGTAACTGAAATGTCCTCCAATTTCTCAAAATACCTCTGGAGGTGTGGGGTCAAGTGTTTCCGGTCTTGTCACTTGACTCGGTTCAAAAGTACGGAACCGGTTCTTAGGGGGCGATGCTGGTCCACCTATATGGTGCTCCCATAATAAACAGGCCAGCAAAACCGCGGTGATAACAGGTGAATGTTTAAGGGGACGTGGCGTCCGCATTGAAAAAAAAATTTTAAATTGTCTTCAGTTCTATTAAATTGGCATTTAGAGCACCTATGATACCAACCGAAGTTGATATGCACTGTGAGTGATAATGGCAAATACTGTATGAAATTGGATAATTTTTATTATTTTTTTTCGCATTTATGTCTGAAAACCAAATTTGTTTTCTGACATTCAATAGCATTTATCCTCCTCCATACAATATTTTTACTTTGATTCGGGAAACATAATACAACACTAATCTATATTCATTGAATGTCAGGATCACGTGGAACGAGAAACGATGCCTACTGCATACTAAGAAAAAATATCCCTTATCCACCATAGCTGTCAGTGTCAAGTAGATCATTAATACTTTTTGATCATTCTATGTGGGAAAAATATTCGTGTCCTAATGTTTTATGATATTAATTAACGCGAATGTTTCCATACATATCGCCCTCATTAAATTGTTAGAGGGTTTTACACAAAAAATCAACACACGCATATAACTTTATATGGACACTGTTTTTATAAGTAATGACGTTTACTGTTAACAAATAGCTTTCCACAATTAATTTGATCTAAAGTGTTCATTATCAAAAATCCCATGTTATGTTCTTGTATCGACTGTTTGGAGTACACACTTGATATAACTGAAGACAAAAATGTTAAGAAATATCCGTATTTGGGTAAAATGGTCACACACGGATAGTGACTAATTTTTCAATCTTAATACTTGCTTGAAAATTTGTCGACTTTTCAAATACTCAGAAGGATAACATGTGTATTTACACTTAGATATATATCATGTTATTTTCCAATTCATATTTCATAAAATGTATTTTTAAGAGGACCTTAATTGTTACTAGTGCATGATGGTCAACTTGTACTTGATGAATTGATATCAGTAGTAATTAATAATAATACAAATAGTTTCGCATACCCATGAAACTTTATATAGAGTTTTAATTGATTACTAACTTTTAATATATTTATACTTATATATATATATATATATATATATATATATATATATATATATATATATATATATATATATATATATATATATATATATAGTCCTTGTACTACTATATGTATATATATATATATATACATACAGTAGTGGTCACAATTGTGGAAACCTTTTGAAAAATGTGTATTTTTGAGGTTTGAGGGCTCATAACACAACTTATTTTTTAAGTAACGCCATAAAATTATATATCACTGTAAAGCTAATTTAATCAAGAATTCACTGCAATGACTGTTATGAACAATTTTATTTTAAAACAGAAGTTATAAAGAAGAAAAGTGAAACACATACTAATATGGGACACACAAATAAGCAATTGATAAGTTAATACTTAGTTGGGTAACCTTTATTCTTAATTACAGCTTTATAACGCTTTCCCATGAAGAAATTCATGAAATATATATCCAAGAATTCAAGAAATATTAAATGCAACCAAGAGTTCAAGCGTCAGGCTTTTATTACGTTCATGAGTCCAAACACAACTACACACGCTTCACGCAAAACGCGAAGCAGCCAGGTGGCGCTACTAGTACGCCAAAAACAAATATATACAATTTCAATTTGCAACATAACATGGAGAGGCCAAATATTTTAGCTCTTCAGCTGTTATAATGTGAAATCAAAATTTAATTATCGCTTCTATTAATTGAGTTTTATTTGTAGGTTGCTTCTGTGTAATAAGTTTCTTTACTCTGCTTCATAGATTTTCAATTGGTTTAAGGTCTGTACTATTCCTAGGCCATTACAGCGATGAAATATGATTATCTTGAAACCATTTTTTCCAATATTTAGCAACATGGCATGGAACTGAATCCTGTTGAAATATAAAAGTTTCATTATCTTGGAAACGATGACGTGCGGAAGGATTCAGTTTAGGCTCAAGTATTTCATTTATGTATTTTCAGGCGTTCATATTCCCATTAATCAAGCAAATTTTGCCCACACCTTTTGATGTTATACAACCCAATATCGTAACACCCCAAACCGGGTGTCTCAGGGTACATGTAATACAATCAGGATGCAACTCTTCTCCGATTCTTCTCCTTACGTATTTTAAGCCATCACAACCAAACATGGAGATTTTGGTCTCGTCAGACCAAATAACGCTGTCCATCGTTCCGCTGTTCAGTTAACATGTGTTTTAGCCCAGTTTAATCTTTTAAACCTTTGTTTGACGGATAAAAAAATTTTCATGAAATTCTGGCATTTAAACTAAATCCCTGCAGTCTGCGCCGAACAGTCCTTGTACTCAACTTCACATTGACTTGCGGTATTTCGCCTTGTACATACCCAAATGATTTTCTTTGGTTAGTTATAAACAGTCTTTTAATTAATCAATCATCACTTACAATTGCACCTTTTCCTGGCTTTGTAGTGCCTGAGTTTCGATATGTCTCATCAGAAATTTAGAAAGCCCACCTTCTCTTATGTATCCATCAATTTGTCTTATAATTTCTTCATAGCCTTGTTCAAGTAAGTCTCTTTCTGGGTGAACAGTCAACTATGCGATCCATTCCTTTACTTTTATGGGGGTTTAGGACGTTCAAAATAGGAATTACGTAAAGCACTGTCCAACTCCAATAGAAATCACATAACGCTCTAACAAGATGTCCTCCTCTCGGGTCCAACACGTTCCAACAACAGCTGAATCCTGCAGTTACCTCATTAGTTCATTGCCAAAGCCAGATGTAGCATGATTGGCTCTCTAAACACTCATGCTTATTGTCTGCATTCAAATAAAAGAAAGCTACTTCATAGTAATCTAGGCAAGTTGTGTTTCCCTTTTTAGGTTATTGGCTATACCTTTTGACAGATTACAGATAATTGGACAAATTTTACTCCATTGCGTTTTTCATTAAAGTATCATTCCATTTATTTATAATCTTATGGTATTACTTAACAAAAAGTAGTGTTATGACCCCTCAAACCACAAAAAATCACCTTTTCCGAAAGGTTTTCACAATTTTGACCACCACTGTATATATATTCGTTTGCAGCCCTCCAAAAATGAGTTCAGATTTTCCCACAGTGCTAGTAGCTTTCAGGAGACATCAACTTCTCCATAGTGTTTAATACATTTCCTCTAAGCATCATATCCCCTTGAATATATACACTATCTACCAATAAGTATATGAACACCCATGCCAATGACAATCCTGATATATGTCATGCCCTCCGCCGTTAAATATCGTGTAGGAAACAACATTGGTATTAATCCCATGCAAAATGCCACGAAGTGCAGAGTTATCTGATTTCGAGAAAGGTGTAATCGTAGGGTATCACAGAAATGGTCGATCCTTAAGGGACATATCTAGCCAGCTGAATTACCCAAAGTCGGCAGTGGCCTATGTGATTCAGAAGTGGAAGGTGAGCGGCGATAGTTCGAATGTGAGTCTGCAGACCCACGAAAATGTGAGACGGAAACCAACGGGTGCTGTCCAGAAAAATTTGGAAGAACCGCACCCAACCGATGGCCCACATACTCCAGGAGTTTCAACAGGCATCCGGGAGTGTTGTTTCGATGAATACCATCCGTAAGGAAACACATATACTTGGTTTTCATGGTAGTGCTGTCACCCATAAGCCTTTGATCAAAGTCTAACCGGGCTGCTCTTTTAATGTGGTGCAAATCCCGTCGAAAGTGGACCGTAGATCAGTGGAAATGGGTTTTCTGAAGCGAGGAATCAAGGTCTACCGATCGGATGGCAGGGTCTGGGTCTGGCGTCTGCCTGGAGAACGCCTCCTGCCAGAATGCATTCTGCCCAAAGTAAAGTTTGGAGGAGGTGGAATTATGGTCTGGGGATTTTTCTCCTAGTATGGACTGAGACCCTTGGTCAAAATTCCTTGTAAGCTGAAAGCCGACGCCTACTATACTATTTTGGATGACAGTGTGCTTCCTACGTTGTGGCAGTTTTACGGTGTGTACCCATGTTACTTCTAGGACAACACCAGCTGCCATGTTGCGATGTCCACCATGGATTGGTATGGTGACAGTGGGGTTAACCGAATGGACTGGCCTTCCCAGAGCCCAGACCTGAACCCTATCGAGAACGTCTGAGACGAGTTGAATCGCCGAATTAAAGGGTGCAACAAGCGTCCGAAATAGGTGAAGTAACTTACACGTCTTCTCCAAGCCAGGTAGAAGAAAATACACAAGCCGATATACAATAACTTCTGGAAAGCATGCCCCGGAGGGTTGAGGCTGTAATTGACTCTCGTGGAGGCTCTACCAACTATTGAATATGAAACACATTTGTTTTTCTTTTCTATTATAGATGTCCAAATATTTATATTAGTAGATGTGTATATAAAATAAATATAATTTAGTAATAGGCCAACTACAATCTAAAGCAAGCAACATTTCCCTTAAGATTTAGACTTTAGATTAGATGCTTTGCAATGGAATGATAATTTAGGATTACACAAACTGCAATCTAAAACGATTAACCTTTCTAAAACCCTTTGAAATGTTAGTATAAGAAGTAAGGCTTCTATAGCCAACGCAATGTTATATCCTTATAACTGAATGATGATCTCACAATAGGTAAATTGCAATCTAAGGCAAATGAGGTTTCCAAGACATCCTGGGAGGTTGGATTTTTTTTAATAATGTAATCATCTTCTAAAAGACAACTGTTAAAAACAACAAATCCTGCTTTCGATGAGCTCTCAAAGTAACAGATGTTCTATATTGCATAGCCTGCATTACACAAACTACCGTCAAATAAAATTATGAAAACGCATTAACCATATTGGATGCTGTTATTTTGTTCATTGTACCTCTGCAGACAAATACATCCCAAATTATCCCTATTTCATCTCTAGTTAATGAAATCTATGTTTTATTTAGTTGGAAAACATGTGTTAATATAAATTTACCCGTCAAATGATTTATTCATAAGTTCCGGCGCTATTCATTTATTCTGCAATCATTCCTTGAGAACAAAATAAAGACGGGCAACATCAAAGAAGAATTTTACTCACTTCTTTCGCATTTTACAAATGACTAAAGAGAGATAAACAAGAGTTACACATTTGAGCAATTAAGATGTACCATATAATGTAGCTAAATATTATTGATGTTATGATAATTATTATAATAACATAACTATAATAAATAATAATAACTACTATAACTATCTAGTTTAGTATTTTTGTGTAAATGGGAAAAAATGGAAAAATTGGTTTGTCCACGGAATTGATAAAGTTTTTTTCGATTATTTGAGGATATTACCTCATTGTAGATTGACATCAACTGTAAATTTTTACTACTTGACAAGCAAAATGGCCTTTGCAGAAAATTTTCCTGTATAATTAAAGGACATATAGAGTCGATTAAACTCCGATTTTTAATGGGATTTAACTTGCAGGAATCTCAATATTCGTGAGTTTTCCGCAAATAATTTAATAGGAGAGTTTGTGAAGTCTCAGCTTTCCCTTGTATTGAAAATATCTGAATTTCATTGATTGCTGTACTACTGATGCATTTGACTACATTTTACAAGCTTTAATAATTACTGTTATTTAGATTCTCTGAATATATTGCATTATAAATGCTATGTGTGCATGTGCTTCTACGGACCTGCCTGAGTTGTTAATAATTAAATTTTTTAAATTATAAAAGGTTATTTAAAAGTACAATGCATTGTTTAATTTATGAGCTTTAAATATTGCTAACAATTCTGATTCTAAGATTAGGAAGGGCTCAGAAATATTTGTGTACTATCCTCAGTCACAACCGACTAAACGACCTTGTTTCCATGAATATATTGCAATGTTAAATCAAAATCTCCAAATTATTAGATCTAGATTTGTGACTGCAGTAAAACACTGATAAGATGTAATTCGAATAAATATTACGAAAATTATTAATTTCATTCAGTACAGTGCGAATACAATCTGAAAGGAATAGGTTCCCTATCATTACCTATCATTGAGTATTTAACGTTAACCCTTTCGGAGCTAAATAGTAGTTTTGAAGCTTCGGGTACTGATGTCCGGATTACCCTTCCGTCTATGATGCAGTCAAGCGCTGAATACTTTCAGGCGGGCTCTTTAAATGTTCCAGGTGTTATGAAATTAAAGAAGTCCTTTTAAAGTACCCTTTCAGATTGACGCAATTCTCTACTGCTATCACTCCAGATTAAATTATCTTTGTCTTCACCGTCACTTCTTCTATATAAATCAATCAGCGTGGTGGCCCAGTTGGCTAGAGCAGTGGGCCAGTGATCTGAACGTCACTGGTTCGATGCTCGCCAGCAACAAATCGCCGTGTACAATAATGGCGGCTGGTGCACGAAAAATCTGTCATGGCGGCATTGTCCTCCAAGTTCTCAAATTTACCTCTGGAGGTGCTCGGTCAAGTATTCCGGTCTCGTCACTTGACTCGGTTCAAAATTACGGGACCGGTCCTTTAGCCAAGTCGGACTCCGACCCTTGTGGTGCTATTCAAAACCGGAGAAGCACCATTATCTGCCCAGTAGCCTTAATGGACTTGATCTGATATACTATCGATAAAGGGACATAAGCCACAACACGCACACTCACAAATCAATTACAGCGAAACTTTTCTAACCGGCCATCCCTATTCGACGGCTATCCCTCTAAACGCCTCCTTTTTCCTCAGAACCAATTCGAGGCGCAATAGAACCAATGTTATGGAAAAACCTCTTTTCGGCGACCACCCCTCAAAACGGCCACTTTTTTCCGGAACCATTATTGGCCGCCATAGAGAAGTTTCATTGTATATACGCCAAACATGAAATATATTTCACATTGTATTTATGTGTTTGTTTTTCCTTAACTTAGTTGTGGAAACTTAATTAAGTTTTTGTAAAAATAACCTTTCGACCATTTTAAAAATTTGGCTATCATAAGATCCACTTTTCCTCCTAATAATAATAAAAATGATTATTTGGCTAATTGTCTAAGTTCTTAAAAGATCTACAAATTGAAATCTACTGGAACTTTTTTTTAACCTGAACTGTGTTCGTTTGAAGGTAACAATGGCGCTCACGATACAACGTTAGTAAGACAGAATGAACTACGTTGATAGGGTACCTTGCGGAAAACAGCGACTCAGTGATCTTAACCATTTGTTTCGCTTGGATAGAATACTAAGAAGTTCACCACAGGTATTCGAGACAACTAGCAAAGAGAATTAGAAGTTTCACAGTATATTAGAATAGTTTTCATGCATTTTAAATCTTCGTTAGTCACAAAAGTGTCCCCAGAAGTATTTTTTAGAGGCTTATAGAAAGTGTCGCCCACGAAGTCATTATTGCTTTTAATGACGTACACTTTAAATAACTGTCATATAACCAACCTTTCCCAGACTTTTCGAATTGGAAGCGAAGTGAAGAGAGGAGGTATTGTTTTGAATGCGTTACAGTAGAGTACCGGACAGCGGTCGAGTAGGTTGGGTTTGGTCTAGTAGGACTTTCGTAGAAGTCCGAGTTGGAAGCTGAGGAAATAAGTGTTTTATGTTTAAATGTAAATGTGATGCTTGTAGTGCGTAGTTTGTCCTGTCTAAGAAGCCTAAAACTGTGTGTTATATTCAAAATCAATGTTCGTTAATTTCAGTGACATCACAATGACGTATACAAGAACCGCGTAATCGGCCTATAATGTTCCATGTATTTAATTCAAAGATCGCGCCTAAAGGGAATTACGATGTAAACTCTAAGTGCATTCAAATGAATCCAACATTAAAAAAAAAATTCTACACAATACATTATTTTTAATTACGTAGAATTCTTTATAATGATCGAGGTTTTTATTTTCAAGAGAGTTTTTTCAGATACAAAGTTCCGATGTTTACAGTTGTAATAATTTTGTAAATTAGACGTCTTGTAAAAAGACATTTGTGATGAATCTATGAATTAGAAGATTTTTACACTTTAAAAATGTGTATGAAATAGCAATATTTACAATTATTTAGCTTCAAATTTCGAAAACCATCTTTAAAATTGTAAGATAATATTGCACGTTTCCAGTTTCCTTGTCAAATATATTTTCAACTGTTTCTTTTTCTTAATATATAATTCGAAGAAATGTGTATATAAAGCAATTTTTAATTTAGTTCAGGGAACAATATTTGTTATTTTATCCATTTTACCTTCCTTTAAACACGTTTTCTCTACTGAGAAATGAATTTTTTTTAGTAATTACTGTGTCCTTATTTATGAGTATTCATAAATTTTTCTATAATAGATTGCAATTTTACACATTAAGTTAATATTTTTATTGGATTTCTTTCACAAGAGAGTATTTAAATTCTACTAATATATATATATATATATATATATATATATATATATATATACACTCATGGACAAAAAAATTAGCGCACCCAGAAGGAGTCGTCAAAATGAAACGAAATTTTACATACGTAATGACTACTTTGATATAAGTAAATGATAAGAAAATCAAAGAAAAAGGATAATTTATTTCAGAGAAAAAGGCAAAAGAACGGAGGATTTAATACTCCGTTGGACCCCCTCTAGCGCGAATGCACGATGCGATACGATCGGGCATTGAGTCATACAAGTTCTGTATGATGTCTTGAGACATTTCGTTCCATATTTGCTGTAACCTTGCCTCTAGTTCGTTCAAACTCGTGGTATGCCCAACTCATCGTCCCAAATGATCCCAGATATGCTCGATTGGAGACAAATCTGGGGATCGGGCAGGCCAAGGAAGGGTAGTAACAGTGCGGAGACAGTCTTGTGACACCCTTGCCGTATAAGGCCGAGCATTGTCTTGTTGAAAAATGGCTCCTGGGAGCCGTTGCATGAGTGGCAACACATGTGGTTGCAGGATTTCATGAACATACGGCTGGGCTGTCATAGTTCCACGGAACAATACTAGGGGTGACCGTGTATTGTAGGCAATGGCACCCCATACCATCACACCAGCTGTGGGAGCGATGTGTCGCTGTACAGCAAAGGCAGGATTGAAGCGCTCACCACGGGCTCTCCACACACGAACACGATTGTCATCACTGCCGAGATTGAATCTGGATTCGTCGCTAAAGACGACCTGGTTCCATTCCGCTGCAGTCCAGTTTCCTCGTGCGCCGCAAAACTCCAAACGGAGGCGTCGATGGGTGGGCGTCAAGGGCAGCACACGTAATGGGCGCCGCGATACCAACTGTCCTTCAGCCAGGCGCCTTCGTATGGTTCGAGAAGACACAGAGGCCCCTAGTGAAGGTGCTTCTCGACGACTGGTCTGTCGAGGGCGTCCTGAGCCTAGTCTTCATGTACATGACATCTCTCGGGTCCACTGGTCCCAACACCTCCTCACAACACAATCAGAGCGGCCTAATTGACGAGCTACTCACCTAGCTGACCACCCAGCTTCCATCATCCCGACGATTCTCCCCCTCTCAAACTGCGACAACTGCTTATATTGTCTTCGAACACGGCGTAATGGCATGTCTATCTCAGCTCTTCCTTTGTATATGATTCAGCACACTCAAACAAGCTTTGGTTACCTGTTTTATACTCCACAGAGTACGATGTTCAACGCCCTCTTCCGGCTATATGCAATGCGCAATCACGCTGCATTTCTAATCATTTGCATATCTCCCCAACATGTACCTTCATTGCAAGTTTCGTTATGATCCCGCAATTATTTCTTGGTGCGCTAATTTTTTTGTCCATGAGTGTATATACCGGATGGTCATACAGAAACTTTGCCAATATATGGACCTCTAGCGGCCGTTCCGTTCAACCTATCGAGATGAGATTTCAGATATAGTTATTCAGAGGTATGACTTCAGGGCGTGTGGCAACACGTGTGAGCGTCACTGTGTTGCCGTTCTTGGGGTTCTGAGAACGGCAACACAGTGACGCTCATGGTTATAGGTATAGAAACTCGAAATTTTCAAACAGCAACGCCCACTTTTTCCCGTTGCAAAATGCTCAGCGCATGTGAAAACCCTAAAAAGCGTCGCAACGGTAAGTGTATCACAAAAAACGGACGCGTTATGCACGCACAAAACACAGCTCTGCGAACGGCCAACAAAGACACGATCGGGGCGCACGGGGGAAATTTGCATATGACAGAGGCTAGAAACCAATCACAGAACGTCGTTCGCTAGATATTCACTGTAGAAAACCGATAAACAACTCTCTGATAATTTTTATGTTAGCCATTCGCAGAGCTGTTTTTTTTTTTGTGCGTGCATAACGCGTGCATTTTTTGTGACACACGTACCGTTGCAACTCTTTTTAGGATTTTCACATGCGCTGAGCATTTTGAGACGGGAAAAAGTGGGCTTTTCTGTTTGAAAACTTCGAGTTTCTATACCTATAACCGTAACCCTGAGCGTCACTGTGTTGCCGTTCTCAGAATCCCGAGCTCATACATCTGAATAACTATATCTGAAATCTCATGTCGATAGGTTGAACGGAACGGTCGTTAGAGGTCCATATATCGGCAAAGTTTCTTTATGACCACCCGGTATATATATATATATATATATATATATATATATATATATATATATATATATATATATATATATATATATATAAATGTGTCAGAAATTATTGTTTCTAACAGCAAATTGAATATAACTGCTGAGCTGGTGTCTTGCTCTGAACTTTTGAACATAACCATAACTTCTACTGTCCCAAAAAAAGGACGATTTTCACATAAGTATTCTCAAATCAAACAGATATATGAGGGGTTGCCTCTTGTTCAAACACTCCTAAAATTAATTTAGGCATCGTTTTTTTCGAATTACTGCTTCTCCGTGTCATGAGCAAAACAAATAAAACAGAACATCTCTTTAATTTTGCTAATTATTTCATCTGAATCTTCCTGTTTTGTAAAAAAAAGTTAAGTTTCTGAACTAGATATTCCAATTTGAGGGCATCAATTCATTTTTTTCTGCTTTCAACCTACTAACAAGATATTCTAGGGCTCAGCAAACAAGACGGAAACTTATTGTAAATTTCAGCTCAATTTATAAAAAAAGGAGGTTAAAATAGAGACATTAAAGAAAGTCTAAATAAAAAGATTTGTTATTCAGGTCTTCATTAGAATACTGATGAGGGTTAAATTGTAGTAAATGATGAATAATTCGAAATAGAGAACAAATGCTAATGAAAACAAATGGGTATCGTGACAACATTCTGATTTAACTACTCTCAAGTGAATGTAGTCTAGAGGAAATAATTATCACTCTCCTTATAGGAAACTTTTTTATAAATGTCTATAAACAGTAAAGTAGTTTTACAAAGAAATTGTATTAAATAGATTATTTAAAGGAAAGTGTTAATTGCAGTGTTCCTTGCAGATCATATATTTGTTTTTTGAAATACGTTCACATTAAGTTACAACAATTAATAATCTTTTGTAATAGCTTCATAACTAGAAACTTAATAGTGTTTTTATATTTACAACAAACGAACCTAAATAAGAAACTTTATGTACTACACTGTTTTGGGCATGAAAGTATAACTATAAAGCATGTTTAAGATACAAATATGGGTTAATTTCGGTAAATTGTCTGGATGATTTAGTATCAGCGTATTCATGCTGTTTTAGGTATACTACAAAAATGGAAGTTTAACTAGAAGGGTAGGAATGCATGTTTAGGATACAAATGTGGAATAATGTATGTAAACTGTCTGGATGATTTAGTATCAGTGCATGCATGCTGTTTTAGGTATGTTACAAAAATGGAAGTATAACTACAAGGGTACGAAAGCTTGTTTAAGATACAAATATGGGATATCCAAAACAGGTCAATTCGCTGCCCAGAAACATTACACCCTTAAACAGCATTTCATTTTTACTGTTATATACACCTTTAACTATTAACTATTTACTTAACAAGCATGTAGTTTAATCATAAACTAGTTGGTATCCCTCAAAACATGACGACTGGATAGGAAATAAATGTACTAATACACAAATTATATACCATTGCTAAATGTCAAAAATCCTAATATTAAGGATAGAGAAATACATTTTAAAACATTACCATTCAATCAAATAAAAAGAAATAGGGTTGCCTAACAGCGCGAAATAAACAATATCCATCAGGTTAATTCTATATAACATAATTAAAAATAAAAATGGTCGAGAGAGAGCTAGAGAGATTTCTTGGAATAAACAAATAAACGTGTTTAGGCGGTCTCGTGCTTAATAAGTATCTAAAGCTAGATTTAAACATATCACTGAGCATGCGCATAAAACAATTTTTAATTGTAAATTATCGCTCATTAGTATACATTTTGGTTGCAAAAACCAAATTTCACACATTTATACATTAAAATATTTTGTTTAAGGCGACAATGAAGTAAATTGATGCAGTAGTTTTCTTTCACGGACTGCCTAAAAAATCGGCTTAGCAACTTAAATATATAGATATCTATGCAAAATAATTTCGTCTATTATTATATGACCATTCAAAACTTACTTTAAAAAGTATAGCATTTTAAAAATATTAATTATAAATATTAATAATAATATTAAATAAAAGTTTAAATATAAATCAATATTTTGATATTTAATAATTATTAAAATATTTATATATTTATATTTTTATATATGTGTGTATAACGTTACGTGAAATTGAAATATCAATCCTTTTTATTTTATTTGACCAAAAAAAAATGTACCAACATCCAGAATTGAATGTTTCAGTGCTTCTCCCAGTGCCTAATCTCGAAACATGCTGACATCAGACTTGGATCACAAGTCCTGAATCATTCCTGATCTTTTATCTACTCGCCCCATTCAATAAATTATCAACTTTCTGCCTCTCCAATGAATTACAAACGGTAGAACTACGTCAGTTTACATTCGAGCGATTATACCAATTAAATGTTTCTTGAAAGAGATTGGTTAGGCGGGAGATTACGTGTCATGACGTTTAACTGTCTCCTCATAGGATGTGAATTCTCCGAGCTTCGTAAAGAATTCGTAAGAACATTTCATCCAGAAGCATGAAATGCAGGGATTCACGAACATCGAGAATTTGAAAAATACTTGAGAATCCGGTCTCTGGCAGATACACGACTACTCTCCAATCGAAATAGAACCAAGGATATCTAGGCTGCGCGATGCAAGAAAAATATGAACTAAAGGTATTCCCAAGACATATATTTATAGTTTCAATCAATTTCCTCATGAATAGCTGACTCGAATGAATTTCTAAACATAAATTTACTACATAGCGTTATTTAAGTCTTTAAATTTCCTTCCTTTAGTTATAACTGGAGTACTTGTTTCTCAATGTATCCCCCGCCAAAAATAATTCATTTTCAGGATTAAAAGCAAAACAGTCAACTAAAAAAATTATTTTTAAATAAAAGAATTTTGTGCACAACAACTATCGTTGATATAAGTTACAGTACTTTCCCGATCATAAGACAAACCTTTTTACATGAAAAAATCGAATTAAAATTGGGGTGCGTCTTATGATCCGAAGGTAACATGAAAATAAAGGGAATATTTTATTATATATGTTATATATATTTATTATATATAGGTAACCCTCCTATAACACTGTAGATAGGTTCCTAGAAAATGCCGTGTTATATGAGACGCAGAGACAACACAAAAAAAGGGGCTTACGTTCCGAAAACTTATTAAAAACAAACATTTTTTAATTACACCTAAGCAACTTAATTTTTATTAAAAATATAATGTATACCAAAAGCGAAAAGAAACAAAAAATATTGTTTTCATTTAATGCGACCTTAATTTAATAAATTTCTTCCTCATCACTACTAACTACAATCAAACGAGAACGTGTTTTCGGTTGAAAGATATCACCTTCATTGTCAGAACCTTTTTCTTCATTTAGATTTTTTGCACCTTCTATCCTTTTCAAAAAATCTGTAATTTTGGTTTGTTTGCTGGTTCTTACAAGGTCATTGTAGATTTCACGGTATGGAGATAGACAATTTTGCAGCTCCCTTTTGAATTTTGGGCTTCTTTCAGCGGAAGGGGCTGCAGTCAAGAAAAATAATTCAATATTTTCAGCTAAGCTTAGGCCTTCTTATAATTTTATCGAGTTATAAATTAATAAATTTTAATTGGTTTATACATTTTCATGTAAAGCCACTATAGCTTATTATTCCTTCCCGAAATTATTTTAAGGTCATTTTGTTTTTAAATATATTAAGCAAAAATCATGTTATGTGCTGTAGAAGTACAGTGTTGTACAAAGGTTTTCGCAATTTTTTTTAATCGGATTAGAGCGGAACCGTGTTACTTTAGGGTGGTCCATGACGTAATGTTAAAAAATAAAAGTGTAAGAATCTTCCTTCCACAAGACCTATTTTGTTCCTCTGTATTCAAAATGTGTGTAAATAAAATTTCAGGCCAATCCGATAATATTAAGAGGTCGCTCAACATTTGTGCGAAATATAATGGCTAGAATGCCCATTCAGCGGATAGACTCGTCCATCAGTAAGCTTAAAAAACTATATGAAGAATAGCTAGGCCTAAAAAAGAATACAAATAAAAATAGAAATTCAGGAAAAGATAGACTTAAAGAAAACATTTTGAAGGTTAAATTAGAAAAGTTATTTGATATATCTACCAAGGATGCCATCAGCCAAATAAGCAACAAAGAAGACTGAGAATTCTTTCAAAAGCAGAAAGAAGATGCTTTTCGTTGTTCTATGAGTTGACATGAAAACTACACAAAAAGAAATAAGAAACATAAAACGGGAAGATAATAAAGTGTTAATGAAAGAATGATATGAAGGAAGAGAAGCAAAATTACAAATTAGGGTAGAAAAAATCATGTCAGAATTATCAGACTCAGAAACTTCACATTATATAGAATTTGAAAATGAAGAAGAGTATCTGCCGCTGTCATCTAAATCCCAATCCGATCTCAATACTACAACTACAGTTCCCGAAGCTGCTGAAAAGAAATATGTAAAAAATATATTTAAGTCTCCTGAAGTTGTAGGTGTACTAGATCGTGTTAATATTTCTGATCGGAAAGTTGTATTCGTGTCTGGAGCTGTTGCACGTGCACTTGGGAACGATATTTCTCCAAAAACCCTTTCTCGAAGCTCAATAAGGAGACATAGAATAAAAGGGAGGCAACAAGCTGCAGAAACAGAAAATTTTTCTCTTGATGAACCTCTATTATTACACTGGGATGGTACGATGTTACCAGATATTGATGAATCAAAAACAAAAGTTGATTGAGTTGCCGTTATTGTTTCAGGAAATGGTCAAGAGAAGCTCTTTGGAATTCCGAAGATTGAAAGAGGAACTGGAGATTTGAAAGCAAAAGCATGTATTGAGACAGTTCAGAAATAGAATATTATATCTCAAATTAAAGGACTGGTGTTCCATACCACAGCCGCTAATACTGGTTTACACAAAGGTGCATGCATCAGAATTCAAAAATATTTAGGGACAGGTCTTATTTGGGTTGCATGTCGTCACCACATAATGGACATTGTACTATCCAGTGTATTTTCTGTTATTTTCGGCCCATCTGAAGGTCTAGAAACTGTAATATTTAAGCGTTTTAAGAATGTATGGCCGAAAATAGATAAATCTGCTTATAATCTAGCAAATAAGGAACTATTTGACAATTTAAACTTTACTAAACTGAGAGAATATATGTTAACATTTCTACCAAAAGCACTTAAATCTCCAACTATAAAGGATGACTATAAAGAGCTTATGCAATTATCATAAATTTTTCTTGGAGGAGATAATAATAATCAGTCGTTTCGCGCTCCTGGACCAACACATCCCGCTCAATGGATGGCTAAAGGTATTTATGCACTAAAAATATTCCTTTTCGGAGAACAATTAAAGCTGTCATCTGAAGAATCTGGTAAGATTACAGAATTGTGCCTTTTTGTGAGCCTAATATATATTAGGATTAACCCAGTGGGGCTTCGGCCAGGTCGGGCCTGATGTGTGCTTTTTGGGAGCCTAATATATATTAAATATTGGAATGAAGCACCGCATGCTATTAAGGCCACTTACAATGATATTCAGTTTTTAAATGACCTGAAGAAATATTCAAATCCTTCTGTAGCAAATATAGAGTTATCATCATTTTCCAGACACCTATGGTAATTATCTGAGCACTTAGTAGCATTATCTTTTTTTTATATAACAGAGTCAGCATTGAAACAAAAATGAAAATGATACAAAATCATGACCGTCCAACAAAAACTACCTGTGATTATCGACTGGAACTAAAAAATGAAGAGCAAAATGTAAATATCGAAGAAGTTGTGACTGAAAAGACAAAACCATTCTTTGATGCCATGGTTAAAGGAGGTAAAATTAAATCACAAGATTTCATAGAAAAAGCACCATCTCAGTAGGAAAGTGATCCTTCCTTTTGTGACTTTAGAGAAAGGTGCTTAAAAATGAAAGTTGTAAATGACAATGCTGAAAGAGCTATGAGCCTAATACAAAAATATAATGAAACCCTTACAAAAGACGAAGAACTAAAACAATTCCTGCTTCATCTAGTAGCAAACCACTAAAAGAGCTTTCCCACTACTTTCAAGAAATCTTTGTTAATGTGAACTTTTAAAGTTTGAGCTCGAGCGACCTGTAAATATTTTTATTTTGGAGAAAAAAATTGTGCACAATATTTACATGTAAAATAATAAAATAAACCTTGTGGAGCAATATATTTCGAAAGTTAATTTTTTTAAACCACCCTAGTGTTACATGTTATAGTGTTATACGAGGGTTCCCGCAATTTATCCTATCATGTTAGAGTGAAACCGTGTTGTAAGATGTCGTGCTGTAGGAGTGCTACCTATACATATTACATATCTGTGCTCAGATGGCAAAATGTTGTAAGAAACTTTTCTTTAAAAAATTGAGTTTTTACCATTCCTTATTCTCGTTCGCCGGTTTTTTCTTTTTACTGTAACTTACTGTATATAATAGCCAACTATTATATACAGTAGTTACACTTATATACTTAATATAACTATTTTTCTGAAACATTGGTACCACGTTTGCTGATGTAAAATAAATTAATGTTTTTCAATGACCTCTTGAATCTTAAAATTGCTGTCAAGTAAACTTTTTTATGTAATGTCACGTAATAACACGCAACGTTACGTAATATCACGTAAAATATTACGTAAAACGATCTGGGCACAGATATATTTTACATATAGTATTTATTATATTCATTACACATATTTTTTTCCTTTATTAAGTCAGAAATTGAAAATATTTTTATATACCTAACGAAATACAAAATATTCTTTTCTAAAAATCCTTCTATAAATTCGAGGTGCTTCTTATTGTCTTATGGTCGAAATATACGGTATTTAATTAATCAAGAAAATCCTCAATCAATAAAAATTAGTTATTTAATACCTATATATATTATCATTAGCAGATTTTCTGTATCTTCTAAAAAAAGTTTTAACTCATTTCCTAATATGGGTATTAATAAAAGTGTGCTATAATTTTCGAAATACTTTATTATACTTATCTGCACTTCTCTCATATCACAATTTAACTGCATTTTTCCAACCTTATGATGGGTTTTTTTCGCGTTCTCAGAATAAAATTTTGCTGTTATTAGAAACGTCAACAGTCTAAAAACGACAGAATAAAATATTTCTCTTATATATATTTTTTTTTATGATTGTCCTGCGTATAATTCTGGGAACATGGAAAAACATGGCTCCAGCTTTTACGTACATTATTTTGATTAAAAACTTTGAATATTAAATTCTACGTAATATTAATGCAGTTTATGATACAAAACAGTTCTGAAGTAAAATATTAATGAGATAACGTTTTGAATAAATGTTTTACTTCCTATGTAATTAATGAGTTTGCTCTCGGTGAAGGAAAGAGGTATATTTCATAGTTTCTCATGCTGTTACTTAATGCATGTAGTGAAAATAAATGACATGATCCACATTCCTTAAAAAGACTTCTTTTTTGCGAAAATAACAGAAAATAAATTTCTGTTCCATAATAAAGTTTTACTTCGGAAAAGAAATTAATGGTGCAATGATATGAATTTAAGAAATAGTTTTAATGCACTTCATTTCTGAAGGGTACTGCTCTTTGCATGTAAAGTTTTAACTTTTCTTTACTTATTTGCTCTTTTCGGGAGAGTTCGCATAATTAAAAATATACTCCGTCAGATTTGAGCCGTAGTACGATCATAATTCAAATAAGTTTGTGTCAGCACGGAAGAAAGAAGATAAATGAAGATAGTGATGGGCATGCAATAACTTATACAATACCAATTTAAATGGTTATATCGTAAAAAATGTTAAAAGTATGAAGATTCAGAAAAATATCTGTGGTGCACTCTTTCATTAAATGGGAGATATCCTAGTTTAAACACACGCACACCATTGTCCCTTGATATATATATATATATATATATATATATATATATACTCTGTAACAAAAAAATATATGCACCCAGAAGAAAACGAGCGACTATCATGAAACTTAACATGTATGTAGTGTATGAAGAGATAAGCAAATGATTACAAATTCAGAAGAACAGACCGTTTTATTAAGACGATATAGTAGGAAAAAGGTTACAAATCGGTAAGTTGTAAATCCACCTCTGGCAGATATACAAGCCGAAACACGGCGTGGCATCGAATCATGGAGGTCACCTATGACCTCCTGCGGAATATCATGCCATAATCTTTCCAACTGGGCAGTTAATTCACCAGTATTCCGAGACGGCTGCAGTTGCCTTCCATGCACGTCCTAGACGTGCTCTATGGGCGAGAGGTCTGGTGACCTGGCAGGCCATGGGAGTACGTCATATCCTTAAAGACATTGTTGAGAGAGTCGCGCAGTATGTGGACGCGCGTTGTCTTGCTTATAAATGGCACCTGGGCGACTTGATAGCATAGGCAGTACAACTGGCTTTAAAATCTCGTCCACGTGACTGCGTGCTGTCAAAGTGCGCTGAAGGACGACTAGAGGTGATCGTGTGTCCCAACAAATCGCTCTCCACACTGTCACACCTTGTGTAATCGCCGTATGTCTCTCGACAACAAATGCCGGATCAGACCGGTGGCCTGGCCGCCTCCACACGCGTATGCACTGGTCATCAGCATTGAGACTGAATCGTGATTCATTGCTGAAGATCCCACTCCTCCAGTCGGCATTTTAATGTACGTCGGCTCTTTATACCTGCGTCGGCCAGTCGTCTCCGAATGGTTTCCCTTGATACCACCGGATGTCTGGAAGGTGGTAAATGGTGTCGAACCGATTCTAGTGACGTGGTTGGTGCGGACCTCGCCGCTTTTACGATTGCGTGATCCTCGCGTGCATTTGTGTTCCTGGGACGCCCTGACCTTCCGCGACGGTAGACTATCCCTTCCGTGATCCATTGTTGCCAACACCGAGCAACTACCATATCGTTCCGACCGAGGTGGCGGCCGATACGCCTGTTCGACCAACCTGCTTATCTCAGGCCTACTATACGTCCCTTCGCAATGTCTGACAATTGTTCGTACTGTCGCCGGTTACGTCTCAGAGGCATCTCTAGTCACAATATCGTCCATCCAACTCGACAGATTTGTTTTAATAACCCTATGGCACGGGCAATCATGCTTTTAAGCTCTCCCAGCTGCGCATCTCATATGCGCATAGTGCGCTTACCCTTGTCTCATTGGCGTCGAAATTTTAATGATTTGATTATCTCTTACCAGACTACATTCCTGCCAAGTTTCTTGATAGTAGCTTGGTTTCTTCTGGATGCATATATTTTTTGTTACAGGGTGTGTGTGTATCATTCATTTCCCTCAGACCCGACGATCATATTTTTTTGTTATGTTCCCACATTTATCGTTAATTTCAGTCGGTCCTTTGAAAAACGATACATCGAGATACCACTGTATATATATATATATATATATATATATATATATATATATATATATATATATATATATATATATATATATATATATATATACATTTGTGTGTGTGTGTGTGTATATATTGTCAAGTATAATCTTGACAATACTGGCATTAATGCAAGAACATATTTTCAGATGATTTCATAATCAGCAAAAACGGGATACCCTAGTTAGGGGTAAAAACACCCTAAAATCAGATTTTTTTAAATTACCAGTCCTAGATTCCCCCTCCTAAAAATCTCCTACCCTCAGATGAAATGTCTTAATACTGTTTCCATATGATTCTTAATATACAGTGAAACGTGTCTCACCGGAACACCTCTATTCGATGACCAGCCCACTAAACGGCCATATTTAGTTCCTACCGATTAAAACTCCTACACATCCAATGCTATGGAAGAAACTTCTTTTCGACGGCCACCCCTGAAAACGGCCACTTTTTTTCGGAACCATTACTGGTCGCCATAGAAAAGTTTCCCTGTATATCACAAAATAACATTGAATAACTATCATCGCGTCTGAGGTTTTATTCCTTTTCGAATTTTTTTTTTATTCCTTCTCTCACTTTGATCCTGTCTAGCACATTTTACATATACATACATTCTTTGGAAAAATAATTTTGAGAAGTCTACGCAACATTCCCTCGACATTATATTCAATCATTTTATACTCAATATTTCAAATACTAAAACAATACATAGTTTTCAGAAATCTGTATCTTATATCAATATGCCTATGTATTCAAAGAGTTCCACACAACCTACGAATGAAATATGCTTCAAACCTCCTATCCCATGATTAACGTATTTGTAGGTGATTTAACTCGATTCAATTGCGCAGTATCATTAATATCCAACCTAGAAAGCGAAGAAAGAGGAAAAGCTATATCTGTGACGGTGATTGATTAGTCTCAAGCCGATAAGGAACATATGTTTTCGTACATCTCTTACTATAATTTTCCGAACTCTTTATTCCTTTTTTTAATTTTAGGATTGATAAATACTGCAATCGTAAAAGGGCGGTTTTAACTGTTCTTTGAATCTTGGTACTTCTGGAAATGCAGGGATTTATTGTTTGTATATTCATCTTATACGAAACTTATGGTCAAACCAGTAAAATTAAATAAAACTATTGGAAAACTCAAAGTCAGCGAAATTTCATGATGATCGTGTATAACAAACCTTCATAAAACTTCTATATAACACTAGCCTATTTTTGAATTAATCTGTGAAATTATTTTGAAATATCTTTAGACATTCAAAGACATGTAAGAGTGGAGAACGAAACCTCTCCTTCTAAATAGTTAGAAATGTAAACCAGGGACTCAAAAGTCTAAAAATTCATTTATTCTGAACTCTAACTGCAAATTGTTGCATGTCATCGTATCAGAAATAAGATGTCTTACATTTTAGGATTCTTCATTGAATACACGCAGTCCCATACATTATTCATACTTGCTGTTTGCTTGTGGAAGATTTAGGTATTATGAAACTTCAATTCTTATATTTTTCTTTATTCATACAAACCATGCGATTGTTCATCTTCAAAACCAGGAAATTTTAATATAAAATCAATAATTGATAGATTTTTTTAATTTAATCAAAATTTCTTAGAATTCCTCTGTAAAATACACTGCTGGCCACTGTAAATGCAACACCCTGAAGGAAACATGCAAAAACCATGAAATTTACAATATGCATTAGCGGGGGTGAGATATGCAAATGATTAGAATTTCAGCACAGACGCACTTCACGCGCGCCTGTGGCGCCACTTCAAAGCGTTATTTAAGGCTTGGAGATTTCGACGATTTCACGTTCGGCAATTGTGCTTTTCTTGTGGTTTTTTAAAAAAAAACGATCAATTATGCCTCGTCGAAAACAGTGATCATCTTTTGATCAAGTATCCGAGTTCAACAGAGGAAGGATAGTGGCCTACCGAGATTATGGATTATCTTTCAGGGAAATCGGTAGTCTTGTTGGACGAAACCAAACAACTGAAATGCGGATATGTGATCGTTGGATGTAGGAGGGTACGACGAACCGGCGTGTTCGATCGCATCCACCTCAGCTCACCACTTCACGTGATGACAGGCAGATTGTGCGCATGGCAGTGACGGATCGCTCAGTCACATCACGAACCATAGCACAGCACATGCAGTCTGTAACGCATCATCCAGTGTCTGCGCATATCATTCGACGCCGTTTACAGCAGAGTGGTCTGTCCGCAAGACGTCCATTGCTTTGTCTGCCCTTGACGCAGAACCACAGACGTCTCCGCCGCCAATGGTGCGATGACAGAAGGATGTGGACGGCAGAATGGAATGAAATTGTCTTTACTGACGAGTCACGTTTCTGTCTGTAACACCACGATGGTCGCATTCGAGTCTGGAAACACCGTGAAGAGAAGATGCTGAACAGCTGCGTTATGCACCGCCACACTGGTCCTGCACGGGGTATTATGGTATGGGGCGGTATTGGATATCACTCTCGCACACCTCTAGTACGCATTTACGGTACTTTAAACAGCCAGCGCTACATCTCCGAGGTGTTGGAGCCAGTTGTCCTTCCTTACCTTCAGGGCTTGCCCACAGCCATATTTCAACAGGATAATGCGCGACCACACGTGGCACGCATTGTCCAACGGTTCTTCGTCAATTGCCAGATTGAATTGCTTACCTGGCCGCCTCGCTCTCCGGATCTTTCGCCGATAGAAAACATGTGGTCCATGGTTGCTCTACGATTGACTCAGATTCCATCCCCAGCTGCCACAGCAGATCAACTTTGGCAACGTGTGGAAGCTGCTTGGTCTGCTGTACCCCAAGAACTCATCCAAAGTCTCTTTGAATCAATGCCGAGGCGTGTGGCAGCGGTGATCTCCAACAATGGCGGCTACTCTGGGTACTGATTTTGGCAGGAACCACACTTCACAGAAGTCTATAAATTTAATCATTTGATACTTGATCAACATGTTATCTACAAAATAAATTTTGTTGTGATATCTCTTGTCTTTCTTGGTGTTGCAATTTGGGTGGCCAGCAGTGTAAATAGATCCTCTTAAAATTTCACGCTTTTTTCTCAAACGATGGCAAAGCAAATTGGTTAAAGGTGCGGACAACTTAATTATACTCCTATTATTATTTAATTATACTATTGTATAAAAAAATGCAAGATAATTGGCTAAAGGTTTAGTCTAAATCAGCCGCATTGGGTTCATAAGACGAAAGCGAGGGAAATTGGCGAATATATATATATATATATATATATATATATATATAATATCCAAAGTAATCTCGGTGTAAGGTACATATCCATTAACAGACACCCTCAAGGCGTTTATCTTCAATGCTTTGGATCATAAAACAAGCCTTTGGACACCCTATTGTCACGAATTGTCAAAGATCGTAAACTTTCAGCTGGAAAACTTTGGCTTGGTTTGGAGCGCTACGGTCAACTTTTTTGCTACACGGGGGCTATTTAGACCGGGACCTACAGTTTAAAGCCGCTTCCAAATGGTTACAAACATCCATGCCAACAGTGGTACGCGAACCCACAGGATCTGAACCAAACGGCAGCGCCCTAGACATTCGGTCATCACCTGGCTTTCCGATGGAAAAAGTCGCATCCAAACATAGTCAGCGATGTTGAGTGGGTAACTCTCTGGACTGCCCTTTGACTTGTGCAGTACCAAGTCAATAGATGTTCCATAAACTACTACACCTGCAAATTTAGTTGAACATCTTACATGCGTGGCAATCTACAGAAATGTATGGGATGAAATGAAAGGGTTAATAATATCAAAATCGATTTGGTGTATTCCTTTGCATCCTTCATAATAGTGTCAAAACTCAGAGTTGTAAGTAGCATAGAAATTGCACCATCGATGATGTTTAAGAACATTCAAGACTGTTCAGGTTTTTTTTTGTGAATTCGTGTACCATGTGATTTTGAACATCACTTAATATATGTCCGAGGTAGCCTAGTGGTAGCGCGTCAGCTTTCAGCACCGAGAGTGTACAGTTCAAATCCCGACGAACGCCATTAAATACCTTCGTGTCAAGGCCAGATATGGTGACATTAAATCCGTAGACCGTTACATTAGATCTGAAGGCCTTCTACGAGGTCAGAGAGCGTAGGAGAATTTACGATCCCCTAGATATCACCTTGGGGCTGCTCGGTTAAAGTTGAGGTGGCACCAAGTCAGACTCCGACCCTTGTGGTCCTATTGTTTACCGGAGCCTCACTCCTCATCCCGAAGAACCTATACGAACCTGGTCTGGAACTTTCTTCCAGGTGGCATTGGCAACAATATAAACAGCATGGAATAATGTCACGAACTATGAAAAGCTTGTGACGATTATAGCTAGGATAGACTTGACGATTTGTTCTGGACTGATATCATGGTAAAAAGGTAAAGATTTTGTTGTTCGAGGTGATCATACGCTAAATGATTCTTCTCATTTAATCCGAATTCATAAACAATTCTATATTTACTGCAATGACTCTTTTACTACATTGTTTGTGACACATTTTCTTTTCGTGCAGAGGTACATCTATCACACTAAATATAAAAATGCGATATTTCTTCTCATTTTAAGTGGCGTGTTTCTTGCCTTGAAATACGTCTATTCTTATGTATATAAACAGATTTATCTATTGCAGTGCACCGTTTACCGGTAAATTAAACACAATAAAATTTCAGACTCGTCAGCGTTTTTATAAAGGCCTTACCATAATATTTAGAAAGGATGTGAAATTGAAAATTGGGGCTCAATCCGAACAGTTGACATTTAGGTAAATTAAAATAAAACAAAATCATGCAATCCGTATCGATAAATAAAATTTTCTTTGGTTTAAAAACACGTGCAGTTATTCCAATTTCGAAAGACTGATAGTTTAAAATTGAGAGTTAGATTTCATAAAATTAGAATATTGTGATTTTTCTCGTGGTAATTACTATAAAATATAGACTATAGATAACTGAATTTTATTTCATGTAACTGATTATGAGTCCAATTACATCCAGTTTACTATTAAATGCGTATAACCCTAAATGTAATTATCTACCAAAATATCTCATTTCTCTGGAATCCGTCTGGTACCCTAGATGACTTTATATAAAAATATATGACCTAGACAACTATGTATAACAAACTTGTGCATTTTCAGGTAACAAATATATAAATATCCTTTATTAAATAAATCATATTTTTAACTCATTTTTTTAAACTTTACAAAAGGGACTTAAAAATCATGTATTTAATATAAACTATTCTATATGCCTTCAAATGCAAGCCTATTAAATTCAAATAACATCATTGTAAATTTTAAAATATCGTATTTCAAATACTTATGAAAAATCTCTGTGCAAATCCAAGAAATATTTTTTTAGGAATCATTGTCCAAAGAATATTTCTTAAATATTCCTGGGAAAGCATAAGAAAAACCCATAAAAATTCAAATATATATGTTTCCATAAACATATTGAAGTTTTATCTACCAAAATATTTATGCATTTTTTCATGCATTCAAATATATTTTGCTCTAAGTTAGACGAAATCAAACATTTATAACACATACCTATTCCTAATTTTTCAGACAATTTATCGCTATTGTAAAACTGCTTATCATTTTTCAGACAAGTCACATTTGATTCTAAGATTATTATCACTACAAACATTACTGAAATAACTAGAAACTGAACTGATTTCTTTTAAAAATATTTATCCATATCTCATCAAGTCTAGTTTTCAAATCTGATATAAAGAAGAGAGAAATCGTTTCATAATCAAATGTTTTAAGTGTTGTTGTTTCAAATAGTTCAAGACTGTTTTATCTTTTTTCATATTTTTCTGTTTCTCCTCTCTTTTACTTCAGTTGTATGATAAAATGTGTTTTTTGGTTCGTTATTGGTGACCTCAACTAATTTTACTCCATTATACATGCAGAGTTATCTTTTATATTTTTGTCAAACTAGGTATTGCTAGGTAAATTTCAGCTTACACGTTGCACAATCTTATTCCATACGAAGCGTATTTAATCATCAAATGTACTTTAAGTAATATACTGATCTTATTCTAATTAGGAGATCTTAAAAGGTATACTTCTAATACCATATAACAATAGTATTTTGAGATGAAGGCTGTGGCGGTGAAAGAATTGTATGTTCGCGGGGTTCGTTAGTACATAGCGTAAAATTAAATTAGGATTCATTGTGACCCTAACGATTGAAAACAACTCTGGTTAGAATGAAATCTTGATTTATTGAATTGAAATGAACATATACAATTATAAAATATAACACCTCACTGAATATTGCACTTTACTTGACCTTATTATAATTCATCTACTACAATTGGTTCATTATCATTAACCAAGTATTAGCATTGATTCATCATTAAATCCTAATATGTTCTTCATCAAAATGAGCACAAATTTATATTCAAATCAATCACATAAGCTTAATCAATAATTACCATTAATTCCTATCATACTTATAATACATCCATAATCAACAATTAGTATTAAATCATACACAATTCACGTTACTTCATACTATATAAGATCTCATTTTCCGAATTTTCGCATATTACCCCTCTAACATTCGTCGTGAAATTAAATCGCTATCGCGCTCTATTTACGTTATCACATTATATGAACAGTTACGCAATGAGGGTGGAGAAGCAATGAGGGTAAGTATGAAAGGGAGAAAAGATGTTACCTTTGCAGACGATTGTTCAATCACCTTTGATTATGGACATAGGGCACAGAACGCTGGATTCCTCATTAATCGTTAAGCTGGACATCTGGTTAACGGATGCACTGCTTTCTCATCCTCTGTTCGTCATATCACTCATACTGGGGCACAGGGCACCTTTGGTAGTCGGGTGTTTTCGGCACTGGAAACTGGGTGCACATCTCTTCTTCGGGTTCTATTTGGCATTGGAGACGGGATGCACTATATATCATCGGCTCTATCATTGGACGCATTATATTAAGCATTGGGCATCAGGTACGCTTCGGCTTAAGCATCCTTTAGCAACCATCATACTGCGTAAGGGCTATTTTTCCTTACTAATTCGTCCTCACTCTTACATATTTAAACTACTAGCTTGCTAGCTGACTTGATACCACTTATTTCTCTAGCTAACCTTCTTCTCTCTCTCTTTCTTTTTTATATCCTTTTTCTCTTATTATTTCTAGCCACGCCTCTTTCAATCTCATTGGCCATATTATCCTCATCTATTCTCATCTATTAGTTTGAGTTTGCTTCTTGTCTATCCCTTTTCACCAATGCGTATCGTGGGCGGGACTAATAAAGTTTTCTCTCTTCCTTGACATTCACATGCTCAGATCAACACAGACTAAGGGTGGGCCCCTTTTATAGCTATTATAAATTTGAGGCTTTCCTTTCTTTTTCTCTTCCTTCGTTGCAAACTCATTTTTTAGATTCACGGTTTCCTTTCTATCTTAACTTTTATCTATACTTTTATTTCTTTCTTCGTGCCCAATCTTCTATCTGTAGTAGTTTTGGTTTATTGTTGCCTTTTCTCCTTTCTACTTCTTTTATTGTTAGTCTTTTGCTTCCTTGCCCTGTTTCTTTCTTATATTGTGCAATTATTTTAATTCGTCCTGTAACTTTCCAACTTTCTTGCACCTGGCCTTGACGCTATTGTCATATCCCTATGAGAAAGGCTAACATCAAGTTTATGAGAAAACATAGGCTGAAATCCACCCAGATCGTTGAAATTTGAAGCAAGTTAACGGGGACCATTACTGTGACTAAAACAGCAGTTTTTAGATGGATGAAATGTTTTAAGTCTATTAAAACGTCTTAAGTCTGAAGAAGATAATAAACTTCGAGAGACCAGCCTGGAAGATCACTCCAAGCTGTATTCTGTGTGGTTGATTTTCGATACTCTAAAGCTGTATCTGGAATGCTTTTCTTGAAATACACATGATTTACCTTTGGACTAGCTATGAAAATGTTTAAGGAAAACTGAAATATGCATTAAGGGGGTCCAGGACACAAAAATCTTCAAATTTTTGAAAAACAACTTATTGAATTAAAATATTTTCTGTTTTTACCGTTTAAAATGACATTTAAATCATGTTTCTATCTTAATTAGAACAGGAGATTTTCTTGTTTTTCAACATTCTAATAGCAGCAAATCTTTTTTTAAACCTTTAAAAATGTTTTTCTGCATGGTGGGTTTTTTTCACCATTTCTCGTCTTTAAATTGTTATAAGCCAAGAAACGTTAAAGGTAAATGATTCAAACTTGGAACATGTCTTTCTGAATTGTTTTACTTTAAATTTGATTCAGAAAATTTGAAAAAAAAATATTTACTTTTGAAAATATGATTTTTTTAAATAAGTTACATCATTTTTTTAAAAAATTGCTTTAAATATTTTTAATTTTTTTAAATTAATATTTAAAAATTTAAACTTATCAAAATCAAAACTTGCATATTTCTGTTTAATTAAATTTTTTAAAATTGTAATTCCACAAATACTATTTCGAGTTATAAGGATTCTAAATCACCCCACTTTTTTTTAAAATTTTGAATTTAAAATTTTTTAAAAACTTTATGAGAAGTTATATGATGTGATTTTGTTTACAAATTATATGGTTAACCATCACAATTTTCAAAATTCTAACTGAATAAATAAAAAAAAAATTAATGTGTCCCGAACCCCCTTAAAGGGAATAAGACTGCGATTTTTTTTTCACAATGCGGCAGGCACCTTTATCTTTTGGCATTCACCAATTCTACACCATGAAATTGTCAGCCGCTTGTAATGGGAGCATCTTATAGTTGAACTAATAGCAGCTCTTGGTTCCACCTCAGTTTAGACCAAGCACCAGAAGGGCGACATCTGGTTGGACTCATACCTTCCTTCCAATAATACAAACGCCACGAAGGAATTTTCTGGCCTACAGATTTAACGTGACTAAACCCATCGTAAACGTGACTAAACCCATCGTGACTAACCCATCGTAAAAGCCTTCAGGGTCCTATTTTGAGACTCAATCCAAGCACCATTAGTACCGAATCCCTATGCGCCAAGTACTAGTTTGCCACGGGTCCTGTCTTGGGTATTTGAGCCGACTACATTCTTTTCATTCCCACCGTTTACCAACACCTGCTGATACGGTAACAAGGGTCATTTGTTAATGACCAACACAAGTTTCGTTGGGAAACCTTAAACAGTCCAATCCACTGTTCTATAGGTGTGTGATATTACCACTTTAAACTTCTGTTTATACCCAAAGTAAAAAGACTTTGATATGTTTCCCTATAAAATGCCGAAATTGCCGTTTAGACGAGGTTGGTCATAAAAGGGTTAAAGACATTTAAAAAAATCACTTTAAAGGTATGTAGTCCTAGACAGGAGAAAATAAACTAAGAATCATTACATTCACGTAAAGATAAGTTTCTATGCAAAAGATTACATTTTTTCCCGTTTTCGGAATTTTTAAATCTACAACTATCAGTAAAGGAAAAAATTTTCTGCAACCAGCTAAACTTGCAAATATTCATTTGCAATTTTCTCGATTGTTTAAAAAGCTGTAATATATTTGCTGAAAAATTAAACACAAAAGCTAAGATATTTTTAAATTGAAGATAAATTTTTAACAAAATAATAACATTTATAGAAGAAATAGAAAAACATTTAATTAGAGGCATAAAATAACATACTGATAACTAAAAAGTATGTTTCAATCACGTTTATAATTATATATATATATATATATATATATATATATATATATATATATATATATATATATATATATATATATATATATATATTTACATCGCTATGACACTTTATTGAATATTTCTATAGATAAAAAAATTACAATTCGGCTTAAAAGTTAAATGTACTTTTATTTACATATTTGAGTGCTAGAGGAAGCTTCAAAACATCTTCTATGATTCTCGGAATGTTCTATGGAATTCTAGCAAATATTTTCAGGATTTTGTCATGAGATTTTTTGCGAGTGAAATGTATCATTGTTAAAGGAATTTTTACGCCTAAGTTGAAATATGCTCCCATCAGTCTCTCTCCTTCTATCTCTTTATATATACATCTAGATAACGAAGGATAGATAGATAGATAGAAAGATAGTGGCGCGTAAACTGTGGGTGGTGATCTATCGAGGGGTCGTGAAAAAAATTGGAGGGGTCGTGGATAGTTTGAAGTAGATTTATATCATTGAATTATTTAATTAAAAAGTATGCTTTAAATTTTCTATAACATTTATAATAGTTTTATTTATATTTTCTTATATGATACGATATTATTATATAAAAATATATGATATGATATTGTTATATAAGGTGTCAAACATTCACTTCTACCTATTTGTGTGAGAATGGCTTTTCTATATGAGTTGCTATCAAAACCATGCAACGATCAAGACTTAACCCGAGACATGATTCAAGAGTAGTACTCTAAAATATTTCAGCAAGTGTGAACAAATATCATTCGAAGTCCAGACTCGCCCTTCTCATTATATTTTTTTCTATTTTAATTTTATATAAACAAATGCAATTTATAATTTTCAATGTTTCAATATGAATCATATAATTTTGAAATCATGCTGTTTTACCTTAATGAAACATAAAGATATATTGATATTTAAATATGAAGTTTTGGTTGCATGACATTTGGCAAAATCAATTGTAGAAGGTATGCGAGAGTTTTTTTTTCATTGTTATTGGACGAAGTAAATATACACTCACAATCTACAGTTCATTGATTTTTAAAATAGTTTGTCAAAATTTGCTTATTTCTTTTTCCTAACTTTTGTTAACATTTTCCTAATTTTTAAAAAAAATTGCTATACCAAAAAATGTTCATTCGGGGTTGCGGGATTCCTTATTGAAAGAAAGTGGGTAGCGGTTGAAAAATTTTTAGCACTAGTTCTCTAAAGATGATAAGAAGTACACAGTGATTTATTTCTTCTTATGTAAAAGTATTGTAAACATAGGAATTTGTCCGCGTTGACTAAGGGTTTTATATTTGCACAGCTAACGCAATATAATTTGATACGACGACCGTTGTAAAATTTCGAATTCCGTACTAGTACAACTCATTCACACACAGATCTAAAACTCCGATAACTTTCGAGAATTTTCAAACAGACCTATGACAACTTGGATCCTTTCTTTCAACCCAGAAATCATATACCATGTTAGTAATAGATTTCTTTACCCTCAGACATGTATTAGTGTGCTCTCTCTGGATTTTTATCCCTACAGCAAAAAAAAGGGATTATTTTCTTTTTGACTTTCAAAAAGAAATCTCAAACAAATCAGAATTTTCCCGCTGCATTCTAAGCCTTTTTTTTCCCTCTCATTGCGGAAAAGTAATGTGTCTTTACGAAACCCCAGAAATTCGTACCATTTTCCATTCTTTACAGTGGACGGAAATGTGAGAAATACCTTATCGTTTTCTGTAGAGATGGCCCAGAATGACAATGGATTCCCCTAACGATATCTCCTTTAAGATTTTAAAGATTCTTCTCCGGGCGTAGACATGCAATGGCTCTGAAAGGCCAGTTCGTTCAAAAGTGAGATTTATATCTACTGCTAGTGATACAGATAAAAATGGCGAAACTCCTCATTTATGCCTTGGTAATGTCGTGGCTATCCCCTTCGTATTTGATGCTGGATTTTTCTCTCTGGAAGTGGCTGAATAAATAAGAATTGCAAACGAATTCGTTGCCCAGGAAATTGATGAGAACATCAAAGAGAGAAAAAGTTTCGATTGTCATGCAAAATTTTAAACAAATTTTTTTCCTATAAAAAAAAAGCTGGGAATAAAATTAAAGTAAATCAGATAAATTCTAGATCTCTTTTTTAGGATGGTCCAAAATTGTTTTCGATATTTGTTCCGTTTAAATGCAGTAAGTGGTCAGATAGCATGTTCTTTTGTTCTGTTAGTTGTGTAGAAAACTGGTGAGAACATCAAAACCTAAAAGGAAAAGTTTCATTAATAGAGTAAAACTTTCATCCTCAAATTTGCAGGATACGCAGAGTTATAATGTACAATCATATACATTCTACAGTCTACCAAGATAATCAATTTTACTTTACTTTTTTTTGTCCTGGTTAAAATTACAATATACTTTTAATTGTTTGTTTATATGTTGACAGTTTCATGTAACACATTGGAAGATTTTACAGTGTTGTTAAGATCAAAGCAATATGTTACAGCAACTGCTTTGATAGGTGAATCTTCGATTTATTCCTATTCAATTAGAGATGATTGGTTTGGTTTAGAGCGCTACGGTCACCTTTTGCCACACGAGAGCTAATAAGCCGATTCCCAACGGCTACAAGCGTCCATGCCAATAGTTTGACTCGAACCCAAAGAGTCTCAATCAGAATTGAATTAGTTTTATTTTGCTTCAAAGTTTTACAAAACAATTCAAAAATAAATTTTTGGCATAATTTGCTTTATTAACTAAACGCAGCTCATGGACATGAGTAAATATTTTTAATTTGTTGCTCGCACACCCTAGGTGTGATATTGTGTTTTTTTCTTAATTAATTTTTTTCTGGTTAAGGACTAGGATACCAAAAATATGATTAATTTATTGGTATGCATTTTGTAATGATTCTTTATAAAATAAATGCATTGTTCATATAAAAAAAACTTAAAATTTTCAAAATTTTGATTTTTTTAATTACATAAATCAAAATTTAAATCATGCCTTTAGTTTTAATACACCTATTGAACCAAAAAACCTGTTTGCAACCTGTTTCTTCCTTTTGAATGTAGGTAAAGTTTGAAAATAATTTTTCTTGAGAATTTATAAAATTCTTTATTTATAAAAGGTTCAACCCTGCTGCGAAAAGTCATTTTCTCAGGATAATTTTTGTTTGGGAAAAAGTATTTTCGGAATTTTTATTCTGAATTTAAAAACTCCTTAGACAGTTTAGTGAAAATAGAACAAAAGAATGCAGAAGCAAATGTCATCGAGATACCGTGTCGAGAATTTCAGCTACATTCTTTCAAAGATGGCAAATCGTGAAAAATCGCATTTCGAGATAAATAATATTTAAACTGCAGTTGTATAGGGAAGTACGCATAAACAGTACAGTATAAAAAATCTTGTGTATTCATTGAAGGAACAGACGTTTTGCTTTTAAAGTTCTAACAGAATGTTTTAAGCTAATGCTATCTATCTATCATATATATATATATATATATATATATATATATATATATATATATATATATATATATATATATATATATATATATATATATATATATATATATATATATATATACAGGGTGATTATAATTAAAGTTTAAGTTTCAAAACGCTATTAAAAAAAGACCACTGATGAGAATGACGTCAAATTTGAACGGCGTGTTATTGAAGGCGGAAAGCGTATGGCAGAAGAAAAAATTTAGTTTCAAAAGTTAGCAAAAGATGGCGCTGTAAGCAGCAGAAGATGTAAATTAAAATACCTGTCATGCGCACGACACATTTCAGTGTTATAAAACCGCCAGGTACACGGCTGTTCCTCATTTCGCGTCTCAGACGTTCGCCATGGGTGTCTCACTGCAGGACCGCGCTCTGCTGGTAAAGCTGTATTACAAGAACGATGATTGTGCAATAGTAGCTCTGCAAAAGTTCAGGACACTGAAGGGTATAAAAGAAGGTGTTGGTCCAATGAGTGTCGTGGGTCTGAAGAAAATGATGCAAAAATTCGAAACGACAGGTTCGTTTGATGTGCAATCTGGTAGAGGGAGAAAACGAGTGCATTCGACGGTAGTTGAAGAAGTGTCCACAGCATTACAGGAGGGGTCGGCCGGTGGTGTGCAACCGTGCAGTGCACGAGGAATTGCCCGAACATTGGACAGGCCTACGAGCACGGTGCTGAAAATTGTACGAAACATCCTGCAATGTTATCCGTACAAAATTGGTCATGTGCAGGAGTTGTTTCCGTCTGACCTGCCAGCAAGGGAGACGTTTGCGTTAGAATTTCTAGGTCGCATGGAAGTGGATAATGAATGGCCGTGGAAAATTTTGTGGACAGATGAAGCCCATTTCCATCTGACAGGGTACGTCAATACCCAGAATTGTCGAATATGGGCAACAGAAAATCCACTGGCAACGCACCCCGTACCACTTCATCCTGAAAATGTCACGGTATGGTGCGGCTTTACGACATCATTCATCCTACAGCCATATTTTTTCGAGCAGACGGGTGGTTCCGATCCTGTTACCGGTACCGTCACTGGTCAGCGCTATGCGTCTCTTTTGCGTAACCACGTCATTCCCGCTCTGCAACAGCGTGGATGTGTGGATGAAATCATTTTTATGCAAGATGGCGCTCCTCCGCACATTGCACATCCCGTGAAGCAGCTGCTGAGGCGCCATTTCGGAAATGCTCGAATTATCAGCCGTTATTTCCCTACAGCCTGGCCGTCCCGATCACCTGATCTTACTCCGTGTGACTTCTGGCTGTGGAGTTATCTCAAAGATGTTGTGTTCGTGCTCCAATTGCAAATTTTATCGGAATTAAAGGCACGCATTTCGAAACACATTCTGAACATCACCCCGGAAACACTGCGATCTGTTGTGGAACATGCCGTTTGTCGCTTTCAACTTGTTGCACACAACGATGGACACCATATTTAACATGTTTTGCGCCAGTCTCGCGACATTTCCGAACTTCTTTTATGAATGGTTCTTATGCGGTATGTCGCCGCAAAACTCTTGAAACCGATTTGTCCCTTTCGATGTGATATGTACAGTCATGCAAATAAAATTACTCAACAATTCTAATTTGTCAATGCGTTTTAATGTGTAACTTACGCCTTAGCCGTCGTTTTACGAAACATTTCTCCTTTCTAGTCGTGATTCTGCCGCTTACAGCGCCATCTGTTGCTAAAAATTTGAAACTAAATTTTTCTTCTGCCATACGCTTTCCGACTTCTTCAATAACATGCCGTTCAAATTTGAGGTCATTCTCATCAGTGGTTCTTTTTTTATAGCGTTTTGAAACAAACTTTAATTATAATCACCCTGTATATATATATATATATATATATATATATATATATATATATATATATATATATATATATATATATAGGTGTGTGTGTGTGTGTATATGTGTATATATATATGCATATATATATGCATATATATGTATATATATATGTATATGTATATATGTATATATATATTTGTATGTATGTATGTATATATATATATGTATATGTATATATGTATATATATATTTGTATGTATGTATGTATATATATATATGTGTGTGTGTATATATGCATGCATGTATGATCTTGTGGTGGCCCTGTGGTACAGCGCGCTGGTTTTCGGTGCCGAGGGTGCTAGGATCGAATCTCAACGTCGCGCCATGAAAAATGCTGTTTTTATCGTCCCTTCATAAGGGGTAATGCTGTCCGCCTATATGGTGCCCCCATAATGAAGTGGACAGTAAACTGCGGTGTTGTATAGGCGGGTGTTTGATGACAAGTGCCTCCGCTCTAAAATATATATATATATATGTGTGTGTGAGTGTGTGCGTCCGTCCACACCTCCTCTATTCCAACTCTTGTAAGTTAATTTGGATTAAGTAGAGAATATTTTGATTGAGAAAGCAATAGACTGAAATATTAAAGCAAATCGTTTAGTTCCTTTCTTTTGCATAAATAAATATATAATCTTCAGAGGGAATAACAAATAGAGATTTTTTTTCTTTATAGCCAGAAGCAAGAAAAATATAAAGAGATTGCACAAAATGGTTATTTAACAAACCCTGCCGTGGACTTCAGTTCATATATTTAAATATTATGGTTCCTTGAAAAATAAATACATAATAAAATAAGATCTTTTTATTTAACTGAATATACGCGGTACTATATCATTCAAATCAACACACATATCCGTAGGGGAAAATATACATCCGAATACTGATCAACCATGCGTTCAATGTACAATGAGAAGTACTCGGCACATATGTTGATTTGTGAGTGAGAAGAATTTTACAAACCATAAGAATAGTTAATTAAAATGATAAACGCCCTCGTAGGAGTAGCCAGAATTGCAAAAAATATACACCTCCAGCGGCACCCAACTGCCTAGCACCTCCCTTGTTATGGACTGCCAATAAGTGCACTTTGTCTTTTGTTTTTATAAATGCACTTATACAAACAAAAAAATTTTTCTTGAATGATTTCACAATTTTTTTCTTGTACGATCTATCCATACTCAACTGTACATCTATATTTTAAATGCTGTTGTTGCTAATCCTCTAGCATCCGAATATAAATTCAGATGCGATCCATGAGATTGTTGACGGGCAAAATCGAGTACAAGAAATGGGTTTTGGAAGAGGGGGGTAAGCAGCTTCTGTTAGTCAATAGTTTAAATACTACTATTTATCTCGAAATGCGATTTTTTACGATTTTCCCTCTTTAAAAGAATATATCTGCAATTTTTTACATGGTATGTCCACGACATTTGTAAACTGCATTCTTTTGTTCTATTTTTCACCGTCTAAAGAGTTTTAAATTCAGAATAAAAATTCTGGAAAGATTTTCTCCCCCCAAAAAAAATCATTGGGTGAAAATGACTTTTCGCTCCTTAGAATGTTTGAATCTTTTATAAATAAAAATTTTGTAAATCGTGAATGAGAAATTATTTTCGAACCTTACCTATGTTCAAAACTAAGGGGGAAATTGTAAACAGAGTTTTAGGCTCAGCAGGTATCGTATAAAAGTAAAGACATGATTTAAATTTTGATTTATATGTATATTTTTAAATCAAAATTTCTAAATTTTCAGTCATCATTTAGAGAAATTTGGCATACGTTTGGGATTCTTTGCCATCCAACGTATTTATCGGCTAATTCTCCCTTATGGGCGTATCCTTGCAAGGGGCGATACCCAGGTCCAAGGCTTCTTGGTAGGTTGGAGGTGCGTATTTTAAAACAATAGTGTTCTTTATCATACACTCTAACAAAATGAGAACTTTTAAGTGCTAGAGCACTAAAAAGATTTTTCTTAAATGTCCTGATGATTTTTTGATATAGGGTAAACAAATAAAGCTTAGAATCATACAGTTTAGTTCTCTTCTGTTTATTTTTGTTCTGAAAGATTACAGAATTTTTCATATTAAGTATCTTTCATGGTTACTGGTATTTTGTTCAAAGTTGCACCGCAATCCAATGATAAAAAAGCTAGAGATCCTTTATTGTTTTAAATGGAAATAATTTCACTTTCCAAAGGGTGAGAGACGTAATATTTTCTATCTCTTGTTCCTCTGCGTAAAGAAAAATGACATTCAGATTTTTAAGTTACATAGCATTGATAAATTTACTAACTGTGATTAGATTCAGACTCACAAAAAGGCATTATTTAGTTTTAAAATAAAAGTGGATATTAGGAACTATTAAAAACCTTGATAAAAATCATAACCATAGTAAATGTTTTGATCTGCTCATAATCTATCGAAATTTCCTGTTTTTTAGAAAGCATGAATTATACATATTTTTTGTAATAAAGGTGTAAAATCACTTGGAATAGTTTTATTTAAATTTACTAAGATAATATAAAGCTTTTATTTAGCTATTACAGTCTAAGAATACCATATTTATAAAGACATCTTGCAAGAAATATTTTAAAGGTCAAATATAATACCACTTATTTATTTCATCGTGTGACATTTTTCGATTTATTTTCCAACAATCCTGAACAAACTCTACGACTCAATGAAATGTTATTGCTCACGACTACTCATTTCAACTAAGGGTTCATCTCCAGAAACTAACAATCATCCGTGTATACTTATGTCTTCTCCTAACCACGTAACCTTGTTAGATGTTTTTGAATCTCCACTATTTAAACAAACCACAACTAACTTTTTTCTATTCATTATCATGTATGATATTTACTCAGGAAATACTCGAAAGACATTATTTGTTGCATAACAATATTTTTAAATGGATTTGTATTCCATCAATTATTATTATTATCACAATTTGAAGACCGACTGACTAGCCCGAGAGAATCAGTATTAGGAACTTTGCTACCTGTCCCGGAATCTAACAACATCAAAAAATCGCGGAAAAAGAGAAAGAACCTATAGTACCCTCGGAAGAGGATACACCTGACAGGACACTTCCAGCTGTTATATAGTTTCGTAAAATATAGTTCAAAGTCCAACATTGCTTTTACTTGCTACACCATTTGCCGGGGTAAAAAGCCAAAGGTGTTGGTTTCACAGCTGTTAACTACTGCTGTCTCCTCGAAAGGTATTGAGTATGGTAGTTGTGTTCATTTGAATGAAAGTTTGTAGAGATCAATAACTAATATTTTTTCCGCAGTAAAGGAATAGACCAGTCTGTAGTAGAGATGCAGATTGAATAGAGATTTCGGAACTGTTCATTGAGACAAACACACCAATATTCCTCGGCCTGATGACGAACTTTTAACTAGTTAGAAACATGTAGCCATCCTGTTTAATTTGATGTGGAATTGGGGAAGTGTTCATTACATATATGCAGATGGTTTCTCAAATGTAACATGCCAGAAAATGGAAAATTTCTGAAGTAATGTTTGGATTTCTTTATACCCTACAAGTGCAGTTTGGTGATACCAGCTACTCTATTGTCAGCGTTTTCTACGACTAAACCAATATCGTGTCAGCTGACACACACACACATACACCACAACTTTTTGTACAGACGGTTATTTTCCACAGCACCATGAGGGAAAATATGTACCCACATAAGTCATTTTCCAAGGAAGCAGTTTTCCAGCATTTTTTTTTACCAATGTGTGGTTAAAAGCTTCAAGCTGCCAAACCAAAGGTCCAGGGTTCGACCCTGCGACTGGGCAAGGTCGACTGAGCCTTTCACCTATTGAGTTGGTCGATAAATGAGGACCAAGCTTGCTTGGGAACTAAACTCTGGGGGTCCCGCGTCAGGTTGACCACCTGACTGAGACATAAGATGTATGGCACCCCAAGCCCACGGTCAAGATAGCGGAGATGGGCACCGTCGGCCTTTGTCCACAAAGGACTGTTGTGCCATGAGTTTAGTTTAGTTTAGTTAAAATGAAGTGTAGACAGCTCAGCAGACAATTCCTTGTTAAATTATTAGCATAAGCCTTTACTGAAACTCTTTGATGATACTATGCATTTCCAATGATTGATGAATGTGAAGTGTTCAAACCTATATTTTGGGATGGTCACGAAATGTTTCACAACTACCAAAATAAAATGTCATATTGTGATTTCTTGATTCGTAACCCTTCTAAATGCATTCTCTAGAATTACAACTCCACCAAGTTGTTCTAATTTCCAGTCCTCTCTTTCAGAATTTCTCGGCTGATACAATTATCTTCTTGCATCAAACAAAACCCCTTGTCTGACTGCATTTAAGAATATTGTCTACCGTGATAACGTTTACACTTAATTTTGAAATGGAATTTTTAGGGGTATCAAGTTTTTCTAACACATAACTATTTTGGAGGAAATTATAAGAGGAAAGATCACTTTAACAAAAATTCAGATTATGTGCCTTTACCCAATAATTCAGGAACGAATTACGTTGAACGATTTACCTATTGCTGAAAATAGAGAAGAAATTTGTAATTTTAAAAAAAATTACATGGCCTGTATATAATAAATCAACAAATGTTATCTTCAATATCATCTAACATTCTATAATGCATCTTTATATAATTCTACAGCATTAAATTTAAGCAATGCAGAGTAAGATTTCTAATGTCGATTTTTATGGCGTGTATTATGAATTTCACTTTATTTTTCCCCGAGCGATATTAATTCCAGATAATTCATTCAATCATAACGTAATTCTGTCATTTATACCCAGATATATATATACTTTACGAACAATTTTTTTTCAAATACATGTCTAAAAAATACGTGATAACGATGAAATTAAATTTTTGTTGTTCAAAATCTCTTGAAGGTGATAACTCTTTTGTTAGATTTTTCTGAATGATGTTATTAGATCTCAAACTTCTTAATGGAAATAAATCATTGTCAAACATTTTGCATTTTTTATACGAAAGCGAAATAGGGAATGATAAAGCGAAATAGAGGATGATAAAGCAAAATAGTGAATAAGTAATGAATATATATGAAAAATTTGTAAGCTATTTAATAATGTCTCGCTAGATCAGAAGTAGAAAAAAAATTGTCATGGTAATCATAGAAAAATATTTTTCAACTAAAAGATTGAAAGAGACGTCAATATATTTGTTAATAAATGAAATCATTTTCATGAACTGTTTTTTTCTTACTTATGTTCTGTTTTCCGGTTCATATACACATTTATGCTATGAATATGAAAATATCATTTTTTTTAATAAATACTGCAAAAATGTTGAAAGTTTACCACAGGCATAGTAGTTTACTAAGAATATCGACCCAAGATTCGCAAATAACTTTAGTAAAATTTGTAAAAAAAAAATTGTAAAATTTTATAGGAAAATATGCATATTTGCAAAGAGAAAAAGAAACTGCTTAATTAAATAAAAATTAATATAAAAATTAGTATTGAAATAGATTTAACTAATGACAAACCTCCAAACGATCAGCAACGAAATTTTTAAAGCCTATGATTGGTTTATTTTCGTCTCAGATTCATCTTACCTTTTACGCTTCCGCTACCGGACTCCTATGTGAACAGGTCCTTAGGCCACAGACAGAGGCAGGAATCACGGGGTGAGGCGACTAGCTCTAATTTCAATCGCTAGGAATATAATGTCACCTTTTTTTTCTGTTTGTAAATTTGGAGGACCCCTGAGACTCCGGATTTAAAATATGGAGGAAATTCAACTATGCCTGGGATTCGAGTTCTCCCGAGAAGCAAGAGGGAGCTGGGATCGTCCCCATTTAGCCGTTATTTCCAGATCAGTCGGTAACTTTGATATCATGAAGTCAACGCAATCATTCGGAACTCGTAACCTGCTCACCTTGTTCGTTTAAATATATACGCATAGGTTTCTGGGCTTCAGACAGATGTAGGCATCACGTGGAAAGGAGACATTTTTCATCGCTAGGGTTATGATGTCACCTACTTCTTTGCGAACGGGACGGAACCCCCCTAGTTGCCGGATTTAAAATGTGGAGGTAATTCGACTACGCCTGGGCCTCGAATTCTCCCAAGAAGTAAGAGGGTGCTGGAATCGTTTCGATAGCGCCGTTATTTTCAGAACGGTCGGTAACTTTGATATCATGACGTCAACATAATCATTCGGAACTCGTAACCTGCTCCCCTTGTTCGTTTAAAGATATGCGCATATGTCTTTGGGCCTCAGCAGATGCAAGAAACTTGCCTTATTTCATGCATTATTAGAGAAAGAAGAGTTCTATCCCTCGGCAGAAAATATCTCATTGGACACCAGATCTTTTATACCGCACCCATTCACATTTTTCTTCCACATTTCAAACGAAATTGAAATTCAAATAAAAAAATAAACTTTTACTTCCCTCCTCCCCTCCTCTTTGGTATGTCAGGATGATATTATTGCAACTATAATTATGCTCTATAATTTCAACACCTCACATATGCCTTGCTTTATTTAAAAATATATAATATGATAACAGGCATATCATAGCGGTAATGTCGAAGTTTTTGAAGAAAAATTCGTTTTCACTTAAACTATTAGGCAAATACAGTGTACTCCCAATTATGCGAGTTAATGAGGGGAGGGGGGAGGTATCACGAATAATCGAAATTTTATGTACGTAATCCCTAAATTTTTTTTATCGAATCTTTGATATGTTTTAGGATATCACTAGGAAATTTCCTAACATTACATGATATCACCGAATTTATAATCCTGGGAAATTCAAGAAGCGTTATTTTAGTGTATTATCGCATCCTTTACCAGCTAAAAATCTTCTCAATAAATAGAAAACTGTTATATTAAAAAATCTTATATATATATATATATATGTATATGTGTGTGTGTGTGTGATATTATTGTAAATAACGATTTAAGAATTTTTTTCTGCACGAATTATCCGCAGACCGGATAATCTACACTCGTATAATCGAGAGCACACTGTATGTCGATACCTTAGAACTATTACCGATAACTCTTATTAATTGTCACGTAATGTCTATCCTATAAAAGTGTCATTAACTGCTTAAGGTTCCTCATTATCCCAACAACGTTCCTCATTATCTTAACAACTACCTCAACGGCTATTTAAAATTCATCCAAAATTTTGGATCAAAATTGGAGGTGCATAGACTAGTTATTGGAGCTCTTATTATAAGATTTCTCTTTAATTACCAAAAAAAAGCATTCAGAACATGGTGATAGAGTGGAGTATTTTTAGAATTATCCATGCAATACTGTAAGATCAGAAACTAGAAATTGATCTCCTTTTGAACAAAATAATCCTTTAACAAATGAATATAAATCAAATCTATCTTAAGTTGAAATTTCCTTTCTGCTTCTAATATTTCATTCACGTAATGCTTTATCAGAAAAACAGGCCTTGGAGGGGGAAATTAATACAATGTCAGAGAAACGTTATCTTAAAAATTGTATAAATTGGAAATAGAAATTGTGAATTTAGTTTTTCTTGAATTATAATCTCTTTCCTCAAATTTATTAGTCTATTTTATTTTTTTTCTAAAGGAGACTAAATTTATGCCTTTTGAATTTCAATTTTATTATTTTTTTAATCAATTTTGTAGTTAGTTTGGGAGTTTTAACGCAACTTGGCTATTAGAAGATTAGACTTATTTTTAAAATTTATTAAAATAAGGCTATTAATAAAGTGTTCTTTCAAATTGATATAAAAATATATCTGATTATTCCACCATAATTTTTAAAAAATAAAATGATTACATATCCCATAGTTTATTATGGCTTTTTTTTTACTAAGCAATACTTTTCTTATAACAGACGTATGATAGTGATGATGATGCCTAATTTCTTCAAGAAAAATTAACTTTCACTGCAATTCTTAGACAAATATGTCGATATCTTAGACATCTGAGAACTATTACCGATAACTCCTATTAATTGGCACGTTATGTTTATCCCATTAAAGTATCATTAACTGCTTAGGGTTCCTCATTATCCCAACAACTGTCGTCATTATCTTAACAACTACCTCAAGGGCTGTTTAAAATTCATCCAAAATTTAGGGCCCAAAATTAGAGGCGCATAGTCTAGTTATTCGGGATCTTATTATAAGATTTATCTTTAAGGAGAAAAAATCAAGAAATGATGATAGAGCGAAATATTTTTTTAGAATTATTCACATAATACTTTAACACAAAAAAAAATATATAAATTGATCTTTTTCTGAACAAAAATAATCCTTTAAGAAATGAATATAAATCAAATCTATCTCAAGACGTAATTTCCTTTCTGCTTCTAATATTTCATTCATGTACTGGTTTAATAGAAAAACAGGCGGGGAGGGGGGAATTAACACAATGTTAGAGAAACGTTATCTTAAAAAAATGTATTTATTAGAAAGATAAATTGTAAATTTAATTTTTATTGGATTATAATCTCTTTCCACGAATTTATTATTGTATTTAATTTTTTTCAAAAAGAGATTAGGTTACTGCATCCCGAATTTCAATTTTATTTCTTTTAAATCAATTTTGTGGTTAGTTTAGGAGCTTTAACGCAACTTGGCTATTAGGTTACTAGACTTAGTTTTTAATTTATTCGAATAAGGATTTAAAAAAAATACTTTCCATTTTATAGAAGAATAATCCGATTATTCCACCATAATAAAGAAATAACATAGTTATATATCACATGCTTTATTATCTAAAAGCAATATTTCTTTATAATCGTAAAGTGTTCATATATTTCTTATAAAAATTGCTCCTTCCTTTCTAACTACGAAAGATAACATGCTAAGATAATTATTCTGTTGTATTGCTTTAAAAAGAATAGTTGTGGGAATCACTACTAAATGGTTACGTTAATTTTATTCTAACTTAATGTGACTAAACTTTACAACCTATTACCAAAATGCATGGTACAAATATTCCGACACTTCCATTTGTATCAAAATATATTAATCCTTTTCAATTGTAGAGAACAATTTTTTTAAGCTATGTCTAAAAAGTTTTCCATTACTTTAAGAATATCCTAAGTTTATATAGAAGTGTGAGTTCTATTTTTTTTAATATAAAGGCTCCCATAACATTTTAGGATTGCTCTCCCACATGGTATATTGGTGAGCGTCGTGATCTTCCACGCCCCAGTGGGCTTGGGTTCAAATCCCGAGTAGTCCTTGGACGTTAAATGCTGTTCTCTCATAAGGAGCACTGTTGGATCACCTGAAGCGTACTTCCATGATAGAGAAGCCAACAAGATTTCGCAATGTCGAATGTCTCACGACAAGTGGTAACGCCTTAGAAATAAAAAAAAAGAATTAAGGAGATCTTCTCAAAAATTCAAGGCGGGGTGAATATATCTAATGTAATGGTCAGATTTATGAGCCCATCGAACTGAAAATTCTCAGTTTTGTAGTTAGAAGGTATCCAAAAAGGCATACTGATAGGAAATGCTACGATCCTTTTTTGCCAACTGAGGGCTGACTAGACCGGGACCTACAGTTTTAAGCCAAGTCGGAACGGCTACAAACATTCATTGCAAGCACGGGACTAGAACCAGCAGAGGACTGGAGTGGGATTGAATGCCAGTGCCCTTGCCTTTCATCTGTGATGTAAAATGGGAGAGAGTTATGCCACGGCGGTCTTTGCCAAAATTCCTCTGTCGAGCAAACTGCACACCTCTGCTTTATTGTGTGTGTGTGTTTGTTTTTTCCGTCAGTGTCGTATTGCTCGTCCAAAGTTATCTTATCGGGAGTGAATTAGTTGGGTAGTACATTAATTTATTTATAAAGGGGTAGTTGGGTGCGTTGTGTTTTAAAATTATTTTGTTAATAACCCGTAGTTCAGGACGTAATTAGCAATTGACGAACAAGTGAACTAAAATATTGAAGAACAAATAAAACAGAGATTTAAATTTAACTTAAACTTAAATTTATTTACAAATTATTATACATTGTTTGTACATATTATTTTAATCATACCTTTTATAGGCACACTTATCCATATACCAAAATAAGTTTATCATTATATCCAATATTAACATTCAAAATTTACTTGACGAGGAAAATAGGGAGCGCACGACAAATAACAAAAACTCAAAATATTTATTCAACTCTAACTCTTATATAAATTACTCCTACTCTGACCGTAAACAACCTTATTTAAAACAACCAAAACAAAAAGGGGACTGATCTAAACAATAAAATTGTGCCACTCACTCGGTTCCGTTGATATTTCGCAGATTGTTGACTCCGCTGACTCGTCTAGCTGGGGTCTGTTGGATCCTTCCGTACATAGGCAGGGCACACACACCTCTTGATTCTACGTCTCTGATAATTCTTGTGACCGCTACACCACTCGCTCCACTATTATTTTATATGCAGGGGAATTTCTATTTTATCAGTAAATATGTGTGGGGAACTTCCAAGTTCGACTCAACGCAGTAATAACACAAGGAGAACCGCAGCTCTACTCTAATACGCAAAATCTCAGGAAAAGAAGAGGGGAACCGAAGCTCGACCAAACACACCAGAAGTCTGAGTCTGAGACTCGAGAGAGAGATCGGAGAGCCTTCTTTTTTTTTAAACTCCCAAATTTATACTTTTCAAACTCCTTTCTTCTTTCATGTCTCCTCCCTCTCAAAACTTCCCATCCATTCAAGATTCTGCAACAAACTCATTCGCTTGCTCATTCCAAACTTTATTTAATTGGCGCCCCTGCTAACCAGCACACGCCCCCACGGGAAACACGCTTGAATAAACCTCCCACGACGCCCTTGGTTCTTACATGCCGCGGTTGTAAATCCGAAAACACAGTCCTATGTCGTGTAGTGTCAAATCCTGGCGACATCTTCTCTTAATCTTGTCTGGCGATCAACCTCCCAAGTTGACCACCGCCGCAGGACTATTCACTACCTTACGTCCCACAGGACCGCTCCGCTCTGTAATTATCGTCCCGCTCAGCCGGCGTTCCCAATTTTATCAAATCAATGTAATGATGAAAGCCTTCGATCGACTTCACCTCTTAATATTTCTATGAACTTTTCATATATTCGAAGGCGCTTCATTACAGTCAGTATTAATAAATATTTTTGTATCTCATCAACTATGGGCTAGTTCTTGTCTGGACTTATAAATATAGTGATTTCATATATAGGAAAACTTAGCATACTTCGTAAGAAATAAAATGTCACCCTGAGATAAAGCTTATCTGCTATGACTGTGAAAAAGAATGCGAAGCATTTATATACAAGTGAACACAAACTATGCTGTGTAAATGCGGTGTAAAATATTTCCGAGAACAACCAAAAAACATTCCTGTTGAAAACAAGCGTTGACTGATAAGTTTCCCTCGTCCCACGCCACACATGTCCTTTTGATACAAAAATTGGAAGCACAAGTTAAATGAATGAGGGCCTTGAGTGAACTAATGGTTAGCGCTTCGGTATTCGGTACTCAGGGAACTAGGTTGGAGTCCCAACACGCGCCACCGAATGCTCTCGTGTCTGCGTAAGGTATGGACACGTTGACTCTGTAGGCCAGAAATTGAAGGGGACAAGCCTCGCCCCCACCACCACCGGTCGCCCCTGAGAGTGATCGGTCTAAATATTTGTGGTACCCTTATACAGGGTGATTCAAAACTCCTTGTACAAACTTTTAGGGGAGGTAGAAAACTCAAAAACAAAACAGAATCACATAGGAATGTATGACCGGAAACGCAAACCTGATGGAGGTCGCTGTTTACTTAATCGGACCAAACCTCTTACCAACGCCAATGGATGGCCGGATATATCTCATTTTTCTGGAGGAGGTAGAAAACTCAAAAACAAAACAGAATCACACAGGAATGTATGACCGGAAACGCAAACCTGTTCAGCTAGAGGATAAACAAAGATTCAGAAATGTTGGTTTTTCGTTTCTGCATTCCTACGTGATTCTGTTTTGTTTTTGAGTTTTCTACCTCCCCTAAAAATTTATTCATGGAGTTTTGAATCACCCTGTATAATAGCTTACATAGTAGAGAAGACCACAAAATCGCGATGTATGTGTGCGTGAATGGACAAGTACCAACCGCATTGGAAAAATAATGATCATCGGACGATATTCCTCCTCTGTTAAACATAACCAACTGAGATCTTTCCATTTTTTAATTATTTTTTAATTATAGTGAAACAATTTTAATTTTATCATTAAACGTGGAACAAGAATAAAAATGTATAATTTTCTGCAATTTTTATAATTCTTGAAATCATTTATAAAAATGTTGGTGATATCTGCATAGCAGTTTCTTTTCCCAGCGTGTCATGTACTTTCTCCTGAATGCATTGATCCTTTTACACCTCGAATGTGATAGCTACTTTATTATGGGGACACCATATAGGTGAGGCAATACCGCTCCCAATGCAACACAAACTAAAATCATAAATTTTGCGCCTGAGATATTTGTCTTCAGACAGTCTGCACTTTGGCGTTAAATGACACTACATGCTGCCTAAAAGATTTATTGTCCCAACGTGCTTACACACGCGGATTATCCTAGACTTACAAACATATTTTATTTTATATTAAAAACCTCCATTCCCTTTGAAAAATATTTTCCTTAACTTCAAAAACTGATATTCTTTAAAGCATTTCATGTATCCGCCTTCTGCAAACAAAATCCAGAAATATAATATCTTAGTCAAATGGTTATACAAATATTTACTATTCTTTATTTTCGTTATATGCTTCAAGTTCTCATTAGATTTAGGTACCTTTTCTCTCAAATACTAAATTTTCTTTTGTTGTTTCATATTCCACATATAGCCCCTTTTCAAAATATTTGCATTTCAAACATTTCATCTGTCTTTTAATATTTCTATTTCTAAATCCAAGCGTTTTAGTCAGGGGAAGAAAATCCTACTTAAAAGGATTGTTTAAATATATTAATGCAAAACATTTTGTATTTCAGTATTCGACATTTATGAAATATAACTTATGTTCCAATAGCACGCTCAAAACAGGTAGTCCTGGCGTGGAAATCGATGAACTTATTAGCAATTGTCATTTCGTTTAAAACTTAAGGTTATTCGAAATACAAGTGAAGAAATACATACTCAAGCGTCTAAATCAAAGCTGACAAACAAAGCTTATATGATCCAAGGCATTTATATTAAAGAATGAATGAATTTGAATCCTAATTTTTGTGTTTAAAAGTAAGAATCCGGTCCAACTAGATATCACATTGAAGACATAAACTTGATATACTTAATCCACACATGTTCAGTACCACATTAAATTAAAAAGAATGGCTAGACGTTTCGAACTACTTATCAGTTCATCGTCAGGTCTAGGAGCACACGTGGAATTGTCGCTATGAACAAATGCTCAAAAATTTTCAAAGTGAATATTTCGCAAACGCTCAGAAATATTCAAAAAGAACACTTCACAAATGCCCCCCAAATTTCAAAATGAGTATTTCACAACTGTCCCGAAAAATTCCAAATGAACATTTCACAAATACCCCAAAAAATTCAGAATGAAAATTTCTCAAATGATCCAAAAAATTCAAAATGAGCATTTCACAAATGCCCCCCAAAAAGTTCGCAGTGAACATTTCACAAATGCCCCAAAAAATTCAAAATGAACATTTTACAAATGCCCCCCCCCCCAAATTTCAAAATGAGTATTTCACAACTGTCCCAAAAAATTCAAAATGAACATTCCACAAATGCACCAAAACTGTTCAAAATAAACATTTCACAAATGCTCCAAACATTTTTAATGAACTTTTAACAAATGCATTTTTTCAATTGTTGATAGCGACAATCACGTCTGATGATCCTCGGCCTGACGATGAACCGTCCGAAACCCGTAGCCATCCTTTTTAATTTATTGTGGAATTGAAGAAGTGATGATTACGTGTGAGTTTTCCACAAGTTTCCTCTAAGTCATAAAACTCAAAATGACTGAAAATTTGCATGGATGCATCCTGGAAACAACAAAAGAGGAAATTTCAAATAATTACGGCAAATCGCAGTTACAATTTTCTAACAATTATTCCTGCACATTTCGTTTGGGCGAACTCTATATGAAAAGTTAAAGTATCTAAAGTATCATTAGAAGAAGAAAATTCTCAAAAAGACAACGCCAAGATTACTTAATATCAGTAATTCTGGTGTCTATTTTCTTAGAATTTAGAAAAATGAGGCAATGAACTAACTGTATCTATGGGCTAACTTTCAAAGATTAATCCATAATGAGTTTTCTTACATTCACTTTGCAGAAAGTTATAATTGTTTTTGTTTTCTCCGGAAACTTTAGGCATATCTTGGAAGGCTATATCCCCATTAACAGTTTAGAATGGCAATGCTTTTATAAGCCCGGTTGACAGAGAAGACAATTTGGGCGTAATGTAGTCTAAGAGTTAAGTTTAAACCTAAAAGTATCATTATGCCATAAAGTTTACTTTCGAAAACTATGCCTAATTTTCACCATATGAGACTTCTAATTTAAATTAAGTGCATCTTATGCATAACATATACTTTGAAACAAATATGAAAATTTGAATTTTAAGTGTTGACTGGGTTCAAACTGAACGGAAAATCCACTGTGGCAATTTTATATAACGCAAATAAATTGCTATAATTTTATTTGACTATTAAATTTTCAGTCATAAAATTTTAGGAAAATCAGTTTTAATTTAAAACAATTTTAACTTATATTTTAAGAGAATAATTCATTGTTTAAACTAAAACTAAACCAGGTCTTTAAACTTGCGTCATAAACTGTTTCTCTTAAAATTTTATCACCAGTGAAAACCGAAGCTTTAATAGTGTGAGAATTGCTTACGAAAAGCTTCCATATTTAGCGAAATAGTTTAGTATGTTCTATGTAACTTTTACATAGATTTCTTCGGAACTTTTTTTCGTAATTTTTATGTTTATCATCATTACTTTTATGTATTCTTGACTGAAGGGCATCTTTACTTTACGTCTGAAAAAGACTATGATGAATCAGCCATAAAACTAACGTAGTAACACAGGAATTATATAAATAATGCTTGTTGTAGTTGAATTTTTATTTGTTTCTAAAAACTCTTCAGCGGTATCAAAATTTAATTATTTTCGTAAATGTTTAAGGTACATATTATATCCCTTTTTTTCAAACTACATGTACAGGTGGTTATCAAAATAATGGAAACACTTAGGATAAACATGAAATTCTTTGTTAATATGGCATAGGACCATCTATGGCATTTAATACCACTTGAATTCACTAAGGAAGTGAATTATGCAAGTCATGAATAGTGGTTAAGGGAATATTATACCATTCTTTATGGATAAATTGTCAATGTTCCTGTAGAGATGCTATTGCTGGATATTGAATCCTGACTCTGCTCCCTAAAACAAACCACAGCAGTTCCATGATATTGAGGTTTAGGGACTGTGCGGGCCAGATAAGGTGTTTGACTTGGTCTTTATGTTCCTCAAACCACGACCTGACACGTCTAGCTGTATGTATCCGAGTACTATCATCATGGAGAACGCCATCTCCTGCAGGAAACAATTTTTGCACCATAGGATGGATCTGGTCGGTTAAAAGTTCGACATAGTCCTTCCCAGTCGATCTCCCTTTCAGGGTTACAATAGATTCCTTTTGAAAACCATGAGATGGCCGCCGAAACCCTAAGAAATTTCGTCTCCATGTTTGACAGCTGGCATGAGACAAGCATGATAATACGCTTGTGTTGGTGTTCTTCAGACATACGCACGTCCTATTGCAGGGAACAAAGTGAACAATGATTCGTCTAACTAAATGTCATATTTCAACGTATCACTCGACCAGGATTTGTGCTCGTGGCACCACTGTAGAGGACGATTTGTTTTCACATCTGTTACAGGTGGCTTGGGAATTACTACTCTGCCGTAAATGTTTTGTTTTTGAACTTTTCTCTTACCTGTAATGACTGGTACTGGAGCCTGCAGATTCAGATGGAGCTCTACGGTCACTTTGGCTGCAGTTGTCTTTTTTTTATGTCACAGTCCGCTTCAACACCCGTCAGTCTCTTTCATTTAGATTTCCCTTTCGTCCATTATTCTGCTTCACAGAGGATGTCTTTCCGTGAACTCTGTATGCCATCATGACTTCCGGTATCATAGCTCGGTAAACACCCAAACCCATGGGGACTGTTGCAACAGATACTCGAATTAAACGCGCTTCAAAAATTTGTCCTTCTCCATGGTCTACAAGGTTTGACGTCTTACGCTATCCCCCAAAGAGCCTGATGCCAATAGTTTTTGATAACCACCTGTACATTTCTTCGTTATGAATTATACACTTTATCTTGAACCAAATACTGTTAAAAATAACTCTAATAATGCATTTTGACACAACATGTTTTACACAAATCTAAGGTGGAGCCAAAAGTCAGTAGTCTATTCTACATGACACGGCTCCTAAGTCCAAAGTTATCACGAACAGGTGAACTCTCGGGGGCGTATTCATGATTATTGCTTAACTACTAGTTTGCAGGTTATTACACTCCACAAGCCTCTTCGGCCGGGTCAGTTTTTATTTAGGGAATTACATAAATCTATTTCACGTGATTATTAGCTGACATTAAGATAATTCCATTTGTTTTTATTTCTGAATGTTTTAAAAATGAAATAAACTGATGAGTAAAGAAATCTAATATATATCTTTCATAAGTCTACCATTAGTAAAAATAATAAACAGCTATTTAAAGCATTTAAATTATTTATTAAAGACTTGACGAGATATAAAATTACGTTATTTTTCACCTTAATTGGAGCCAACCACTTACGAGATATTTCAAATAATACATTCTATTTACTTTAATGGTTTCAAATGACACCTGCAAAATTTTTTTACCAAAGGTTAGTCCGTAACATGATAGCATGATATTTCATGGCCATGATAATTTAAAGAAAGAAAAAAAGTTAATGCCGCATAAAGTAATTTAAATGAATCGTAGATGCATAAGTGGAAGTTAATGAGAGAAATTAATTAAAAGCATTCTTGAGGAATGGGAAGCTTGAAGGAAATAAACTTTTAACTTAAACACTCTTATAACTAGATTTGAATCTAGTGGTATGATATATATATATATATATATATATATATATATATATATATATATATATATATATATATATATATATATATGTATATATATATATATATATATATATATATATATATATATATGTATATATATATATATATATATATATATATATATATGTATATATATATATATATATCTATATATATGTATATATATATATATATATATATATATATATATATATATATATATATATATATATATATATATATCATGATATCATGTCTTGTAGAAGCAGCTGGAAAATCGGATACTGGAACTGCTAGAACAGAGGTGGTTATTGGGACGCAGTAAATAGGCGATTTCATTAATATAGTTTTATTGTCGTTCATATGTATTTCCTCATAGGGAGGGACCTAGACATAGTGACATATGAAATGTAGCACACAATATCAAAAAAAGGCGTGGCTTTTAGCCGTGTTCCAATTTTTATATCGGGAAAATCCAGAAGAGGTGATGCAAAGGTTATTATCTATGACGTTATGTTACGTTATGGACTAGGGCGTGTCCAATGATTCTTATCGGTTCAGTCTCCCTAGACAGAGGTTGTCCTAATAGTCCAGTCAATTTGTGCTCAAAAGGGGCCCTCGAGGGAAAATTTTGGGGTAGTTTTGATTTCTTCTATTTTATATGTTTTTTGGGGTGCTGAATCCGAATCTGAGGTTTGTTAACAAAATTTCGTGACGCAACATTGAAAAAAATGCAAGAGAAGGGGAAAATTTTAATCTTTTGGCTGTTTTTTGCTTATAACTCGGAAACTATCAACTTTTCGCATATAACCTTATTTATCAAAATTAAAGTACATAAAATTTCCTACAAATTTCACTTATTAGGTTTTTTTCTCCGACGGACCGTTTGGGCTCAAGCGCTATTTGAAAATTGGCGTATTTCGGCTGGCTCCGCAAAAACCCACTTTTTACACTCCAAAACTTATCATTAAAGGCTGTCATTTAATTCCTCCTTCCAATACAATGTAGGATTTTCAAAATCACATTGTATTTAAATTCTGTGCAAATATAATTTCGTCTTGTACGTCTTTTCATGTAATTTATTCTTGGCTAGCCTCACCAAATGATTTTATAACTGCCCCGTTTGGTTTAAAAGCCCTCTTTCCTTCCATTCGATTCCTTCACAGACGATTCAAGGCCAACTACGTCACCGAGTACATGCGTACCCAATCAACAACCCCTATATCCGATATAGGGGTGTTGACCCAGTTTCAAGTCCCTTCATATTGTTCACGAGATTTCCTCCCCTCCCCCCCTCAAAAAAAAAAAATAAATAAAAACACCGGCCATCCGATTCCTACCAGTGGCAGTGCGAAGGAAAGTAGTTCAGTGTTAGAATCCAACGACAACACGATTCAAAAGTTATATTTACGCGTAGTGTTAAAAATGGCTTCAAATGTGTGTTTTATTTGTGATGAAGTGCTGGATAATAACGTAGAGAAGGTGATAACGGTGCGGCAAAGAGGTTTGAAAACGTTTATCGAGTCAAGAAAGAAGAGGAAGGATGGTCAGTATGTTCAGCTACGTAAAAAATCTGCAGTTGATGTTCATGAGCGATGTCGTACAAACTGCATTAATAAAAGAATGATTGCAGCTCATTTGAAGAAGGCAGAACAGGGTAGAGAGTAAGTCAAAAGACGTTCTACTGAAGCGCATTTCAATTTCAAAACTCATTGTTTTATGTGTGGCCTCGTCATAACACCTGACTTTATAGAACAACAAAGAAAAAAGAAAACCAATCATAATATTGTGTATCAGGTTCGAATTTTGAAAGTCAAGGAAACTATCATAAAAAGGGCAGAAGAACGTGGTGATGAGTATGGACAAGCCATAATCAAACGTCTTTTGCCTGTCTCAGACTTGGTGGTTTCTGATTGTCAGTATCATAGTTTATGCATGAGAAAATTGTACAATCGCCCAAAAATTCAAGAGAAGAGAAAAAGGGGTCCATTCGCCAATCATGTTGAAGCAGCAATGGAATATGTCTACACTTATCTTGAGAATAGTGATGGAGAATGTCAGTTTACGCTAGACGAGTTGGTGGACCAAATCAAGGGTGATTATCGTCCTGACATAAAGACAGTTAAAGCTCATCTACTCAAAAAATATGGAACCGATATAATAATGACCTTTTCTCCAAACAAGAAGCTGGTAGTGTGTTTCAAAAACACAGGGTATAAAATTTTAAATGATGCTTGGTACCAGCAGGCGTTAAAAATGAACAAGAGGAAAGACTCCGGATTATTAAGACGGCTGCTGCAATTGTTGTTGAGGATATCCGGAGCCAGGTTTATGAGACCGCACAGTACCCCTCACCTGATAAATTTTTGGAAGGAAATGAGGAACTCATTCCTGAAAGTCTCCGTACATTTATGGGAACAGTTGTACTAAACAAAAAACGTGGGGACCATGATATGTGGAAGAAGAAGAACATAGCACTGGTTCATAGTCTTGTAGCAGTAGTGAGGCCCAGATCATTCATTTCACCAGTCCTCGTAGGGTTGGAAGTGTTTCTGTACAAGAAGTGCGGCTCAAGGAAATTAGTCGATGTGGTTTCCTCATTGGGATTTTGTTGACTTACACAGAGGCTGTCCGCCTGGAAGCATCAGCTGTCAGCAGCGATCCGCTGAAAGTTAACCAGCCATGCTTTTCACAGCAGGTGTACGATAATGCTGATTTTAATGTACATACAATCGACGGATACAGCACCTTTCACGTCATGGGTACAGACTGAAGAACAGACTGAAGAAATACGCTTACATGATGCGGAAGGTATGTCTAATCTCACAATCTATTTCGTAATCACTCATCTCTCCTTAAGATATGATCACAAGTTGTTGTTTTCGCACCACCTCTTTCATTTTCCAGATGAACAAGCCCCGACTCTGACGACAGAACAACCCGAACCTGTGCCAGGATTCGCCGCCTTCGTAGAACCTCAGCCAGGACCCTCTAAACGACAACGGCTCATATAATAATGTAATATATGATCATGTGTATTGTAATACAATATAATAAAATGTAATAATTTTTCAAGATTTTTCTTTGGAATTTCAACTTTTTTGTAACAATTACAACTAATTTGTACAATTTCGGACTTCTTTAAATAACTTGAACATTATTTTATTTTTGAAAAAATTACCTGTACCTCTACATATACGATCTAAATAAGGTATGTGCAGAGAACTGGGAGGAATTCACTAATTGACAGCCATTAATAATAAATTAGAATTTTGGAGTGGAAAAAGTGGGTTTTTGTGGAGACAGCCGAAATACGCCAATTTTCAAATAGCGCTTGAGCCCAAACGGTCCGTCGGAGAAAAAAACCTAAATAGTGAAATATGTAGTAAATTTTATGTACTTTAATTTTGATAAATGGAGTTATACACGAAAAGTTGATAGTTTCCGAGTTATAAGCAAAAAACCGCCAAAAAATGGAAATTTTTACCTTTTTTTTGCATTTTTTTCAATGTTGCGTCACGAAATTTTGTTAACAAACCTCAGATTCGGATTCAGCACCCCAAAAAACATATAAAATGAAAGAAATCAAAACTACCCCAAAATTTTCCTCCGAAAAACACAATTTGACTGGACTATAACTGTATAAGGATCTTTCTCTATCTACAGGGGGAACGAAGGGATTAAGTACTGCAATCTTTAAGAGAATTACATCATCTTTAGGAATCGAATAAATTATGTCTTACCGGAACATGGAGAATTCAGATTATTAATATAAAAATTATTTTAATAATATGTATATACATATATATATATATATATATTTATATATATATATATATATATATATATATATATATATATATATATATATATAATATATATATATATATATATATATATATATATATATATATATATATATATATATATATATATATATATACAGGTGGTTATCAAAATAATGGAAACACTTAGGAAAAACATGAAATTCTTTATTAATATGGCATAGGACCATCTATGGCATTTAATACCACCTGGAAGTGAATTATGCAAGTCATGAATAGTGGTTAAGGGAATATTATACCATTCTTTAAGGATAAATCGTCAATGTTCCTGTAAAGATGCTATTGCTGGATATTGAATCCTGACTCAGTTCCCTAAAACAGACCACAGCGGTTCCATGGTATTGAGGTTTAGGGACTGTACGGGCCAGATAAGGTGTTTGACTTCATCTTTATGTTCCTCAAATCATGACCTGACACGTGTAGCTGTATGGATCAGATCATTATCACCATGGAGAACGCCATCTCCTGCAGGAAACGATTTTTGCACCATAGGATGGATCTGGTCGGTTAAAAGTTCGACATAGTCCTTCCCAGTCAATCCCCCTTTCGGGGATGCAATAGATTCCTTTTGAAAACCATGAGATGGCCGCCGAAACCCTAAGAAATTCCCTCTCCATGTTTGACAGCTGGCATGAGACAAGCATGATAATACGCTTGTGTAGGTGTTTTCAGACATACGCACGTCCTGTTGCAGGGGACAAACTGAACAATGATTCCTCTAACCATATGTCATATTTCAACGTATCACTCGACCAGAATTTGTGCTCGTGGCACCACTATAGAGGACGGTTTGTTTTCACAACTGTTACAATGGCTTGGGAATTACTACTCGGCCGTAAATGTTTTGTTCTTGAAGTTTTCTCTTACCTGTAATGACTGGTACTGGAGCCTGCAGATTCAGATGGAGCTCTACGGTCACTTTGGCTGCAGTTGTCTTCTTTTTTTGATGTCACAGTCCGCTTCAACACCCGTCAGTCTATTTCACTGAGGTTTCCCTTTCGTCCACTATTCTGTTTCACAGGGGATGTCTTTCCGTGAACTCTGTATGCCATCATGACTTCCCATATCATAGCTCGGTAAACAACCAAACCCATGGGGGCTGTTGTAACAGATACTCCAATTTAACGCCCTTTAACAATTTGCCCTTCTCCACGGTCTACGAGGTTTGACGTCTTACGCTATCCCCCAAAGAGCCTAATGCCCATAGTTTCATTACTGCTACTTTAGAGTAGAATAATGTATACACTATATTCTATAAAAAAATATTGATCCCTAAACTTGTTTTTTAAGGAATACGAAGCACTTCCATAAACACCACTTATATTGATGTGTTTCCATTATTTTGATAACCAGCTGTATATATATACGTGTGTGTGTGTGTGTGTGTGTAAGTAACATTACAAATTAAGTTCCTTAATACCTCAACTTATCATAGGAATCTTCAACAAAAAATATCTCATTATTAGCATAAGATATAAGATAAAGAACCAAGAATTTATTTTTAGTAGAAATTTAATGAAATATTAGAAAAGCCGCCATACGCTTGATTATCGTGATAAACCCCTTAAATAAATAAATGCTTCTTTAGCAGTCACATTTACATGAAATGACCTAAAAAAATAAAGCTATACACAGAAATGTTGATCTTGCAATATCGAGAGATTACAAATATAAATGGAAGAACTGTTAAAGTTCTCACTTTTGAAGTATATAGGAATGAATTATATGCTTGCATGAGAAGTTGCTTGAAAATGCATAATTAGGGAAGGAATTATAACCGAAAGGAATAATTAAACGCGAGGCAGGGAACCACAATCGCTTACACTGGAAACTAACGCATTAACATTTGATTGAACTTTAATTGCTTTTAACTATTTTAATGTGTTAGTTTCCACTTTCAACTGATCTATATTGTTCATGTTTCATTGGAATAATTTAAGTATTGGAATATTTTCAGGTTTCATCGCTTCGCACCATGCTAAAGAGATATTTACATTAAAAATCCATTTCTGTCAGAATTGTTTTTCGATAATAATAGATGGCGTCAGTTTTGTCCTATTTTTCAATTATTTATAAGTACGTATGTGTATGAATGCATGACATTTGATGGTTAGTTGGTTCAAAGAGCTACGGTCTCCTTCGTTTGACGTATAAAATTGCGTATAAAGGTCTGTGTTTCCTTTGAAAATTATTTTCAGACCAAAGATTAATGCGTAAACTTGAAAACATCAAATACTGTAGAGATTATCAATTTACGTATTAATAGATAAGTACTTAGATTTTATGCTTAACAATTTCAGATATAGTGTTACGAATTTTACGAGTCTATGGTAAGTATGAGAGCTATCGCAAAATTGGAGATGGATTTGGTGACTTATTTTGGTCGCCAAATTTGGTGGTATTTTGCCAAATTTGGAGATATGGCGCCAAATGGTCACCCATTTGCCGCCTAGACCTTTATGGAAGCTTCTAGACATATCTAGCTGGCTGACCGATAGGGACGCTTTGGATGTCTATAAATATACCGGACATTGGAATTAGAACTGAGTTCAATTTCAACTGAGAGTTGAATGTGTTGAAAGTGCGTTAGGCGTGTATTGTATTGAAGACTCTGGTATCCTGACTTGTGTTTTTAAAATTTTCTGCTGTATAGAATACAGTTGTTACGTGTTTTCTGTTTGAATTTGTGTATGCGCCTGAAGAATTTACAGAATAATAAATTATATTTTGTGTGCAGTTTCTGAAGAGATTTTATTCAATCCTATCGAACCCAGGAAAACGGAACAATATTGAAACTGAGCTATAAATTTGATGTTTCCTAAATGACATTGAACTAATTGAGAAATAAAGACTTTATAAAACGGGTCCAACTAATATTTCCCATTAGAGAATTCCAAATTGATTCATTATGGCTAACATACTTTTCAATCAAATTATTTATTTCTCAAATCTATCGCTAAAAAGAAATCTTTGCGTACCTTTCAACATCAATCTGAATCTCTCAATAAAAATGTTTTTCGGTTTGCGATATTTCTGCATTCAATTTTTCCTTACGATCTTTAAAAAAAATTAGCAATACAACTAACTCGTTTATAATCAAAAAATAGCAGAGCAGTACATCAATATGACCTTTTGAAAAGTTTATTTATTTATTGACTTAGAATTTGCTCCTTTCCAGTTTCAATCGTCAACAAATTTTAGGGCGTTATTTTTTCTTTTGCCTACCTTTAGAAATGCTGCAAAAATTAATGATGTGTCAACTTGTTTCGGGAAAGAAGCACATTTTTTAGACCTTTCCTATAATATTTCGAACTTAAGTAAAGGAAATTGTATTTTCAGTGCCTGGAGGGATTACATTCTGTACTTTTGTGAACGAAATTTGATACGGAGAAATTTATGGCACGTACATATGAGTCGTAAATATAGAAGTGAACTCAAGAATATAAGGCAGCTGTTATGTTCAGTTCTTGTTTCCGAGAGCTCGATCGCTACTTCCCGGGAAACATTTCGCTTCAAGATGAAGTAATTTATAACAAGAAACCAAATTTGCGAAACGGAAACGTAGCTTTAATAGCCTTACCGGGTAAGTAAAAACTTACCAGACGTTTAAGCATTTGTTCAATTTTAAGACTTGCTAAAATAGCTACAATTTTTTATGCTTGTTTTTACACTTATAATTTTAATATTCGAACATGAAAAGCTAAAACTTTCTGTAAACGATGATTTTTTAAATGAAACAATTAATTCAAAATGTTATTTTTTTAATGTTCATTAGATTTTATACAGTTAATTTATATGGGATTTTTATCGTAGTTTTCAGTTAGTTTACTCAATCTCAAAAGAGTGCCAATCATGTTTTAGCTTCTCTATTCCTATCTATCGGTTTTTATACATAATTAATATTTATATTTCATTTCAGCATTAGAAAAGTTGCTGAAAGTTGAATTAAGACATCTTTAATATTGACCTGAATATAGACCTGAATTTGTTTTCACTTATTTAAATGATTAGAAAATTACTGTTGTTAATTATCAGTAGTCGAAACTGATGTATTATAAATATCAGAAGATGAAATGGATTGCGTTTTGATAGCCTTAGTTTTATTCCATCGGCAAAGCATTGCCTAAAATATCATTTTATGACAGTTCTTTTTCAAACGCAAACTTCTCATTCAACACCGGGGCTGTCTATTGCACCCGCACTTGCTGTTTCATTTCCATCTAATTATCAAGAATTCTGTTTGGTCCCTCTTCAGTCCTGTAAGGACTTCGCCTTAAAAAGATGACTGCTAGCCTTTTTGTATTTTTATGCTTTGCTCGCATATCTTAATACAGGCTATTTACAAAATAAATACAGGCTATTTACAAAACAATATCAATTTCGGGGGTTCATCATGGTTATCGACGAGAGAGGAGAGTCTTGAGTTGTTATCAGCTTGCATCACAGATTCTCTAGGCTCGTCCAGAGACTGGCGGCATCTCCTGTTATGAAGGCTTCAACTCCCTCCTTCACCTGCGCTCGGCGTCTTATAAATACCTCCACCGAAACTTCGAAGAATCCAGAAGCGAATTCTTGTCTAGCTACATTCCCGATTGATTAGGCGCTTTCCGTCCCGAGGCTCCACTTAGTAGACTGACTTGCCTTTCGGTTGAAATGCCGTAAGTGCTTCCGGCCTTTTATGTCGCTAAGTGCGGCTGTCTGTGGTTGTTTAAGCAAAGGTAATTTAAATTAATTAATTGCAAAGGGCCGTGGTGCAAGATCCCGGAATTCCACGTGCGGAGGTTAAAAAATTACGTTACTGAACGGGTCATTACAATACCTAATAGTTCAACACCTTTCGCACGTAATAGATTTATGCCTGTATTTCTTAAAATTGAGGGATTGGCTCACTCGCTTCGACAACTGCCTCCGGAAACAAACATCATGGTGAGTCCGAGCCGGAGATAGCCTACAGAAATAAACCCAAGACTTAATGTGTCCACACAGTGTCATCAATTCACAAAAGTCTGTTCAATTCTCTTTCACGCGTTTGATTTGTAACCAAAGTTCACAGATTCGAGGTCAGGAAAAGAAAAGCCAATTCTTGAGTTATTGGAGTATCTAGTGACCAGTTATTCTCTTAAACTTCGATCTAAATCAGGCATGATATCAAAACGAGAATTTTGAGGTTTTAAACTTAAAATCTTCACAAAAATGATAAATATAAAGAAAGAGAAAACAAAATTTAGCTTTTCTCCGAGCTAATAACCTCTTCACTCCACCCCTACGTACAAACACACACAAACCAACCAAAGGCAAATAAAGAACTTTTATTTGATGTATTTATATTATATATATATATATAATATAAATAATATATATATAATATATAATATATATATATATATATATATATATATATATATATGACGGGCGTAGTATTACACCTGCCATAAATGAAGGCATTGCCGTCACATAATCCTTAAATTGGTACGCAGCGTGGTCGACGCCAAAGGCACAGCTAAATAATGACATCGATAATCTACTTAATTTCCTTTATTCAATTCAAGATTATAGAACCGCCTCTCCAATTTAATACACAGCCTAACGCCCGCCATTTCCAAAACGCAGAGCTTCTCACAACATATCAGGCGAAAACATAACATTAAGTGATCTACACACTTAATTTAGACTTTGAAATGTACTAATAGCTTCAAAAATATGATTCAATGGCCATATTTTTAATTTAATTCGTAAGGACATACTAGCACTTTCATTTAAAAGAGTTTTTATTTTCCTAATGCATAGGCACTTATAATCCAACATTCGCCCTTACTACGCCGCAGTTTTACTGTCCATTTTATTATGGGGGCACCATATAGGCGGACAGCATTAACCCCTATGAAGGGGCGACACGAACGGCACTTTTCGCGGCGCAACGCCGGGATTCGATCTGAGCACCCTCAGCACCGAAAACCGGCGTGCTGTACCACTGGACCGCCACAAGCCCTCATCTGGAAGAGTAAAGTGAAGTCTTTAGAAGTTGTATCTTTCCAGGCAATTCCGTTACTAGTCCACTGACAAGTAAATTAATAGCCTAAGTATTGAAAATCAATATCGCAGTCGATCTGTTCACAATTATGAGTACAATGACGGGAGGGCAGCTGCTTCAAAATTTTTTGTAAATCACCAAATGCCACGAAAGAATGTAAAGAAGGGGACACGAATATTGAGAAACATTAGAGTAGTCACGGAAAGTGACTTCCAGAAAAGTAACAACAAAATAATACTACCGCCACTGACCAAGTTTTCTTTCATAGCAACGTCAAAATCTAAATACCGAAAACATAACAATTGAACTACTCACTTAATTAAGATTTTAAAGCATACTAATACCTTTAAAATTTATTCAACGGCCATATTTTAGCAAATGTGTTTCATATTTTCGAAAATTAACAAGATTTTAGAAACACTGCAACTACTATTATGGCCATTCTTCTTAAAGACTTAAGCATATCATGTGACATAATCACTTAGCACTTAGTATTTCTATCATGCGGTTCCGATTTCAGGTCCATTAAATAATTTTTTCGAGAAAAAAGTCCCTAAAACGATGCTTTTAAAGATTTATTTCAAAGTCGTTAAATTTTATAAAGAGGAATGCTTAAAGCATTTTTTCTCAAAAAAATATCTTCTCATAAATCTCCAGTACTTTCGTAAATAGCAATATTATACAAAGAATAACTTTGAAATTATGTATAAAATATCTGTTGCAAAACTAGACCCTTAAAGGACTTAGCGATTTTATTATTTTAGATTTTTTACGTAAGATAGAACGTGAGATTAAAATTGAGTTTTTTGTGCTGCAGTGAACTAATAAATTTGTAAAATATTCCATTTTCTAAAGGATATTTAATTTTTTTATTCATCAGTGAAGACTTATTTAAAAGTTGTTGCTTCGAGCATGCAGCCATAAAAAAAACCATACGAATGATTTTAAATTTAAACGTAGAAACGTATAAAGTGTCTTCATACTTATCACTTAAATTTCACATTTACGAAATTACATTCCTTTACGATACACATTCCTTTACGAAAATGAATAGAGCTTTAAAAATCCCGTATCCCTTCTAATTTTTTCAAAAAGTGTTTTATGAAACTTCAATAGGTACACGTTTTTTTGTATGGGTTACTAATGAATTTAAGTTACATAAAATCAAAAACACTGGTTCGTAAACTTTAATTTTATTGCCGATGATTTTATCCAGTAGTGTTAAGGTGATAAACTTGAAAAAATACAGACATGAAATCAAATGCTTTTAGCCGTTGACTTTCTATAAAGTATTTGGTATACATGCAATGCAATATTGAACCCTGGGGTCACTTGGCACCATTGCTAATAGGGAATCAGGGGAGTGCCTCTCCAATTAAAAAATAATAATCTTTAATGAAAATTTTTGGATATTACACATATATTTCAAGAACACCATTACTTTTGACTGTGGGAGCAAGTGCTAATGACTGACCCCTTCCCCTACAATAAATGTATAAAAGACCTCACTGAAATATATAAAAGTAGCTGCTGAACAATTCTGCTTAAGTTGCTGAATGATGAGCACCCTTGATGCAGACGTTCTGTCCATACTGTGTGATAGTGATTGGAAGTCTGGGTGTGCTGCTCATGGTCCATTAATTCGAAAGCTCATGAAAGGGCGAAGCATGAGAAGTGCTGTGATATCACAAGCAGCATCGTTGTGCATGCATGTGTATGTGACCTTCAAAAAGATAATTACAGATATTGGTCGTCATCCGTAAAAAGTCCACTGCCGACAATCAAAGTGAGAGAGAAACCAAATTGTGGGAAACATTGCAAACCAAGGGCATAAAAGCACAACATACAGGATATCACCTATTGCAATTTTCTGTTGCCAGGTGACTAAAGAAAGCAGGTCTGTTCTGCATCCATTCGACACAGTTGTCTGACCATCGGGTTGTGTTCCAGGCCCTTTTCAGACGATATTAACAGACCTGAAACGAGCAAACGTCGCCAGATAAGCAATGGGATAAGGTATTGTTTTACTTATGAGAGTGGATATAGTCTCAGGAAAGATTCTGGATGTCAGATAATCAGAGAGTTTACAACCTATTAGGCATGTCATTATTTCCTAAATACCCCTAAAAGCCATTGAACTAGTGGCCCAAGTGTTGCGGAGAAATTATACTGAATGAAGATTTAGGGCGCTAGATACTGTAAGAAAGTATTCTAATAGGATACATTATGAATGCTGAACAACGCCTAATAATGACAGCTATAAAATCCTACAATATACAGAAGATCGACAATGGATCGTAAGAAAAATTGCAAAAAAACTGCACAGGAGTTATTGGAAGGTATAAATTGTTCTCGTGTACAAGAACATTGGGCTATGCTATTTAAATATGCAAAGCTCTATGTACTGCCCTTATCAAATGCATTAGGAGTTCTGAACAACAACCATACATTGACAATTATATATCCATACAGTATAAAAGGACCGACCTTAAACAGTTAGGAACTTTATAAATAACAAAAGAGTGGCAATTGGGTTGCGAAATATAGATGATCTGCTGGATGAACACACAATGCTCAAGACACTTTCTTCTTCCAGCTCGGCGGTTTTTCTGAAGTTATTTGCGCATCCACACTCTGACTTTGTCAGAAACTTTATTAGAGGAGCACCATACAGGTAAAACAACGCTGCTTCCAAAAATGAAACAAGACTTAAAGGTACCTTATACGGGATTCGAACTCGAGTACACGTTGTGGCTAGGACGTCCACAAACAAATCACAGTATTATCCGTTGTTTCGTTTGTGGAAGCTCAAAACTTTTTAACCACTAAAGGAAGTAAGCGGCAAGCTCTAAACTCTGAAAGAAAGTATTCTTATCGGATTAATTAAAAGTCCTTACAACGTCCAACGATGACAGCTGTATATTCCAACAATCTAAAGTGGATCAACAATAGAAAGCTGCATTACAAACTAAAAACAGTAGGTGGTATTTTAATATTTTTGTTAAATGTTGAAAGTTTGACATAGCTTTAAAGCTATTAAGTCCATTTTATACGTAAAGAAATAAAATCTGGTCTGCCATGCGTCGGCCACTTGGGCATACGTGACGACAACAAGAACAACACAAAAACAAAATTATATGAAACTTTACATAAATATAATATTTTGATAGACATTAGAAACTATTTTTAATGAACTTTTTCTAGTGTTTTAATTAAGATTTATATTATGTGTTCCCCACTAGGAAATATTTACTTCTAGACGGGATTTCTGTTTTTAACATTAGCATAATATATTTCTAATCTTAAAAATTCCAACCAAAGTCTATCATTTATCGTCTTTTATAAATGTTGCAATGCAGACATAAAATTCTAAACATACCAAAATAAAATCGGAATGGTTTTAAACAGCTGTGTTTACACGATTTATATGGAAGAATTTCAGTTTAAATGTGTCGTTTCGGTATTTGGTGCTTAGACTACTTCAAAAATATTGTAACAATTTAAGCCTTACAAAAATATTTTTAAGATTATTGTTTCAAAGAAATGTTGCCTGGATACACGGACACAGATCTGCTATTTATCATAGATTTCGCATGAAATCTCGTAAGAAGTTTGTTATTAAAATTTGCATTATACTTGAGAAGGCAATAATTTATGCGTAGTAGAAACAAAACCTGCATGAAATGACTACACAATAAAAGGAATCCTTATGAGGGATAAATTGAGATCCAAATCCACAAATATTGTGTTTCGAAATTAAAAGAACTGAATGGACTGAATATTACCGCAAATATATATATATAAATATATATATATATATATATATATATATATATATATATATATATATATATATATATTATTCAGCTCCCTTTCTCTGAGCCGCCTATGAATGGTCCTTGCGGCCAATGCCGCACCAGTTGTACGTACGATCGATGGTAATGGTGAATCTGGGATTGTGAGTGCTACTCTGACGATTGCTCGGTCCTCACGTTCTGTCGTTTCTCTAGGCCAACCGCTTCCTTCTTGACGTTCTCTTCGGCCATGGTTCTCCCATTCCTGCCAACATCGTCTAATAGTGGCATCGCTCCTATCCAAATGTCGAGCAATTCGCCGATCATACCAACCGGCTTCTTTGAGCCCAACTTCACGCCCTTTCTCAAATGCTGACATCTGCACATATTGTTCGCGCACCTGTATGCGAGGCATAGTTACTGTCTACCTGAGTACACGGAATGAAATTCGCAAAGAATTTATGACCTAAAATTGAAATTTCCCCTCTTTAATGTCCTGCGCAGTTAAGATGCGCTACAGCGTCCTATGTTCATTAGGGTGGAACGAAAAAAACTTTTTTTTGAATTTCAATATGCTCTAGTTTTCAAAAGTTGCCTTTTAACAAAATAAAGTCGGAAATTAAATATTAGCGTAATTGGTGCACGTTTTCAGTTAGCGCACGAAGGGCAAACTTTTGGTTTTTATTAAATTTTTGACAAATTTCACAATTATTTTGAAATTGAATACACTTGTAGTACAAAAAAGTAGCAAAATATGTAATTTAAACATTCTTTTTAGTCAGGAGACCTGCTAAACTGATTATATAATACGTTTTACTTCATAAAAATAGTACACGTAAAGGCACTTAAAGACGAGGCACTTAAAAGTCACTCGGACATCACGGTGGAACGAAATTTTTTTTTCGGAATTTCAATATGTTCTAGTTTTCAAAAGTTGTCTTTTAAAATTAAAATTAAGAATTTAAAATCTTTTTGCTCTACTAAAATATTTTCAAGTGACACAAAGGGCTTCAAAATGGATATTTTTATGAAAAAGTTATTATATTTGTATTTTTTGTTAAATTCTTTTATAGTATATTAAAATAATGTATATTTTCTGTAAATAAAATATTCAAAATATGATATTTTGTCAGAAAACTCGCATATTCTAAGTATTTCTAATTTTTAGATGCCATAACAGAACAACTGATTTTATGAAATTTCGCGATTTTCATCATATTAATTTTACAGTAGCATATTCTTATAATACACATTGGAATGAAAGAAAAACAATTTTTAATTGACGGAGCTTAGTTAAAATAAGCAAATCACACTTATTTAGAAAAATATTAATGTAATGTCTATAAAGGCAAAACGTTATTTTGAAAAAAATATTCATGCTTTTCAAAAGTCCATAGTAATCACACTTGGTTTCCATTACTTATTTCACTGACACATTGAATTGTTTTATTGTTTGAAATTTTGGCATTACCTTTTGAGAATGCATTTTTGTTTTTATCAATGCATCTCTTGCAGAAGTACCACGAACGAACAAGGATGACCCGGCAACTAATTTAACAATCCGTTCTACTACTTGTGAGTGACATGGAATGTTGTTGAAGTCAATAATTTGTTTTTCGTGATCAGATTCTTTTTCTTCCTTTATAAACTGTTTTAGTTTGTCATCAGAAACATGCCTCGTCATAGGTTTTGTTACTTTAATATCATTCCATTCAATCATATCAATATAATCTTTGGCATCAAAGTTTATACGTGGAACTAAATTCTTTCTGATGCCTCCTTCATTTTCCGCCCTTGCTTTTAGAATCCGGCGTAATCCAAGCTCTCTTACTTGACTGCGATCGACAAATATCATACAAAGGAGGAGATTTTCAGAAGCGGTAAAGTATGCATTTCTTTGAATGACAGGGTCAATTACATTTTTAAGTGTCTGATTGAGGTAACGTGAATGGAAACTTGTAAGAGCTTACAAGTTTCCACAAGTGCTTCGATCCACGGATGCAAGATGGTTTCAGCTTTATGTTAAACCAAATTGGTGCATAAACTTTCAAAACGTACTCAGTCAGTATTCGGAGATTTTTTGAAGGACATTCTATTCCCACATACAAGCGAAGTATTCGGTTTGCTAATGTAACCCATCGTGAATGACAAAATTTTCCTGGTTTTCTCATGGACAAATCAGAAGAGCACTTTCCAACAGAGATTGCATTACACATTTCTAACAAATATTTTAGGTCCACACTTAAATCATTCTTAATTTCTAGTAATGGAATGTTATTTTCAATAGGTGAAAATTCAATCACTGGAAATTCATAGCAGTTTTCTAGTTGTTTACCTATTTCTCCTCCAAATTCATTTGGACCTTTAGTTTTTCCATCTAGGAAACAAAATAGGTGACGTAGGGACAGTTCATTTAAGTTATTGACTTCAACAACATTCCATGTCACACACAAGTAGTAGAAAGGATTGTTAAATTAGTTACCGTGTCATCCTTGTCCGTTGGTGGTATTTCTACAAGAGATGCATTGATAAAAACAAAAATACATTCTCAAAAGATATTGCCAAAATTTGAAACAATAAAACAATTCAATGTGTCAGTGAAATAAGTAATGGAAACCAAGTGTGATTACTATGGACTTTTGAAAAGCATGAATATTTTTTTCAAAATAACGTTTTGCCTTTATAGACATTACATTAATATTTTTCTAAATTTGTGTGATTTGCTTATTTTAACTAAGCTCCGTCAATTAAAAATTGTTTTTCTTTCATTCCAATGTGTATTATAAGAATATGTTACTGTAAAATTAATATCATGAAAATCGCGAAATTCCACAAAATCAGTTGTTCTGTTATGGCATCTAAAAATTAGAAATACTTAGAATATGCGAGTTTTCTGTCAAAATATCATATTTTGAATATTTTATTTACAGAAAATATATCTTATTTTAATATACTAAAATAGAATTTAACAAAAAATACAAATATAATCACTTTTTCATAAAAATATCCATTTTGAAGCCCTTTGCGGCACTTAAAAATATTTTAGTAGAGCAAAAAGATTTTAAATTCTTAATTTCAATTTTAAAAGACAACTTTTAAAAACTAGAGCATACTGAAATTCCGAAAAAAAAATTTTCGTTCCACCGTGATGTCCGAGTGACTTTTAAGTGCCTCGTCCTTAAGTGCCTTTATGTGTACTATTTTTATGAAGTAAAACGTATTATATAATCAGTTTAGCAGGTCTCCTGACTAAAAAGAATGTTTAAATTACATATTTTGCTACTTTTTTGTCCTACAAGTGTATTCAATTTCTAAATAATAATTGCGAAATTTGTCAAAAATTTAATAAAAACCAAAAGTTTGCCCTTCTTGCGCTAACTGAAAATATGCACCAATTACGCTAATATTTAATTTCCATCTTTATTTTGTTAAAAGGCAACTTTTGAAAACTAGAGCATATTGAAATTAAAAAAAAAGTTTTTTTCGTTCCACCCTAATGTTCATTCATTGGCCGCCAAACTTTAAAATTTTCCATTTTCCGTCGAAACCTGTTAGTAGGGGAGCATATGTAGTCCCGTGGCGGTATTAATGATGGGAACATGGGTGGATATTTTTTTCATGAGAAACTACCTGTAGATGAATAATTTCCATGGTGTCACTCTTTGGTATGTGGCGTATAGCAGTAATGACGTCATCAAGATGGCCGCCATGGAATTAAAAAAATCCACTTTATTTCGGTTATTTATCGGCCGATTTTCTTTTGTAATACCTCATATTGAAGATAAATAAAATGTCTAGATGACAGATGGAGAATCAGGGGATACGGATTCGTCATAGAGCATAAAAGGGAGAAAGCGCGTCCTCTGAAGAAGATGGTTGGCTCGCGGTTGGAACCTGTGTTATGCTAGGTCAAAATTACATTGGAGACCCTCCATGAGGGATAAAAAACTTTTGTGCTTGTAATTAAATTAACATTATACATAAAGACAAAACACTTCATGTCGGCTGGCCAGCCATTGAAAAAACAAAGAAAAAAAATCGTGCGATCCATGTGTATCGTTATATCCATGAGTTCGATATATACCGGGTTCGCTATAACGGAGATCGACTGTATTTTAATGTGGGGATTTTAAAAAAAATCATTAGTTCGTGGTAAAATTTCTCCTTCAAAGTTAAAAATAATTGCCATTTTGATGAAAGGTTTGAGAACTATGACATCATTTGATGATGGGGAATAAAAACAAAAGTTTTGTGAGATTTAAAATTTCTCTTTAATGGAAGATAATTCGATGGCTACTCTGCTCGAGTAGCCATCACCGCGCCACAACTTTGCTTAAAGCATATTTTTCGTGACAACTGAAGTTATGAAATTGAGAACTTTATTTTGAAGGAAAAATTAAATAATATATATATATATATATATATATATATATATATATATATATATATATATATATATATATATATATATATGTGTGTATGTATATATATATATATAATTGTAGTGTTAGCATAATTATTTAAACTAAAATTAAATAACGTTTATATTTGTTTTTCAGTCAGTACTCAGAAAAAAACAGAAACTTTACACTTAGCTGCCACTATTTCAGTGTTATTTCAGCCACTAATTCAGTGTTAAATTTCAAACTTAAAAAAACAACTGCAAAAATTACATTGGGATACACATGTTAAGATGAGTACATACCCTAGAGCAGGGGTGGGCATTTAGTCGATCTCGATCGACCGGTGGACCACCAAGACATTTTGGGGTGACCGCCTTTACTAAGACCTAAGACGCGCATACTAAAAGAAACATGTTTTTGGAACACCGACGCGATTTGCTTTAAACGCGGTTTTAAAAGAGTAAGTTTTTTTTTCTTGTAGTTATGTAGGTAAGTACATATTCCGCATTTATTATTAAGTTATAATAAATATTGTAGACCTTTTTTTTAGCTCACCACACCTACGTCACTGGGTGGACCGCAACACCTTGACAAAATGAGAAGTAGCCAGTACCTTGGAAAAGTCTGCCCACCCCTGCCCTAGAGCATTAAAAAAAACTTAACGAATCATAGAAAAATGCAACAGCATGTTATTCAAAAATGTTACACAGTATAGCAAAATTACATGATAATTTTGTTTGCAAAAAGGACAAGTTGATTATTCATACACTTCACAAAATGGCAGGTGAGATATACAAAATTAAGAAAAAATATAAAAATTTCACCAATATAAAGTTATAAAGGCATGAGTTATAAATGCATGAATTGTGATCTACACATAATACATGAGTGCCTTTACAACAGTTGTTATTGAACGAAAGACAGTACAACTTGTGTTCGGTTCAAGATTGCCTATATTTTTTTTTGGTTTCAAGTGGTAAATTTTAACTTAAAATATGGATGGTGTAATTAAATTCGACCGACCGTCTAAGCGAAAGCGAGTGAAGGACATAGACTTTGAATTGTGTATATTTTGCCAACATCTATTGAATGAGGATTTGGTTAAAACCTCAAGTACTCAGCACAAACTGTTTGATGCAGTGAGAGTTCGAAACAAGTGTAAAGACAGTGATTATCAGCACCTCGAAGAATACGCTCGAAAATTTACAGTGGAAGGAATAACCCAGTTAAATGCCCGGTGGCATTTAACTTGTCACAAGAAATGCACGCACAAAGGTAACATGACTACAGGCATAGACTACAGGCCAGGTATAAAAAGCAACAAGCGGAAATTGAAATAGCTTCCCCAGGCTCGGTGTGCAATAAGGTCCACCCGTGTACAAGAGGCCAAAATCTTGGCACGAAACTACATAAAAATGCCTGCTTCTTTTTTGATAGACTTGAAGCTAGGAGACATCCATTATATACCGCTTCCATCAAAAAGGTAGGTCAGAGGATCTGATGCTGTCTAGCGAAGTGAAAATAGCAATTGGAAGTTAAAACTGAGTGGATTCATTAATCCAGAAGATGTACATGCATATGATGTAGCATACCACAAAGAATGTTGCACAAAAAACGTCATTGCAAAGTACTGATGAAGTTGAAACAACACCTAACTTGCCAGAATGTATTAGTCAAGTAGAATCCATAGATCGTTTACTAGATTCTTTTGTGGAAGGTAATGTTGTCACGATGGCAGATCCTGAGAGATACTATAGATATATCTGTCACTGGAATGGTGTTAAACGGCAAGACATGTTGTCAAGAAAATCTCTTAAAATACTTATTGAGCATGAATTATTTTACATGAATGTAGTATTTAACGACCCTATCTCCAAAAATCAATCACAGCGTATTTCTTTGAAATTTGTCAATGATGTTTTGTTGTCGCGGGTGGAATCCAATTCTGATATGAATGCGAGTATGGAAGTTCTGTATCAAGCAGCTAAATTATTACGTAAAACCATACTGACAGAGGAGAAATGGAAGTTTACAAGTTCTATAACGAAGAAAAAAATCATAAATATCATACCGAAAGAAATTCTATACTTTTTCAAATGGTATATTGGAGGGAACAAAAAAAAAGGAAAGTTTGCAGATTGATAACAAACATTTGAACCAAAGGGGTGCTGTATTATCACAAACTGTTATGTATGAGTGCCAAACTGAAAGACAACCCGTTTATAGTAGCACGGCTTTAGTTAAACACAGACACTCACGGGACCTTCCTCTACAAGTTGCTGCTGGCCTAACGATACATAGTAAAACTCGCAGAAAATTCTTGGTTCAGCTCATGCATAGTTCGGGTTACTCGATTGATTATAATAAAGTTTTCTGCCTTGAGACTGCTATAGCCAATGAAGTTCTGAACCATATGGAAGACAATGACGGATTGTATGTCCCACCGGATATTGTGAAAGGGAGATTTATCTTTTGTACAGCAGATAATTTAGACTTCCTTGGAGACACGCCTGATGGACGAGGAACCCTTCACGCAACTGTGATGACTTCTTATCAAGAATATAACGAAGGTGAATTGCAATCTATAACCCTGTCTGATGCTGAAACACAGGTACCCAATCGTTCACGACAGAAACGATCCAGATACATGACAGACTTTATTCCCTACAATGGGCCAAAACTCTTAAAGCCTAACAGTTTTGCTTTTAAGAAATCTGATATATATATATATATATATATGTATATATATATATATAATTCAGCGTTTAAAACTACATAATGTAGAAGATTTAGCGTGGTGTCTGTGCAAAATCAAAATAATACGTGATACAGAAGAAATATCCGATAGTTTCGGAAATCGACCTTCAAGTTCTAATCATGAAAGTAGTTATAATCCAGCATCTGATCCAACTTGGACTGTCTTTAATGCAAAGCTGTTAAAAGACCAAAAACCAATCGCTCACATATGTGCTCTACCAATCATACCAGCTACTCCAACAGATCGTTCCATACAATTGACTTTCTAGACGTACTTTGAAAAATTGACTATATATGTGTGTGTAGTAGATTCAAAATGTGTTGTTCCATTAGATGTGGGTCTTTACCGTCCTGTGCAGCAACTTATCATGGCTCAACAGAATCTTCGAGATCGCTTTGTGCTACGACCTGGAGAGTTACACATATGTATGGCCTTATTACGTGCTATTGGCACATTTATTGAGGCACATTTTTATTCGCACATTTCGGGGGGCTCTTCCTCTCTTTTCCAAGAATCACACACAGGTCCCAACCGCTAGCCAACCATTTTCTTCACAGGACGCGCTCTCTCCCTTTTGTGCTCTGTGATGACTCCGTCGTCCTTGATTCTGCATCTGTCATCTAGACATTTTATTTATCTTCAATATGAGGTATTACAAAAGAAAATCGGCCGATAAATAACCGAAATAAAGTGGATTTTTTAAATTCCATGGCGGCCATCTTGATGACGTCATTACTACTATACGCCACACACCAAAGAGTGACACCATGGAAATTATTCATCTACAGGTAGTTTCTGATGAAAAAAATATCCACCCATGTTCCCATCATTAATACCGCCATGGAGCTCATTTTTTCGACATATGCTCCCCTACTATGTAAGCATATTAATTTGTACCCATTTTTGGTGTGTCGGTGTTTTTTTATGAGTGTATATCCAATGGCGCAACAATCCATTGGGGACCAAGGCTGGTGGTGTCCACCTCCGCTTTCTAGACAGGGGGGCTTGGAGTGCCATACAGTGTGTCTCTGGGAGGTGGTCAGCCTGCCGCGGGACCCCCAGAGTTAGTTCCCAAGCATGCTTGGTCCTCATTTTATCGACCCACACAAGTGATGAAAGGTTGTGTCGACCTTCTCGAGACGCAGGGTCGAACCCCGGACCTGTTATACTGAAACATATATATACAATCGATTCCGTTTAATCAGACCACATCGGGACGCGACCATTTTGGTTCTAATAAGTGGCTGGAGAATAATATTAGGCTTAGGCAATAGGATTTCTTTCGGTTCTTTAGGACTTGGTCTGAAGAAGCGGCTGGTCCTCGCTGGTTTCTCCTAAATTATCAGGAAAATGGTCTAAGTGACTGTGTAAAATAGTGCACCTTAATGCTCATGTTACACCGAAGGGATCTGAAACTGTTTAGCATCTCGTTTACCAGTTCAACATAGTTTTCAGCTTTGCATTTGCCCAGAAAATTTCCGACAACTGCAACAAATGAAATCCAGGCTTTTCGCTGAGTCTCATTCATGAAATTTACGAAGGCAGGATCCTTAATGATTTGTCTTATTTGTGGGCCGGCAAATATTCCTGCTTTAATTTTTTCCGTACTCAACTTAGGCATTTTTCCCCTATATATGCAAAGCATGATCCGTTCTTATCAAGACCCTTTACAAACTATTTCATTAGGCCCACCTCGATGCAGTGGAGGAAATTAAGGGGTCGTCCAATTAAGGGGTCGTTAATGACATTCTTTTCCCTAACGTCCATGTTTTCTCTCTTAGGCCACTCTTTTCTAACCCAGTGGTGTGTTTTGTCTCTGCTATCCAAGAAGCACATGATGCAAGATATTTGATGTAGCTACTTTGCAATCCAAGGAGCAAGTTTACCATTTTTATGTCCAAACAAATCCCCCATTGATGTTTATGATACTTTATCTTCTCAAAGACCAAAGCTATGGTCTTCTTTCATTTTCGTTGAGTGAGCAATCGGTATTGAACCATATTTGTTCCCATTGTGTAGAAGGACACATTTCAAACTTCAATTTGAGCTGTCAATAATTAGGTGCCAATCATCTGAAAAAAATTCAGGAAGACCCATTTTTTCCCAGGAATTTCAGTTTCCCAGGAGGACAAATCACCCATATTTGAATATATTGAATAGAAAAAACATTGATAGATAAGTGGATGTACAGTAAAACCTCGTTTATCCGGCTCTCGTTGATCCGGATCATATTTGTAGACATCATTTTTATTCAATGTTCACATTAGATTATAACTTTAACCTTTAGCTTACGGGGCTCATTTTTCCAATTCCCTCTTTAGAACGGGAAATTTCAAACCCCCTTCGTAAGGACGGCCATTAAGGGAGTTATATACATACATATATATATATATATATATATATATGTGTGTATAATGTATATATATATGTCGGACTTAAGCGGGAACGAAATAATTATTCTAAATTTAAAGGGGGCTTAGTAATTAATTTATTGTCGTGGCGTAATTCGCCACTATTCTCATATCTTGGTTCGAAATACAGCGAGAGATATCGGGGAATTTCCCTTTGGATTGATTGACATCTGTGGCCACGCCTATGGTCCAACTCCGGTGTATGCGTCACAGACCATGTAGGCATGCGCGGTGGCTCTGGATGGAGAAAAACAATAGCGTGTAATCAGACGGCGGGATTTAATTCATTGCTAGTGGACGCGTGTCAGCTGGGTCCCTAATTTGAAAATGGCGAGAGCTCAATTATGCGCTACTTGGATCAGTGGTTGCTGGAAAATGAAATAAATTGGAAAAGCTTGAACTATGTTTATTAATTGGATTTAGACTACTTACCACTCGCCACCAGTATTAACATGATGACTGCTAATGCAAACCACACGCCTGTCAAGAGCCGCGCTGGATTAAAAAGAACTACGCAGAAAAAAAAAAAACCCGCCTCACTTTTGGATTAGCACGACAGTGCGAAAATTTATGAAACGACGATAAATTAATAATAATAATAATAATAATAATACACCATGGCATCGAAGACTGAAGTGAAAACAGAATTCCACGAAATCATACTCGATGACAATTGGATTCAAGAACAAATGAACACCGGAAATGAAAATGTCGATCAAGCGAATGATGACAAGAAACCTATCTTAAAAAACATACCAGGCTGCACAGGAAAAATTCAAGAAGCAATATTGAAAGAAAAACCGTTCGAAAGAAAAAACATGCCTGAAATTAAATTACCAATACCACAATTCGATAACAGAAGTATCAAAAATATTTTTCAATGGTTCCAGTTGTTTGAAGAGAGTTGCAGCACGTTTGAATTAAATGAGAAATGGAAAAAAGAAAATTTAATGCGCTACGTAAGTCAAGATATTCAAGAAGTAATAATATCCACGGAACTATATAAAGAAGATTACATTAATATTAAAAAACAACTGCTGTCCATTTTTTCAAAGAGCAGAGAAGAAATCATAACAAGGTTTAGGACACTAAAATTAAATGACAATGATGACCTTTTTCAGTATTTCAAGGAAAAACTAGAACTGGGAAAAGAACTTCATAAAACAGACAGTGAAATCATAGTGACACTGTCATTAGACGCTCCAAGAAACATACGAACTTTGCTCTCGTTGCAAGAGATACGAACCCCTTTCGAATGGCTGGAAAAAGCCAAAAAATTACATTTGCCGGTACCTCGGTCCGCACCGCGTATCGCTCCGGAAAGAAGAACAGATTTCATCGCCGGCGATCGTCGAAACTTCGGTGACAGTGAGACAGAGCGCAGAAATTCGGAGCCACACTACAGAAGAAGGTGGATTAATTATGATCAACCCAGAAGACAAAATGGAGGAAGTTACAGCAATACGTCAAGATATGATGAACAGAGACACTATCAAAGTGCAGAAGATAACAGAAGACACCAAAATAACCATAGAGGATACTATGCAAATAACAGATGACTTACGATCCAAGCTCGGGTGAGTGAACAAACATTTCAATTCTTATTAGACACCGGTAGTACAATTTCAATAATTTCACAATCATTACTTAAAGAGGTAAAATGTTTTAAAACATTAAATTTAAAAAATATGGTAATAAATCAAACTGATGGTCAAGTACCTGTAACAAAAATAATTAAAACAAATGTAACAATTGGCAAATTAACTAGAGAAATTGAAATGTGGGTCATTGAGAGTGACCTACCTTATGTATTACTAAGTTTAGAACATATGAGACTTTTTCGTCTCGAAATAAATTTAAGAAAATTAAAGGTGTTCCAATGTAATAAAGAGATAATACTATGTAATAATAATAATAATTTTGTTAATCCATATGCATTGAATGTTCAAAGAGAAAATTGTAAAAATTATTGTGAAAACATGTATAATGGTAAAAGGTATTATGAAAACAAAAATATGTGTAACTTTAGAAATGTAAACAAAAGTGTATATGAAGGTAGAAAATTTTTTAACTATCGGGCTGAAAATAATAACAGAAGGTATCATAAAGGTAGAAATTTTGTAAAAAGAAACTATTTAAGATGTGATCACTCCCCTGAGTACTATGAAAGGACTGTTTACAATAATGCTGTGAAAGATAATGTGTATAATGTTTCTTCCAATGACATTGAAACCCTAAATGTTGATAATAACCAAAGAATGAGAAATCCAGTTATAAATTATGAGAGTTCAAACAAAATAGCAAATACTAATTATAATGTTCAAAATTTAAAGGAGATATCAGGTATCCCCGATGATACACTGAAAACTCTATTTAAAGAGCCCGGTGATGCCTTGGACTTCCAAACACCAGAGCAAATACCCGAGGACTGGCCCCATTTAGAAAACATTCTAGAAACTTTCGACCATATCTTTTCAAAAAATAAATATGACGTTGGAAAAATAAAATTAGAACCCCAAAAAATACACTTAACTTCAGAGCTCCCAATTGCACAACGACCATATCGCACATCTCAAACTGAAAATGCTGAAATAAAAAAACAAATAGACGAATTGTTAAAAGCAGGTTTTATAAAGCCCTCACATTCTCCATTTAGCGCCCCAGTAACATTAGCAATGAAAAAAGGCCAAGGAAAAACTAGGCTATGCATAGACTACAGAAAATTAAATGTAATTACTAAAACTGATTCTGAACCTATTCCACGAATTGATGACTTATTAGATCAACTAGCCCATGCCAAATTTTTTTCAACATTAGATCTAACTTCAGGGTATTAGCACATAGAAATACATGACCGTGACACTGAAAAATTGGCATTCACAACAAACTTTGGACTTTATGAATGGACAAGACTACCGTTTGGTTGGAAAAATGCACCAAGTGTCTTCCAGAGAGCAATTAGGCAAATTCTAAATAAATACCAAATCAATTATGCTTTGAACTATTTTGATGATATAATAATATTTTCACAAACCTTTCATGAACATATGAAACATTTAGAAGAAATTTTTAAAATTTGTGAAAAGGAAAATATCAAATTAAACCAATCAAAATGCCAATTTGCTAAGAAAGAAATAAAATTTTTAGGATATGAGATTTCTAAAGGACAATATTCACCTCATAATGTAAACATTGAAACAATAAAAAAATTACTACCACCCAAAAATGTTAAAGAATTGCAGAGATTTTTGGGATCCATAAATGTCTATCAGAAGTTTATACAAGACTATGCAAAATTGAGACTTCAATTTTGCATACAAATTAAACAAATTACTTAGAAAGGATGTAAAATGGGATTGGTCCCAAGAATGTCAAAATTCCTACCAAAGACTAAAAGATGAACTCATATCAAAACCGATTTTAACCCTTTTTAACCCAAATTACCCATGCCACCTTTTTGTCGACGCAAGTCAAGAAGCAGTTGCTGCTGTCCTAAAGCAAAAGCACCCTAATGGCCAACTACACCCAATAGCTTTTCACTCAAGACAACTGAAAAAACACGAAAGAAACTATGCTGTCACTGAGCTTGAATGCTTGGCGATTGTTGATTCTATTGACCGTTTCCATTGTTACTTACATGGGAAAAAATTCACAATACATTCGGATCATTCAGACTTACAATGGCTCAAAAATATTAAACATTTAACTGGACGACTGTTTAGATGGTCTTTAAAACTTTCCATGTATGATTATGAAATAGTGCACATTAAAGGTAAATATAATTATGAAGCTGATATGCTATCAAGGAACCCAATAAGCCACTTTGTATCACAATATTCTTATTTTCTAACCACAGATGAAATTATTCAGGCACAATTAAACGATAATGTTAATAATGTAAAGTACAAAAAATATAGTGGAGTTCTAACAATAAAAAAGAAAAATCTAATCAAAATTGTAGTCCCGCCATCATTAAGACTAAAATTAATAACCGCTGCACATGAAAAATTTGGCCACCCAGGTGTGAGAAAGATGTTACAATTAATTTCCCCTATTTACTATTGGCAAGACATAATATTAGACATTTCAAATTTTGTTCGTTGTTGTGAAACATGTCAGAAAAACAAGAAATCGACTCAGAGAAAGTATGGACTGATGGAACAAGTGCCAATTGCTTATGAACCATTTGACCTAATCTCAGTTGATACAGTTGGAGGTTTTAACTATTATAATTCGACAAAAAAATATCTTCATCTGGTGATTGATCATGCAACAAGATATATTTGGACTTTTCCTTCAAAAAGTGTGACAAGTGAGACATACACAAACTGTTTAAAACAAATTTTCAAAATTAAAGTTCCGAAACAAATATTAAGTGACAGAAATGCTGCATTTACTTCCTCAAGGTTTAAGAAATTCCTAAAACATCACAATACGAGACAACTACTTACTTCAGCCCACAGACCCCAGTGTAATGGCAAAAATGAGAGATGTAATCAAACGATTGTATCCAAATTAAGGTGTAAAGTTAATACTTCTTCGAAAAAAATTCCATGGACAAAAATTTTAGAACAAGTGACTTCCGAATATAATAATCAACCCCATAGAGTAACTGGATTTTCCCCGAATTACCTCCTATTTGGAAATTTGCCATATAACTCACCATTACCTAAAATAACTTCATTACATTATCCGCCAGTTGAAGAAGCAAGAAAGATTGCAGTGCAAAGAACAATTCAGCACCATAAAATTAATAAACAAAGATATGATAGAAATTTTATACAGTCTAACTTCAAAATTGGTGACTTAGTGATGTACGAAGAATTCAAATACCCAAATTCAAGAAAATTAGATCCACCCTATTCAGGCCCTTATAAAATTTTAAGCCAGATTTCTAATGTTAATTTCGAAATTGATAAACCAAACCAATACACTGGAAAAAAGAGTGAAATTGTGCACTCAACTAGATTAAGGCATTTTCATCCATATAGTGAGTTTAAATTACAATAATGTTGTTTCATCCACAATTTTGGGGAGGGGGGGGGGAAATTAAGATAAAATGTTGATACGAGTTACAAGTAAAAAATTGAAATTATAAAGTTATGATTGTTAATGAGTAAATAAAATAATAACATTGGAACTGATGAAGTAATATTGTGAAAGTAAACTAGAAGATGATTTGTATTGAATTTATTGGATGTTAATAATTATGTATTTTTGAATTGAAATTTAATAACTTATGAAAGAACTTTGGCTAAACCTAAATTATTTTGAAAATTTTGTTACCATCTTTGCAATGTTTTGTTACATTAATGTGTGGAGCTGTATCTACATTTTCCCGAATATGACCAAATTGCCTATCCCAGAGATCCATCTCTTAATTGATTTTATATGTTGGGTGCCTAACACCCTCTTGACTCCACTTATGTGGTTAAACGTTGTGTACTGATCTCTTTTGAGCCTTTCCCAACCTAGAGTTTCAGTGTCGTGCACTATACGCACCAATTTTCACTCTGAATTTTGTTTAGAGTTGTCGGTTGTGGTTAAGACGGTGGGAAATTGTTGAACCTGCTCTCCTCTGACCCAACCATGCACTTGTTCACTCAACTACACAAACACACACAAACAAAAAACATACACCTTGAATTAAACAGAATGTACACAGATGAAGGAATGGTACACCAGTACCAAAAGTGAATTGTTTTACATAATGAATCTATCATTGTGAAATATTAAGGTGAATAAAGTGTAAATTATAAAATGTTTGATAACTTTGAATTGTGATAAATTTGAATCAGATTTTTGTGTTATGGAAAAATTTTGAAGTGTAAATAATATGTAGAGAATTTTGAATTTCATGTGTAATTTCATATGTTTGTATTTCATAAGTAAGTCGAAGGTATAACAGAGCTATAAAAAGATAAACTGTATTGTAATTGATGTCAAAATACATTTGTGTCGTTCGGCAAGTACAAGATACGAGAAAAATAATCCCATGGGAAATTGATCAATATTTATATTTTTTTTCAATTATTAATATGTTGTGTCTCTGAGTATTTTACAGGGTCAACCATGTCAAGGAGGCCTCCAAACAAGCCGGTCGACCGCATTTAGTTTTGTCTTTCATATATTTAAATATTTTTTTCATGTACCTCCATTTTCACATTACCATAATCTGTGTAAATAAAGTCATACTTGTAGAATTTTAAACTGGAACTGTTATAAAATTATAAGATGAGTGGACAGCATACAAGACTGTTGATTACATTACCACTCAACGAGGCTGATGAAAGTATTCAAGCCTGGACTTTAGATTGTAAAATGCTACTAACATTCCACGTTAATGGGTAATAGTTATTTTGTGATTTTCAATTAATTTGTTCCTAGGTGAGTTTTTGAAGTGACATTGTTTTTCAGGTGATGTCCTATTGAGATTATATATTGGTATAATTAAAGTGATATTTTGAATTTATAGTGATATATTTTGAGATAATGCTGTAATATCTTCCTTTTTACCTTAAGTCATCAGTGATATAAAATTGTACAACTCAAGAATTTTTGTGTAACTTGAAAAATTGTAAACTGTGTATTTTTAAACCACTGCTCCAAGTCTTACAGAACAGAAAGAATCAATCCAGGGGTTGTTAAAGGAACGGTTGATTTTTAATTAAGGGGGTTTTCACTGGAACCTGTTGTGTAGAGAGACGTCCCTACTCAGCATGTTTTCCAGTCTACTGATGTAATGTTTTTTTTTATCGTAGGGGTTGTTGCCACAGGGAATTAGCTACTCCTTGTGTGCACGCCTTCAAGGGGAGGGGGGAAAGTTGTCGGACTTAAGCGGGAACGAAATAATTATTCTAAATTTAAAGGGGGCTTAGTAATTAATTTATTGTCGTGGCGTAATTCGCCACTATTCTCATATCTTGGTTCGAAATACAGCGAGAGATATCGGGGAATTTCCCTTTGGATTGATTGACATCTGTGGCCACGCCTATGGTCCAACTCCGGTGTATGCGTCACAGACCATGTAGGCATGCGCGGTGGCTCTGGATGGAGAAAAACAATAGCGTGTAATCAGACGGCGGGATTTAATTCATTGCTAGTGGACGCGTGTCAGCTGGGTCCCTAATTTGAAAATGGCGAGAGCTCAATTATGCGCTACTTGGATCAGTGGTTGCTGGAAAATGAAATAAATTGGAAAAGCTTGAACTATGTTTATTAATTGGATTTAGACTACTTACCACTCGCCACCAGTATTAACATGATGACTGCTAATGCAAACCACACGCCTGTCATATATATATATATATATATATATATATATATATATATATATATATATATATATATATATATATATATATATATATATATATATCTATATATATGTATATATATATATATATATATATATATATATATATATATATATATATATATATATATATATATATGTATGTATATATATATATATATATGTATATATATATATATATATATATATATATATATATATATATATATATATATATATATATGTATATATATATATATATATGTATATATATATATATATATATATATATATATATATATACATATATATATATATATATATATATATATATATATGTATATATATGTATATATATATATGTATATATATGTATATATATGTATATATATGTATATATATATATGTATATATATGTATATATATGTATATATATGTATATATATATATATATATATATATATATGTATATATATATATATATATATATATATATATATATGTATATATATATATATGTATGTATATATATATATATATATATGTATATATATATATATATGTATATATATATATATATATATGTATATATATATATATATATGTATATATATATATATGTATATATATATATATATATATATATATATATGTATATATATATATATATATGTATATATATATATATATATATATATATATATATATAATGTATATATATATATATATATATATGTATATATATATATATATATATATATATATATATATATATATATATATATATATATATATTCTTGGAACCTTATTCTTGGGATACATGCTATCCCACCCCGTAAGGTAAAGGTTAACTATGGTAGCAAGAAAGTAACTACAAGTACGTTAATATTCGGTTTTTAGTTTGATTCAATGTACAGTTCCTGCATAGATTGTACAAAAAATTATGATAATAAAATGTTTATTGTTGATATTAAGAAAGCTTTACTAGACGTACCAATTCTTTGTTAAGAAATAATGTGAAAAATTCTTCTTATATTTTTTAATGTCTTGTAAACAATACTATGTAATTTTGTTACAAAATAAATTAAGTCTTCTTAGTTAAGGATTTTATATTGCTTATTACCATATATTACCCGCATTATCCAGATTTTCGATTGCCCGGATTGTCTATGGTACCAGTTAGTCCGGATAAACGAGCATTTACTGTATCAAAAAAAAGTAGAGCTGATAGAGAAAAACCGATTTCATATTTAGATTCAGCGCCACAAATATAGATAAAATCAGTTCTAAAATCCTAGGCACCAAGAAAATAAGTTTTTTTTGTAGACCTGTGATAATAGATTACTTCGGTTATTCCTAGGTCAAATTTAAATTTAAGTTGAGGGACAATATTCTATTGAGATAAGATGAGAGAATTTTGAATAGGCGTTTTACTTAAAGATAATGAAATGTTATTGTTTCATATATATATATATATATATATATATATATATATATATATATATATATATATATATATATATATATATATATATATATATATATTTATATACGTAACAGTCCATTGGGGACCAAGGCTGGTGGTGTCCACCTTCGCTTTCTCGACAGGGGGGCTTGGAGTGCCATACAGTGTGTCTCTGGGAGGTGGTCAGCCTGCCGCGGGACCCCCAGAGTTAGATCCCAAACATGCTTGGTCCTCATTTTATCGATCCACACAAGTGATGAAAGGTTGTGTCGACCTTCTCGAGACGCAGGGTCGAACCTCGGACCTGTTATACTGAAACATATACATACAATCGATTCCGTTTAATCGGACCACATCGGGACGCGACCATTTTGGTTCTAATAAGTGGCTGGGGAATAATATTTGGCTTAGGCAATAGGATTTCTTTCGGTTCTTTAGGACTTGGTCCGAAGAAGCGGCTGTTCCTCACTGGTTTCTCCTAAATTTTCAGGAAAATGGTCTAAGTGGCTGTGTAAAATAGTGCACCTTAATGCTCATGTTACACCGTAGGGATCTGAAATTGTTTAGCATCTCATTTACCAGTTCAACATAGTTTTCAGCTTTGCATTTGCCCAGAAAATCCTAGGCACCAAGAAAATAAGTTTTTTTTTTGTAGACCTGTGATAATAGATTACTTCGGTTATTCCTAGGTCAAATTTAAGTTGAGGGACAATATTCTATTGAGATAAGATGAGAGAATTTTGAATAGGCGTTTTACTTAAAGATAATGAAAGGTTATTGTTTCATATATATATATATATATATATATATATATATATATATATATATAAGGTCATTTTATGGACAAAGTTAATCAGATTATATATTCAAATACTTCAAAATTATTCATTGTGTTTCATATCTCACATATCGGTTCATTGAAGTAAATCCTTTTATAATTCGAAAATAACTGAAAATTCCCTATGAAATGCATATTAATCATGATTAACAATAATATATCAAGATTAATTACCTCAAAATTTACACAATTAGTTTTAAAGTTGACCGTAAGTCCTAAACCCATGATATATTAAATATTTTGAGCTCACGAATTATTAAATATTTTATAAAATTGATTATCTAATATTTTCAAGTTTTATAATATAAATGTAGTTCAAGTCTGGCATCCTACATGAAAATGCTTTTTATATCAAAATAGCTTCATGAATTATAAATTTTATTTATGGGGTATGTAAAATTGTTTGAAAATGGTAAATTGGTTTTAAAATTGCAAAATAGTTTTCTTTATCTTCTCTCACTTTTGAACAGTTGGGCACAAAACAATGTCTTCCAACAGTTTTTCTGTTCTGGGATTGGCAACGTTCTCTTCCTGCCCTCTATGGCCCCTATTCCTTAAAGACAATGTCTTACAACATAATATATATATATATATATATATATATTTATTTATTTATTTATATATTATATATTATATATATATAGAAATATTTCATTTTAAAGAATTTTTATGATATTTCTCGTGATATAAATTTATAACCCTGAGATTATTATTTTAAATGAAAATTTTTATAAAGTTACAAAATCAGCTTAAAAGTTTAATTTTAAAAAATCCGAGAAGAATTTTTCGAAAATCGAACCCCTACAATATAAGAAGATTCGCCATGGAAAATTTCAGCCCTTTAGGCCTAGCAGTTTGGTCTGTACGTTATCTGTCATTCAGTCAGTTACGGAACTGGTTGTTACATATATATAACAACAACGTAGTCATTAAAAATGTAGATATTGTTAAATATGGAATAATATAGTATGCATTGTAAATGTATTAATTTTTTATGTAACAAATAAACTATCTTGCAATAAATGTCTTTTCCTAAATAAAAAATAGAAACACATTTTTCAAGAGGGTGCGAGAGCTTATTTTCCGATTCAAAGGGGTATTTACTATTAAAACGGTTAAGAAAAACTGGTCTACATAAAGCAAGAGTCCTCCAGCTCTGAAAATAAGCGTTTGTCTCACAAATCCCGGTGTAATTTGATGAAAATTTCTGCCCTGCAAGAGGTTTCATCTTGGCCGTAACATATGTTTATATATACCATATGGTTATGTATCTAATATATAGAGGTGGTTATCATAATAATGGAAACACTAAAAAACATAATGAAAACCTTTGCGGCGAAGGATCACCTTTGTCATGTAATACCACCTGATTCACCTTTGAATTGGATTATACAAGTCATGAACAATGGTTAAGAATGTATTATACCATTCTTCAGGGAAAAATCATGAAAGTTACTGTAGAGATGTCGTGGTGGATATCGATAACTGGCTCTATCCGCTTATATAGATCACAGTAGTTGGATGATATATAGTCGAGGGAATTGTATAGGGCAAGATAAGGTATTTGACATCTTTTTCGTGCTCTTCAAACCAATACTTGATAGATTTATCTGTATGTATAGGGGAATTATCATCCTGGAGAACGCCATCTCCTGCAAGAAACAATGTTTGCACCATAGGATAGACTAAAATGGAGCTAAAATTTCGACGTAGTCCTTCCCATTCAATCGCCCTTTTAGGGTTACAATTGGGATTGATGTAAACCATGAGATGCCATCCCAAACCCTGATAGATCTACATCCATGATTAACAGGTGAGATGAGACAGCCAGAATCTTAAGCTTGTGTTACGCTTCTCTAGTTTGTTCACCAGACATACGCACGTCCTGTTGCGAGAAACAATGTGAGCAATGATTCGTCGGGCGAAATGCTGTTTATCGACATAATACTCGACCAGGATTTGCGCTCGTGGCACCATTGTGGAGGATTTTTTTGTTTTGGCATCTATTACAAGTAGCTTGGGAATAGCTACTCTTCCGTGAATGCTTTGTTTGTGAGGTTCCTTTCTACCTCTAATGGTTGATACGGGAACATGCAGATGCAGATCGAGATCTTCGGTCATTTTGGTTGCAGTTGTTTTCTTTCTTCATGTCACAATCCGCTTCAATTCCTCGTCCGTCTCTTTCACTCAACTCTCCCTTTCGTGCACTATTCTGTTATAAAGGATGTTTTTCCGTGCACTCTGTATGCTATCATGACTTTCGATACCACAGCTCAAAAGACACCCGTTAGCTTGGGGATTGCAGGAACAGATACTCCAACTCGCTCCAACGATTTGCTCTTTTCGCAGTCATTACTGCTACCTGACAGTAGAATAATACATACACTATATTATATAAAAAAAAATACCGGTGGCCAGACTTGTTATTAAGGAATACGAAGCACTGTCATAAACACCACTAATATTGATAGGTGTTTCCATTATTTTGATAACCACCTGTGTGTGAATATATATATATATATATATATATATATATATATATATGTGTGTGTGTGTGTGTGTGTGTTGTGTGTATTTTTATTTCCAGATGTGGCGATTTCCTTTTAAGTTTCCTATACGAATGTAACATACTTCCATGTTAAATCTGAAAATCTCTGCAAGAGATGTATAAAATAACTCCCCTTGAGTTTTCTACGTTTTTATGGAGTTTAAAATACCCATTCTATATAAAGAATTTACTGAAAAATATCTATGGAATCTCTAGTGTGTTTATTCAAAGTCTAGTATGAGAAAAAAAACTCATGGGGGAATGATACATATAAAATGATGGATGAGCTAGCCTTCGGCACCTGTTAGAATGTCTCTGTATGAATATTATCAAAGCATTATACACTTTAAACTCCACTTTGCATATAATATACAATTTTGGTTTTATTTGAAAATTTCACAAACTATTTCTTTGCGTTTACTCTAATATCAGTAATATGATATTTACTTATATAAATAACATTTTTTATAAACTGTTCTGAGTTTTTTATCATCCAGACTCCTTGCTCATAATATGTACAATGTGCTTCTAATAGATTTCTATATTTTCGTGTATTTATAAATGAAAAAATATATAAATAAATTTTTTATATAGAAAATATAGAAAATTTGCAAAAGATGATATAAATTACATTAATTCTTTCACCTAAGCCGCTATAAATGATTTAATTTTTAATTTCTGAAGATTTTTTTATACTAATGTGTCTTCATGTACGGAGTGGCCCAAAAGTCACTACGTACGTTCTAGAATATAACTTTTATACAGTTAAATATTATAAATATTTTGTTTCAAATTATTCATCTGTAATCCATGGAAAAGAAGTATGGTGAAATTCACGACAGAGCAAGGAGTAAAAATAATCGAATTTCATACAGAAAATAAGCAATCCATTGTGCTAATCAAAAGATCTTACATTCGTTATTTTGAGGGATTTACCTTGAGCTGGGAAGCCACGTTCATGGAGGTTGATCGGGTTATCTTACGAAGTAAGTTATATATAACTGAAATTCAGCTTACCCTCATGGCCCGAGCATGAACCGGAGTTGATAATTATCCTTGTTGGTTAGAAGAATCATTTCTACTTCAAATAGCACTACGATTGATACATTTTATGCTTTTATTACAAATACAGATGTATTACTATTTACAAAAGATAGTTACACAGCTAACAACTCAAGCGTCGGAAAAGCAGTCCGAAATGTCGAGTCCTGGAACAGTTCTGCCTGCGTTCTAGGTGGCGCAGCTCTCAGTTCATCACTGTAGCTGGACAAATCCAACACAGGTGTCAGGATAATATTCAGCTCAAACATGTGCTTTCACCATCAACTCCACGGGCGATCCTAGCAGCTGGACATAGCCCGAAGCAGGATTCAACTACAGAGGATTCAAAGGATGTTGCATTTACTCCCGTATAAGGTGCAACTAGTTCAGGAGCTGAAGCCAGGATATATTTGGAAGGAGTATAATTTAGCGAAACTTAGAATTCAGTTGGCCTTCAGGCTCCCCAGACTTGACGGCACCAGAATTTCTCCTGAAATACAGCGTAGTAGCAAACCTCGAACCACCCAACAGTTAAAGCATCCGTGAAAATATTGAAGGAATAAGCCAAGAAACATTTTGACAGGTGATGGTAAGTTTTGTGCTTTGTGATTTATCAATCAATACATCTTGGGTAAAAGGATAACACATCTTGAGACTGGGTTCAGCGTGGACGATAAGAATTTGAATGAAGTTTGCTATAAAATGCAGTGGAGAAAATATAAATTGTTTTATATATGTTTTTATATGATTAACACAATTTGTATTTAAGATTTATAAATGTTGTTAAACAGTATCAGTCATCAGACGTTATTACGATTAATGTTTTGTAAAACGCAACTTGTTTAACCTTTCAGGTTTTTTGAAATCACATGAAATACCTGCAAAGAGTTTAAAAATATCACGCAAAAATTTTCTTCACTCTGTACTCGAAGAGAAAAAAATAGACAGATAGCACACACCAGGATAAATTGTTTCTATACATGCATAATAATACATTAAAAAAGAGTTAAATCAATTTTGTTAAAAAAAGAAAATTGTCTTTTTAATTTTTAATTGTTTTGTACCCCGGAGTTATTATTATTTAGAGATAATAGAAACGAAACAGTGATAAGAATAAAATAACAATACTTGAAAACAAAAGATGCACTAGAAGCGAAAACACAATTACAGAAAATGATCTACATGAAGTTTCTTTAAAGGAGTTAGATGTATTCAGGTAAATGCGGACGATAATATTTTAAAGCATAAAAGTACATAAAGTAATACAAGGTGGCCCAAAGTAGGGTTTATACAAAAACCGACTTTTTGAAAAACCGGTTTTCGAATTCCAGATTTCCAAAAAACCGGTTTTAGCCGGTTTTCGAATTTTTACCCAAAAAAAATAGAATTGGGAAAATATTTTATTTAATTTATATAAAATAACAAAAAACGAAATCAATATCAAAGTCAAAATATAAAAAAAAATTAAGTATTACACATTACTTAAACAAAATAATGAAAACTCAAACAAAAATTTCAAAATTCAAATAATATTTATATTTATTTCACTAATTTTAATTTCTCCTAAGAAAATAGGATTTTAAAAAACATAAAATATCCACTGAACGGTGGCTAAATCTTGTTCTTATTTTGCACACAATATTGCTTGAAATTGAAAATACTCGTTCACTAGCTACTGAGCTTGGTTTTATAGTTTTCAGGGCATCAAATAACAAATCTAAGTTTTTGGTTCTTTTATTCGTTGCCTCAAATAATGAAAATTCAGCTTTCAGTGTCTTTGGATTTGTAAGTTTTTCTTCAGGATCTTCAAGAAACTTATGAATTTATTTTTCCATGGCTTCCTTTAAAAAAGCATTACTCTGATGAGTAGTTTCTTAAGATTTGCTCTTCATCAGAATTGGTTTCCACATAAGAATTTGGAAATATTCTAGATAATATCTTTCCAGATAACTGTAACCACTTTATATTTTTGTTTCCAGTTTTCACTTTACAAGATTAAGCGAACTTGTCGTGACTCGTGACGGATCGCACATATGTACTAACATAAAATATGTCGGTTAGGCACGTCTTTTCCACGTGCGCAGTACACAATGCACAAGCACTGGTCAGCGTAACTTGCAACGTTGAAAAAATGTGTCTGAGGCCCGTTGCATAGAATAAATAGCAAATCAAATAAGTTAAAAATTATTTTTTACATAATAATTTGAATTCTTTTAAACCGGTTTTCTTAATTGAAAAACCGGTTTTCAAATGTGACAAATTTATTTTAAAAACTGGTTTTTTAAAACCGGGTTTGAAAAACCGTCAAACCCTAGCCCAAAGGTCACGAGACTATTTTGAAATAGAATAATTCTTTTAACACAATCACAAAACTCAAAAACAACAACAAACACCAATATATCATGCTTTTAGTGAATAAAAGTCAATATATAGAAGTTTAAATCCGAAATTAGAAATATAAAAAAATCTTAGGTGCTAAATAACATAAAAGATATAAAAAAATAAATATCAAAAGGAGAAACTGTCCCATAAAAGAACTGGGTTCTAGATTTTATATACGCCCCCAAATTAGAGAAATTCAGATTTTTTTCCGCTGTTAAATGTCGTCTTGGTATTACTTGTTTTACTGAACATTCGGGACACACACAGACAATATACGTATGAAAAAGACAGCAGTATTTCCATAGATATGAAAATGCATGCCTCAAAAGAAATAGTTTATAGTTTCCTTCTCATCTTCCGTGGCTCCACCAAGATAGCTGAAATGTACGTCTCTGAATAATTTAATCTCTCAAACGAATATACTACGGAGTTTATATCCCTCTAATAAATAATTAATTGCCCTAATAATAAGTATATCACGCATGTGAATGCTGTTCCCAGCTACATGGAATCGCAAGATGAAACCAGACACGAAACCAGTTTGTTTGCAATCAAATTCTCTGATCCATTAGACAAAGGGTCGATCAACAGCTTCCATGACTAATCTTTTTAAAGGCAAGCTCTTTATGTCAGCAAGTGACCAAATACGAAAATAGTTTCAATATTAACAAAAGCAAAATAAATTAATAAAATAAGAAAATTACACATTAAAATGCCATTCGTGGGTATTTACGTAAATAAATCACAGGTTGACATTTAAAAAATACATCAACCTCCGGACCTGAGGAGTGCCAGATTTTCGAAAATGTCGGATTTTTTTTATGATTACATATGCTTTATCTACACTCTGTCAAAAAAATATATGCACCCAGAAGAAAACGAGCTACTATAGCGAAACTTAACATGTATGTAGTGTATGAGAAAATAAGCAAATGATTACAAATTCAGAAGAAAAGACAGTTTTATTAAGAAAATATGGCATGAAAAAGGTTACAAATCAGTAAGTAGTAAATCCACCTCTGGCAGCTATACAAGCCGAAACACGGCGTGGCATCGAATCAATGAGGTCACCTATGATCTCCTGCGGAAGATCCTGTCATAATCTTTGCAACTGGGCAGTTAATTCACCAATATTCCGGGACAGCTGCAGTTGCCTCCCAAGCACGTCCCAGACGTATTCTATTGGCGAAAGGTCTGGTGATCTGGCAGGCCATGGGAGTACGTCATATCCTTCAAGACATTGTTGGGAGAGTCGTGCAGTATGTGGACGAGCGTTATCTTGCTGATAAATGGCACCTGAGCGACTTGATAGCATAGGCAGTACAACTGGCATTAAAATCTCGTCCACGTAACTGCGTGCCGTCAAAGTGCGTTGAAGGACGACTACAGGTGATCGTGTGCCCCAACAAATCGCTCCCCACACTGTCACACCTTGTGTAATCGCCGTATGCCTCTCGACAACAAACGCAGGATCGGACCGGTGGTCTGGCCGCCTCCACACGCGTATGCTTTGGTCCATAGCATTGAGACTGAATCAGGATTCATCTCTGAAGATCACACGTCCCCAGTTGGTCACTTTCCAGCTTGTCCGAGGTCGGCAAAAATCCAATCGACACTGCCTATGATGTGGGGTCAGTGGTAGGCGTCTTAATGGACGTCGGCTCCATATACCTACGTCAGCCAGTCGTGTCCGAATGGTTTCCCTTCATACCACCCCTTGATACCTTGGATGTCTTGAAGGTGGTAAATGGTGTCTAACCGTTTCTAGCGACGTTGTTGATTGAGACGTGGCCGCTCTTATGATTCCGCGATCCTCGCGCGCATTTGTGTTCCTGGGACGCCCTGACCCTCCGCGACGGTAGACTATCCCTTCCGTGATCCATTGTTGCCAACACCGAGCAACTACCATATCGTTCCGACCGAGGTGGCCGCCGGTACGCCTGTTCAACCAAACTGCTTCTCTGAGGCCTACTATACGCCCCCTCTTAAAATCCGACAATTGTTCGTACTGTGGCCGGTTACGTCTCAGGGGCATCTCTAGTCACAATATCGTCCATCCATGTCGACATATTTGTTTCAATAACCCTATGGCACGAGTAATCATGCTTCTAAACTCTCCCAGCTGCGCATCTCATATGCGCATAGCGCGCTTACCCTTGTCTCATTGGCGTTGAAATTTTAATCATCTGCATATCTCTTAACAGACTACATTCCTGCCACGTTTCGTGATAGTAGCTCGATTTCTTCTGGGTGCATATAGTTTTTTGTGACAGAGTGTATTTAACAGAAAAAAAATAAACTCTAAATGAAAAGCAAATGAAATGTTCATGCACGCCAACTAAGTAAAACAGTTCTACAGAATTTAGATCAATTGAATAAAATATTTCTCCAAAATCCATGCCGGAAAACTGAAGGAACCGGATTATCGATGGCCGGATTTTTGAATGTCAACCTATATAATAAAATGTATATGAACTATTAACTTGTAGAACTAAAGCTTCAAGGCATTTGATTCACCTGCTTATTGGGAAAGTTGTTGATTGACAACTCATCATATAAATTATTTTAAGTGTTGATCATTATTATAGTACAGTCATAATCTGTTCATGACAATAAGCTAATTTATGGATAATTAATGAAAACAGATTTTTGATGACAGGTACTATATCGTTGAAATTTTTATACATCATTTATGTATAGTTTAGGTATATCATACACTGAAGTATTACACTCAGCGTTTTGTGTAGCGTAATTTGATTCATTTCTGGTAATAAGTTTTTAAAATAATATTTTTCTGTTAATAGTATTAGGTATGATAATATATTCTACATACCTATGTATTATAAAATTCTTATACTGGATAAATTTATTATCGTATTAAGTAATGGATAAATTAGTTAATGTACTAGAAATATCAATAAGGACCCACTTTGCTTCTGTTTGCATTATGGCTATTATGCAAATTATAGTTCTGTGTGGAAATAAAATTCAGTATCTGAATAAATGTGCTACAGAAAGATTTCGATGACTAGTTTGATTGATTTTTATGTGTATAACTTTTATGCAGGATATCATACTCTGTAGTAATAAAGTAGCTAACTTAATATGGCTGTTGAAGAAATGTGCTATTTGGTTAGTTTGATTTCTTTAAATGTATCACACAGAATTTTATTCTGATTACAATAATCACAAAAGTTTGTAGCTTACTAAAAGTGCCTGTAGAAAAGCCACTAGCTTCTTAAATGTATAACATTTTAAATCTATCACACAATATTATATTTTGAATTTATAAACAACAAAATTTAGGCATCCTGAAGGGGATAAGGGACCTTAAACCACGATTTTTTTAATTTTCAATTTTTAACTCTATATGCAAAATGAGAATAATTTGCATTTTATTTACTAGAATTGAAGACCCTTAAAATTGAAAATAAGAACTTTTGGCTGAATGGTGCCTGTTTTTCAAAATTTCTTTCGAAAAGGCTATCATTTTTCAGATTGCTCCATGTGAATTTTAAATCATTTAAAAACCTTGCATTTTTTAATATAAGTTTACCGTACATATATAAACATAACTGTGCATTGATTTTTATTTTATATGCATGCAAAGCCCTAAATAATTGTCTTTTTAACCTGCTTATTATTTTTTTACGTTTTTGATTTATTTCATGGTCTATAAATTTGAAAAATAATACTGATTTCAAAACATGATATACAGTTTTGTTGCAAACACTTTCACTAACAACCTTGAGAAATTTGGAAGAAATCGGGAGAAAATAAATGTGCCTAGAGCATTTTGAAAAAATGCATTTTTGAAGAACTTTTTGAAAACAGGTCTTATATTTGTGTATTCTATTTATTTGTGTATTCTAAGTACCTCAGTGTAGTAGAAAAGAATATTAATTATTCTCATTTTGTATGTAGAGTAAGATATTGAAAATTTAAAAAGCGAAGTTGAAGTCCCTTTAATGGGTCTATAGAAAGATCGCTACTTATTGCTGTTTTAATTCGATATACTGGCTTGTCAGATAATATTATTACAGGCTCTACTGCAATTATTCACATTAGTCAAATAATTGTTTCGAAATACAGAAAAAAAAAATTATGTGCTCAAATTTGTGTTTTGTTTGTTTGTTTGTTTCGGGCAAAATATTGAAAGGTATAGTAAGCACGTCAGTAGAAGATATAAAATTGAATAGTGTTAACTATTGTTAATTGCAGCGTATTTCATAGAGATTATAAAATTAAACAAGCTATGAATTTTCGGGGTGTTTCTCTTTTATTTGATGCAGTTCTATTTTTTTATCTTTTATTTAATCGATCTGTAACACATATTAATTTTTTTTTAAAGTAGGATCATTTTTCTTTTCAGTCAGATAAGAAATCGCTGCAATTAGTTGCTCGAATCTTCTTTTTTTTCATCCATGAACAAAAATATTTTTAGACCTAAACACTGTCAACTTCCAGACTGTTTTTCCTACGAAATTAACTCTAACGGTCATGGTGAGTAACAAAATTTTAGTGACCTTGACAATCGTGGGTTTTTCGTATAAGATGTTTTTATTACGAGTCAATAATTATAACTCTGGATCTATATCATAAGATCAAATATTTATAGAGGTCAAAACTTCGACGGTCAAACAATGACAAACAATGACAAACTTCGACGGTCAATGACAAACTTCGACGGTCAAACAACGGTCAAACAATGACAATCACGGGTTTTTTTTAATGGGATGTTTTTATTACGAGTCAATAATTATAACTCTGGATCTATATCATAAGGTCAAATATTTATAGAGGTTAAACTTTCGGTAGGGTATGACAATCATGGGATTTTTTAATGAGATGTTTTTATTACGAGTCAATAATTATAACTCTGGATCTATATCATAAGGTCAAATATTTATAGAGGTCAAACCTTCGGTAGGGTATGACAATCACGGGTTTTTTTAATGAGATGTTTTTATTACGAGTCAATAATTATAACTCTGGATCTATATCATAAGGTCAAATATTTATAGAGGTCAAACTTTCGGTAGGGTATGACAATCAAAGGGTTTTTTTTAATTAGATGTTTTTATTACGAGTCAATAATTATAACTCTGGATCTATTATCATAAGGTCAAATATTTATAGAGATCAAACCTTCGGTAGGATATGACAATCACGGATTCTTTTGAATGAGATGTTTTTATTATAAGTCAATAATTATAACTTTAGATCTATATCAAAAGGTCAAATATTTATAGAGGTGAAACCTTCGGTAGGGTATAAAGATGGTAAGTGTATTTGACGGGATCCTTTTTACTTTCTGTCCAATGATGGTTCCCCGCTGCTTACCTACTGAAAATCTGCACTGGAGGGCGTGGCCCAGGAGGTGCAGTTTGACCACTATTCCTATGGTCCTATGGGACGGGATTGTAACCGTGATTGATTAAATTATTTTATGAAATTATTGGGATTGGGAGTTTATTTTATTATTCTTATATTAATTAATTATATTAATTATGATTTTGATTTAGTAACTTATTGGTTCATGATTGTAGCTAGTACATTGATGTGCTTCCCAAATAATGGAAATAACTCTGGTTATATTGACAAATCAATTTATTGAATATTAACACACATAAATAATACACTCCAAAATTACTCAATATTTCCTCCGGCATTTACACATTATTCAGAACTTCATTCCTACTAAATTAATTCTTTACGACACCTATGTTTGATTCATTCACTTATTATAACAATATTTCATACTGCCTCTATACATATTATTTTCAACTTTACTCCTACTAACTTAATTCATATATATATATATGCAAAACATTATATTAAATTGTTGGTACGAATTATCGGTCAATTCCTCAACATCTTATATTCAAAACTATACTCATCGCGCTCTTATCTTAATTATTATGGCTACACACTGAGAAGCAATGATAACAATATAAAAGGGAAACGCAAAGTCGGTACCTCAGCAGATGACGGTGGAATCCCTCTGGGCAGCTGGCACTCGTAATGATGAATTCGTCGTCTTTATCATCACACCGAATTCGGGCATCTTCTTGCCTGGAATACGGCTCCGTCGTTCATTGCAGACACTCGGCATGGGACACTGGGCGCTCGACAACTTCTATCTCCAAACTTTTAATGCACTCAAATACGGCTCGGTCGCTTATTGCAGACACTCGGCACGGGACACTTGGGCACTGTCAGCATCGGTTCACTAACTTTTACTGCTCTCTCCTCATACGTCTATATGCCTTGACACCACTTCTACCTCTCACCAACTTCTGACTGACTCTCACTTCTCAGGTTATCTCTCTGCCTTCACACTATTTTTTATTTCATATATTTTCTTACTAATGTCTCCGCCTCTTATAATTTCCATTGGTTATCTGGAAATTATCATGCCATCGCCATTCGTCCGTGCTGCCTGTCCTCAATCCCCTTTTACCAATGCGCATCGAGGGCGGGATTTATAAATTCTCCCTCAATTTTAACTTTTTTCCATGCTTTGGCTTCAAGCAGGGTGGGCTGTTTTATAGCCATCATAAATTTTCTTTTATTCTCTTCTTGCAACTCACTCTCTTCAACTTTTATCTTCTATTTATTGCTACAAACACTATCTCTAAATTTCGTTCCGGTCTATGGCTTTCTTCCCTTCTCTTTTATTGCCCCGTTTCTTTCTTGCATTTAACAATTATTTTATTTTATTTTGTACTTTTCAATGCTCCTGTCCCTGGCCGTAACACTACTGTCATGTCCCTATGACAGGGATCATTGCAATGTTACGTTGCGTTGAAGCTGTTGAGTAGTAGCCATATTGGATTTGACCAGCTCCATGTTAAAGAATGGAGAAATTTTTTTGAATGATTGTCGACTTAAATTTAAATTTTTTTTCCAACTGTACTCCATAATAGGAAAAGAAAATTTTAACCATGGTCTTTTATACATATTAGAAAATTCGGCCACCAAAGAAAATTATGTGCGTTTAAAACACAAGACCTTATTTTTTCCCCTGACAATTCATATTTAAAAATATTTTTCGCGGATTTTTTTAAAGATGAAAAAGATACCCAAGTAAAAAATTCTTTCTGTATTGCAGAATACAATTTTAAAAAAACTTTAAACCTAAGTCGATAATTAGTGGGAATTTTTTTTTCCATAGGTAGCACTAAGCTGACAGAAGCGAATATGGCTACCACCCAGAAACTTTTAGAAATGTGTATTGTACCGGAGGTTATTATTTAGAAATTGAGAACAATAGTGTCTGAAAGATTCCTCAGGTAAGCCGAAATTGCATAGGATGATGGACATCATTTACACTGAGCTTCTTAAAATACACAAATAAGTATTTTGTAAAAATAAGTTTTTATAGGACCTCATTTTTATCCTAATAATTCGTATTTAAAAATATTATTCCCGGATTTTTTTTAAAGATGGAAAACCCGAGTGAAAAATTCTTTCTCTATTGCAGAGTACAATTTTTTAAAAAAAAACTTTAAACCTAAGTCGGTAATTACTGAGAAAACTTTTTTCCATAGGTTAGCACTAAGCTGAGTGAAACGAATATGGCTATCATCCAACAGCTTTAAGAAATGTATATTGTACCTGAAGTTATTATTTAGAGATTGAGAACAAGAAAGACTCCTCAGGCAAGCCTAAATTACATAGGATGATGGACATCATTTATCATAGCGGTATTCCTAATTATCTTCCGTTGAAAAAACAGGACATCCAAGCAAAACATCTACGTCTAAAGACGGAAAAATTATATAGAAAAATAAACTTCTAGTATACACTGAATAAGGGTAGTCCTTCAGCGTATTGCAGGCCATGGATTTTTAGAAAATCTGATATGAAAAACGTATTGGATGACACAAACATATGTCAATAAGAAATGCAGCAAAAGATTTTTAATAAAGCATACAGAAATTACTGAACAAACTTTTCTGCTCGTCTGACGATTGCGCAATCAAAAAGCAGCATTGCTTCTTTTTTAAAAAATTTAAGAAAATTTCATAAGTGTCTCCCAAATGTAAGGGGAAAAAATCAATAAACGCTTGTAAATAGTTCCATTAGACATAAGCGCTGCATACCGACTAGTGTATCTCTAATTGTGAGATTCTACAAAGGAAGGAATCCATGAATTATATATATTAAGTATTGTGTTATGCTAAATTAACTTATGTAAGTATTTAAATTTTATGTATGTGTAGTATATTGTTATGTTCTCTTTATATATCATGCATGAACGCTGCATGCAACTTAATTTATCTTAAATTGTGCGATTCTAAATACAATTTAAGTGTATATTTCCTGTTATATAAATTTATACATTTTATGTGTGTGTAATCCATTGCATTTTATGTTTGATGCATATATTTTATTTTGTATATACTATTTGTAACATAAGAACTATATGCTCACTTGAATAGTGAGACGATGAATTGTGAGATTCAAAAAACAACATAAATATTTCATACTTTTCAACTTTTTATACCTGCAAGAAAATGACTACAGATAGTATCATTTTCTTTATTATCTTGTTTTAATAACACTTTAAAGCTCTTGGATTGAATAATTTAGCTGTGAAGTAAGATAATGTAAATTTTTGGAATGAGGGACAAAAATGTAATCCAAACGTGAGTAGATAGATTGACTTAATGAATCTAAAAAGCAGGTAAATGGAAACGTAAAACATAAATTCAGCTATACAGCAACTCATTTCAGACACATTTTAATGATTATAATATTTATGTGGGTGTTGAACACTCTCTATTTAAAACCCTCCTCATTTTAAGCAATTCTCACTTCGTTATGCAGTAATAATACACGTCTTCGAGAGAGAGAGAGTATCCTAGACGATTCCTTATTAATATATTATCAATATGCATCGAAAATTTCATTAACAGAACAAAACTTAAGCAGTGACAAAATTAATGATTTTTAAGTCCCGCGTGTTTGGTGTGGGCTACGCATTTTCCCGATAAGAGCTCTTTTCCCGATGCATAATTTATGAAAATTATCACATACTTCTCCGAGACTGGAATCCTCAAACAGTCCATTTCGAAAAGTTGGCTCCTAGCTCCGTTTCCCAGAGGATCTTGTAACCCTCTGGAAGACTTTATAAATTATATTAGCTAATTACCGGGGATCTGACCATGCTCGAAAATGTGTTTGCATATCAAAGTTGAGGTAATTAATCCATAATTTAAGGGGGGATACGCGGATGCCCTTTAGTCTTCTGTGGTTTCGGAGCCGGAAATATTAGGCAATTACGGATCCTGACTGAAAATTGCCAAGAAATCAATTATTTTGGGTGTCGTGTGATCAAACACCTTGTGACAGTTTGGAAACGTAATTTTCCCGCATCTATTAAAAAGGATTCTCTCGGCAATGATATTTCCTGCGTTTCAGGGGAAAATGATTATTTTTCATAGATTGACATCTTAGCTACAGGCATTTATGGGTACGTAAATAACCATACTTATAAAAACAACTTTAGTGTATATTTCCTGAATATAATTAAACACACACGCACATTATTTATATATATATATATATATATATATATATATATATATATATATGTGTGTGTGTGTGTGTGTGTGTGTGTGTGTGTGTCAAGGAAAAACGTAAGGCTAAAATATCGAGGGGCGATCGTGAAAACTGTAAATGGGGCTTGAGGATAATTTATTATTTGGCACCGAGCGCCATCATTTTCACAGAGTTTAATTGAAATGATTCGCGTGAGTTGGGAAAAAGAATCCCTTTTTGAGATGAGGCCTTGACGCGTCCGGGGTGAGGCTAGAGTGTATTTTTAGAAGCAGGCATCGGCGTTCGAGGAGTGAAACTATTATATAATATGGAATCGCCCGAACATTCTATCGACATCACGGGGCATGCGCGTAGTTTTGCCACTTGAATTCTAGCAAAGGGTTTATCAAAACAAAGGATAAACAATATATCAAAACAATAACAAAGGATAGAGCGTCTTGGGGTTTTCGAACTGACAGGTAGTGCACGTGACGAGATGAGAGATCGAAAATGACACAGATTAAATCGGGTTAGTAATTAGTAGTTTGAATAAAGGATTTAGCTGTAAATTAAGTGTATTTATTTCCACAGGCCTGCGATTGTTCTGACTGCATATTTTTAGAATAAGTATTAAGAGGGGAACAAATTAAGAGGGAGTACGAGAATTTAAGCACGTCATATATATATATATATATATATATATATATATATATATTAATATATATATATATATATATATATATATATATATATATATATATATATATGAAATAAATTTCAAACCTTTTCGTTATCGTTAAAAACGTCAATCCAAAATTCTTTCATCCTATTACAATAAAGCATTATCCCTCAATTTGACCTAGAACTAACCAAAAGTAGCCGATTAACTTCCCCCTAAAAGCCATGTGTCTACACCTTACATAACTGATATATAACTTCGAACATTGGAGAACTTTCCAGCGATCACACCATATGACACCTTATAGTCAGGCGATGAATTCAGAGCAATTAAAGTTCAGCGCGCCTGAAAATCCGCGATTTTCTCGGCAATTCCCTACGACTTGTGCATCTGCTTCCAAACCGAAAACTTGTACAGTTTCGCTGCTGTCAATATCTGCTGGCGGTGCCCCGTCCCCGATTAGTCGCGATGTGCCTTTTGAATGTTAAGGCCGTCCGCACACGGAGCGACTCAAAGGAAACTCAACTGTTAGTGACTGAAATTGCTTATCGGTTGCAAACTCGTTAGTGATGCGGCTCCGCACATGGGCCGACTTAAAAGTGATTCAAATAAATAGTTTTCGACCTGTCATGGAAGGAAGAACATCATTATTCCGGGCAATATGTTTAGTTAAATTATTATCAGAAATTAATTTATTTTAAAAAATCGTCACAATAGATTGTCTTTGATCATTCGTTTAAAAATGGACTGTATATATGGGCGCACATATTCCATACAACAAAAAACGTTATAATTTCATTTCATCACTAGGCAGAAGTCACGTGACTCGTGTACGTTATTTGGCAGCTTGCCAAAAGAGCGGCTGTAACATAGATTGTGTAATAACACGCACAACGCAAGAGAAACTGGCGACTGAAGTTGCTAGCGACTCGACACGTTGCGTTGCCTGCGACTGATTACAAACGCGTTGCTGACGGGTTTGTAACCAGTTGCGCCGAGGGCGTGGCTCCATTCAATTACATAGGTTACGACTCATCACGGACTGGTTTGCGATTGGAGTCGATTATCAGTTTCTTTTGAGTTGGTCCATGTGCCGACGGCCTAAATTTGACTTAGTCTGTAGCCAGTCTTTTAAACTCCATTCTTAATAAAATAACTGTGCAGCTATGTGGTGTACTATGTTTTGTTCTGCCTGGACTTCCTCCCTGCGCCGCTCGAAAACTTCTACGACTAAAATTAGGAGTTTCCAGTTAACCGGATTGCTGAGATTCGCCACCGCCGTTGCACGAACATTACACACACACACACACACACACACACACACACACACACACACACACATATATATATATATATATATATATATATATATATATATACACTGAAGTGCCACTGAATTAGGAATAACAAAGCCTATGCAAATTGTGTAGCGCTACGCATCATGTATGCGCAAGTGAGGGCGCTGTGGTAACTGCATATATAGCGCGTACTGTGGTTGTTCTGAATTAGTTGTTAGAATTGCCAGTATGGGTAAACTGCCTGATTTAGACACCTTCGATCGCGGACAAATCGTAGGTGCGCGACGCATGGGCCATTCAATTTCCGAAATCATCAGACAACTAGGATTTTCAAGGTGGACAGTGTCAATATACCAAGAATACATGGATGGTGGAAAAAAAAACTAGCGATCGGGCAAACTGCAAAGGACAATTAGCCTTGACAGTGCGTGGTGAGAGACGGCTCAGGCGTATTGTACGTAGCCAGCGAAGCCAAACATTAGCTAAAATTACCACCCAGTTTAATGACGGTGCCAGTCGTACAGTCAGTAAACGGATTGTGCAACGCTCGCTTCACCGTATGCGTTTCGGGAGCCGTCGACCTACGAGAGTACCATTGCTCTATACTCGCCATCGGGCTGCACGTCTTGCCTGGGCAACAGAGCACAGAGACTGGAGTGTAGAGGACTGGAAACGAGTAGCATGGAGTGATGAGTCTCGATTCCGACTACTTAACGCCGACGGGAGGCTGAGAATATGGCGTCAGGTCTTGAAGCCATGGATCCTGCATGCCTGGCTGGAACTGTACAAGGGCATGGTGGCTCAATCATGGTCTGTGGTGTTTTTTCGTGGCACAGTTTGGGATCTTTGGTGCGTGTACCAACCTCCCTCAATGCAATTCGGTACGTAGAGTTGCTGGGTGATCACCTCCATCCGTTTATGCTGTTCTGTTATCCGCACGGTAATGGAGTTTTCCAGCAAGACAACTGTACCTCTCACAAGTCCCGGTTGGCTACTGGCTGGTTGGAAGAGCATTTCTCTGAATTCTCTGTCATGAATTGGCCACCTAGAAGCCCAGACTTAAACCCTATTGAGCATCTTTGAGATGTTTTGGAACAAGGCGTGAAAGGCCATCTCACAGCACCAAAGAACTTTACTGAATTATGGACAGCTTTAGCCAATATTTGGCAAGCCATTCCCGTGGAACGTTTCCAGAAACTTGTTGAATCTATGCCTCGTCGTGTGGCAGCCGTTATCAAGGCCAGAGGAGGCCCAACTCGTTACTAGGTAGGTATCCCTAATTCAGTGGCACTTCAGTGTGTGTATATATATATATATATATATATATATAATATTAAAAACTAGTAATTTCTTAATTCAACACTCTTAACATTTAAAAACTATTAATTCCTCACTTTTCTATTCCAAATTACAAACCCTTTTTTAATTTCTTGAAACAGGTAATTCTCTTTGGGCATTCGCGTTAAACTCCATTTTAAAATCTAACATTATTCTAAATTCCCTGCGGCGTTCGAAACTAATTTCACTTTTGATTCTAAGTTCTAATATCCTCGAGAGAAAATATTAAATGGCTGCCTGTTGACTCGAAAACTAAACTTGCGTAGCGTGTTCAGAAAATTAAATGCTTTAGCGCATTAGTCACGCCTTTTCCTAACCTTTAACCAATTAAACACTACTACGATCACGTGATGAGATAGAGTCTATATAACTCGTGACGTCCCGAAGTAGGACGGATTTTTTGTAATTTCTTTGCTGCTCGCATACCGACGGTTCGGTCGGTGATCTCAATAAAATGTTCCCTTAAACACTCGTGTCGACGACTGGTTATTTCGGACAGACTACCATTCCAGGGTCTACAGAGATGATGGTGATGTGGGGGTGCGGCATTCTTCTTTTTAATGACCGACGGCCGTACGCCCCATGTTACATATATATATATGTCGTGTCTGCCGCATCAACTCCTGCTTTTTTGTCCCTGTACTTTCCTCTCAAGAAAGCAGAGGGGGGTAGGGCAATGACCCCGGCTCGATAAGGGATTCGAGATTGTTGACGGTGCCCCGAGCAGAAGTCAGGTGGACGTGGGGGAGAGTGCTTGTGCCCACGAGAGAGAAGGCGTGTGGTTTTTTTTAGTCTTCGGTGTTGGCTCTTGAGAGAGTCGGGCAGATCAGAGTAAAGTGCGTGGGTGTATTGAGACCTAGAAGACGCACTAGGCCTTGTTAGATAGCACTCAGAATCTAGATGATCGACCTAGTTAGATTTTTGTATATAATACTGTAAAATAAGTTTGTAGATAAATTAGTGTTGTGTTCGTGCTTGAAAAAAAAAATAAAACTTTGAATATTCACTGGTGTGGTACTGAACTCTGTGACGTTACTTGTGTGAAAATTTACTTGTGTGCCATTGCAAACGTCGAATTACGAAACGAACCAAAAGCGAACCCGTAGAAGTGAAGAGGGTTCGACAATATATATATATAATGTGCATATATATGTACGTTTATATATACATATGATATAAATATATATACCATATACGTGTGTGTATCCTCTCTTTATTACAATTTTTGCCCCTTAAAATTTGATACTTTTAAAAACAGTAGGTTTAAAGTACCATTAAATAGTAGATAAACACTGCACAAAATATAACAAAAAATACATGAACATAACACTTTTTCTTCTAAAAATTCTTAGATATCGATATATAAGATATGAAGCTGCATAAAAGTTTCACTCAATAACAACTCATAGAGGTAACCGAAAATGATAATTCAAAATACATAAATTTTCAATACAATGAATTTTATTTGGACATGGTAAAAAGTGGGTATAGGAAAATATTAAAACCAAATAGGGGGTAGGTTGTAGGGGAAATAAACGTGATTATACTGCATGAAACTGAAACTTAAGATTGGCAGGGCTTTGAAAAAATTGTCCAGGCAAAGGTTAAAAAGCTACGTGTCATAAGTACACTAGCAACAACAAAATGCGTCTAGTGTCCCAAAGACACAAGTTTAACCCTTCGGTGGGAACATGATTCTTTTCCGGCTAAGTTAGAACATCTGCCTGGAAGGCAGATATACAAGGCAGATGTACAAGGTACATAAAGTAGCCGGACAATTTTTTTATAAATAAGAAAAATATTACTGACTTTCAAATCAATTTATCTCCTTCAAAATAATCGCCAAAGGAGTTTATACAATTTTTCCAACGTTTCTTCAAGTCATCGAAACACTGTTTATAGGCGTTGGAACTAACTGTTCGCAAAATACGCGTAACATTTGATTTAATATCCGAGACGTTTTCAAATCTCTGTCCTTTCATGGCGATCTTAAGCATCGGAAAAAGGAAAACATTAGCTGGTGGTAAGTCAGGAGAATATGGTGGGTGAGTTATCAGTGTAACTGAATGCTCAGCAAGATTCTGTTGTACAGAAATCGCTGTATGGGGCCTAGCATTATCGTGTAAAAGAAACCATTGCCCAGAATCAAACAGTTCCTTCCTCACTCGCCTTATCCTGTTTCTTAATCGAAAAATCACCTCCTTGTAAAAATACTGATTAATTGTTTTATTTTCAGGAACAAATTCGTGGTTAATAAGACCTTTGTAATCAAAAACTAAAATCAGCATCACCCTAGTCTTTGAATTTGACATCCGTGCTTTTTTGTATGGGAGAAGACGGTTCTTTCCACTGAGCACCTTGTCTTTTTGTTTCTCGGTCGTATTGTAGACACCAGGTCTCATCTCCTGCTATAATATACTTCAAGAAATTGTCCTGTTTCGCAGTAGTCAGCAAATCTTCACAGCAAGGTTTTCTGTCTTCTTTTTGCTGTTCTGTCATAATCCGAGGCACAAACTTTTTTCATTTTCAGATTTTCAATTAAAATTAGCATGCATCTTTCTTTGCTTATTTTAAGCATGTCTGAAGGTTGCTGAGTTGTTACACGTCTATCAGCTTTTACCAAAGAATGAATTTTCTCCACATTTTCCTCATTCTTTGAAGATGAAGGGCGCCCTGTCTTTGGTTCATCTCCAATGCTTTCTCGCCCACATTTGAAGCGGTTGTACCATTCATACACTTGTGTTCTTGATAACGATACATCACTATATACCAGAGGTGGAGAACGCGCGGCCTCCGTGATCTTCTTTTGCGGTCTTCATAAAAGCTAGCACTAGTATTAATTAATATTTAATTACAACAATTTCCAAATCAGTATAATTAAATAAAGAACGGCATGAATGTATGTACAGTATCAGCCAAAATAAAGTTGTCATTTTGAAATTCTTGTGTAAAGTCGCTACAATTGTATATTTATCCAAATGAGCTTCATTTACCTTGATTGTATGATACTTTAACTACACTTTATATGTAATTTAATGCTCAGAGTTTCTAAGCAATACTACCAGACGTGTTATATGATCTCTACACAAAAACTATTTTCTTACTATTATTGTTGTGACTGACTTCATGTACGTTAAAACGTATTTGTTGAATTTTTTTTTGGCTAATGTCCCTGGGGGATGACGACATTACACCCCAGTCCGGTGTACATATGAATACAAGACATAGAAACAGACAAATGACACAAACAAAGAAGAATTTTTTATTGACAAACGATGATACCGGCGATGGACGATGGGTTGCAGCTCCCCTTTCTAGACGGGGCTCCATTTGCAGGCGGAAGACTGACCGGTTCCCCAGAATACAGCCAAGTCTTATGCGGGAATCGAACCCGCACCCCCGGCGTGGCAGGCTTATGCCTTAACCACTTAGCCACTGGGTGACATTTGTTGAATTAAAGAATGTAAATACTCACCTCTCCATTTCTTTCCATTACAGAATAATTAGGCACTCGGACACACAAAAAAAGAATATCTGAAAGCCGAGGAATTCTAGATTTTTTAATGAAATTTGACTCACATCAACGCATCTTACATGATGCACTTATATCTCACTTCAATCGAATAATAAATCAGTTTCGTTTGCTGATCACGTGATCTCGGCATTTTTTACTAAGAGATCGTCATGGCAGACGACTTGTCACCCGCATTTTCGCAATTGTCTCCTTTTGAATCATCAGTATTATTTTTTCTGCAAAACAAAAATAATAATAATGATTAATGTTATAACAAGTTTTTATCCGTATGTGAATACAAAAATATTTTATATTGTAACTTTTTATGTCAAATAATAAATAAATAAGGACTTAATATTTTTTATTTTTCTATATAATGCACCAAATTGTCAAAACTATATCTAACTATAATAATTTCATAAAAGTCGCATTTATAGGTTCATCAACTTATGCGGCCTCCTTTATTACTACCTAATTTACATGTGGCCTCTAATGGTAAAAAGGTTCCCCGCCTCTGCTATATACTATTCCAATCATCTCTAAAGTTTCGGTAGTAGATTTACCTAATTTGAAACAAAATTTAATGTTACAACGTTGTTCCATTCCGAAGCAAATTTTTTTGTACAATGCCTTCTCGTTAAACGAAAACTACTACGGCGTTTTGATATGCAAACGACTAAATAACCAGTTTAAACTGGCTTTAACAAGAGTTGGGATGTCACTATTTCTAGCCAGGTGATTATTCTTTGACTTTTTTTTATTTTATCCTTTGATCTTTTAATTTGTCCGGTTGCATTTAGGCCGCAACTTGTAGATCGAGTATCACTTTCCCATGTATTCCTAACTACAGTTTCAGGTTCGCATAGGCAGTTACAGCTTTTTATTTTCAAAATTACTGTATTATAAACTTCAGACAAAAGAAAAGTAGAAAACAACAATATACATTTTTATATTTAACTAGCTGAAAACCCGCGCTTCGCTACAGAGTACATTCAAATTAAATACAACGGTCAACGTATGCAATTTATGCCAAAAAATAAATATATATATATTTATAATAAATGCGATGATCAATGTATACAATTGATGTAAAATATATATCTATATATATATATATATTTATAAAAATATCGTAAGGGATATGCATTTTTTTTTTGGATAATATCCAATCGTCTGCTGCATTAGAAAGAGAAAAAAATATTTTTTTTGTCTATTTAGTTGTTACGCACGTGACGATAAATTTATTGAAAGTACCAGAAAAAGAAATCATGTGATCAGAATTTATAAATTAAATTCTAAAAATTAATCTTTAAAAATTCACCAAAAATCAGGAAATAGAGGTAAAGATTCGAAAACCCTTTCATTATTTTTTATTTATTTAGTTTTTCATGCGATTGGAGTAGTAGACTGCCATCCAATCCGTCATTTTGACGTCATAATACTAATAATGACGTCATAATGGAAAAAGTATATGAAAGTTAAAAAATATCCCGAATTATCTAACAATATTGCATTTAATCCACACCTTGTAAAAGCAAACCATTTGATTATTTTTTATTTATTTAGTTTTTCATGCGATTGGAGTAGTAGACTGCCATCCAGTTTTTTACAGCTCACTACGCGATATGAATACTTGAGCTACTTGATTCATTCACATTCAAGTTTGTTTACTTTCAGAATTCATCGCAAAAGTAAACAGATTTTTAAAAACTGTTAAATATACAGCTAAAAGCAACCAATTTTTTTTAGTTCTGGATGTTTTATAGAAAAATAGGCTGAACAAACGTGGTTTGATGGAGAAGATATTAGTTTTTAGGTAAGAAAAAATTCTGATCCACATCTGAAATTGAAATTAAGCCTAATCGGCCGTTTGTATACTGAGGGCTTCAATTGAAAGATGAGTACAGCCCGGAAGTGTTATACAGAGACAACGGCTATTATATATATATAATTAACAAATATTTCGGGAGGTTAGGAATGTTCAGCCTTTGTTTAATGAAGGGGTTGGCATGAAGGTTATATAAAATTCGTTCCCAGAACTTTCAAAAACTCAAATCTTGAAAGATTTTTTGCCTTACTCTTTATTTTATAGAAAATGCATGAAGAGTATCAGCTTAACATTCAGATATTTAAACATCTTTTTTTACCTGAACCATAGAAGATTGGCGTTACGAATCACTCTTCTACACTGAAGACAAGATGTTGACTGAAGCGTTTGTAGACTCACTGTACCCATGGTCGAAGGAGGGGGGGGGGGTAGCGTTAAATAAAGAAACCATAACTGCCTGAGAGTAGATATTCCCACCGAAGCGTTAAAGCAAAAACATACATCTCTGTACATATATATAGTCTTGGACCTAGGTTTAGCCCTTTTTATGGGTTCATCAGCAAGGCATAACCGAAAAGTACGGTGGAAATTCGTGACAGAATATGATTCCACACGAAGTGAGTCGGTTGACTGCACTTTTTTAGTCACCAGTAAAAATTTACAGGAATTCCGCATTAGGAATTCCTTTTCCTTCAGCATACTGTTACGAATTTTACGAGTCTATGGTAATCTAGCCAAATATGAGAGTTATCGCCAAATCGGCGATGGATTTGGTGACTTATTATGGTCACGAAATTCGGCAATATTTCGCCACATTTGGCGATATGGTGCCAAATGGTCGCCAACTTGCCGTCTAGATCTTTCTAGAAGCTACTGGAAATATCTAGCTGACTGGCCTATAGGGGCGCTTTGGAAGTCCATAAATATACCTGACATTGGCATTGGAACTCAGTGTTCTTTTCTACTGAGAATTGAATGTATTGAGAGCGCGTTAGGTGTATATTGTATTGAAGACTCTGTTATCCTGACTTGTGTTTTTAGAGTTTTCTGCTGTATAGAAGACAGTTGTTACTTGTCTTTTGTTTGAATTTGTGAATGCGCCTGTAGACTTTACAGAATAATAAATTTTATCTTCTGTGCAGTTTCTGAAGAGATTTTAATCAATCCTGACGAACACAGGAAAACGGAACAATACTTATCGGTTATACCTTGCTGAGGAGAGCATAACAAGGGCGATATCTATGTCCAAAGCTACTTGTATGCTGGAGATGTATATTTTTGTTTTTAACAACAACTATATGTTTAATGTATATTATTTTCTTAAATTAAATGAGAAGTTTATTTTGAATTTACTTATTTTGTTTTACTTAAAATCATATCAATAATCTTGTCTGTCTAAATTGATTTTTCTTTGAAATCCCCCCCCCCCATAATTGCATCAAACCATCCAACAGGGAAATTTGCCTTTAGTTCCATTCCCTCTAGTTATACGGATTTCAGTCAAATTTTCGCTTTGCATTTCGTGGGATTTTCGACGAAATGTTTAAAAGGAGGATTTCGTGAATATCAAATTTGGGGAAAGAATAATCCTTTTTGAATGTTTGGAACAAACTTTAAGACAGGTGCGTTTCCCAAACTATCGAAACAGACTTACAATATATTTTCAATCTGTCAAATTCGAGGATTAATAAAAGAATGGTGAGTTTAACGAAAATAAGAAAAACTTTATAAAAAAAAAATCTTTCAAAACAGACGTTCTTTATCTTGTTTTCGCTCGAATCAATCAATGTCTTGGGAGGTAATTTTTTAACTTTCCCCAAATCCAGACCGGGAGATTAATGCGATGCTTCTTTTTTTTCTGCCCAGTAAGAAATCATCCGTAAAGAGGTTTAAATTTCAATTCAATTTTTCAAAAGGATATTTTTAAAGCGCTTCGCGATTCGACTGAAAGATAATTGCATTAAGATTGTTATGCTTAGTTCAAGAAATAAAATGCTAAATTCTTATTCCAAATTCTTACTTAATTACATACGTTTACAATTTTTTTTCTGTGTTTTAACCGATCCTTACATAACACGAAACGCCCATATTGTTCTGGAATCAAAAGATTTCGAATTCTTTTAATGTTTTTCTATTTTTTTAAATAAAAGTCAACTTTTTTTACTAGTTTAACTAGTACTTTTGTTTACGGATGTTTGCGGGTTTTATTTGTAATGAAATTTTTTGCGGGTGGTGATATATCCATCTTTGAATTTATTTTTTACCGTTATTTGTTTGCCATTTCTATGACTGATTAAAACTAACGGCCTTGAACTCGTGTGTCGATGACAAGGGGGGGGGGGGGGCTGTTTAATCTATTTACGTCATTTTACATTAAAGTGTATGTTATAATTCGAAAAATTTCAAATGAAGCTTCGGAAAGTTCGATAAAATTCTAAGAAAGGTTCATTACTTGCATGCTTAGAAAGCGAAGGATAAAGACAGCCAATTGTAAAGGGAAGGAGTAGATTGAAAAACTTTCATTTTGTTCCTATGTCTCTAAGTTCATCTTTTCTCTCGAGTGTGAGAGGTTCGTGTCTGATACTCTATGATTTTAGAAGCCTTACGTTACATTTAATCTTGCTGCATCTTTAAATTGTTTGTTGTCGCAAGTTAGTTCTTATATCAGGTTCTTATTTGTCTTAGTCCAGCTTTACTCTTAAATGTAAGAAGTTCGTGCGTGATACGCTATGATTTTAGAACCCTTATAGCTAGATTAAATGTAACGTATCTTTAAATTGTTTGTTGTCGCAAGCTAGCTCTTATTTCAGGTTCTTATTTATCTCTACGTCCCTCTTGACAAAGAGGCGTGTGAGGGGTTTGTTTGGGATACTCTAAGACTTTACAACACTTATAGCAAGGTTTAAAGTGACGTGTCTTTTAATTGTTTTTTGTTACAAGCTAGTTCTTATTTCAGGGAACAAGAATTAAACCTTTCTTTGAAACTTGATTTTACTTTTTCATTTTGATAAATTTTTGTTATTCTATCAGTTAATGTTTCTCTTTTTCGCAGTTCTATTTCCATGTTTCCCAGTGCAGACGTTACGTGTGATTAAAGTATTTAAAGAAAAATTTTATGAGAAGGAGGTGATAAGCAACCTAAGTTTCCTAGAATCGAATGGGTCTCGAATCTCTGGCATTTTAATAATTTTATTTCAAGTTTACTCGTTCACTTTGCAAGCTGTTATGACCAGTGTATCCGGTGAAAAAAGAAAATAACTACCATTGCTTAACTTTAACCGGTGTTATTGCTTTACGAACGTTGTATATTTTCGTAGTTTATAAAATTTAGTGAAACTATAAAAGAATACTAAAATTTATTCATTGTACTTTACTAAATGTTCAACAAAGACCTAATTTAGGGACCATGGAATTTCGTAAAATATATATTGCAGGTTCAAATAACAAAACATAGGGTCAGCGAAGAGGTTGTAAGGTACTAAAACTGTCTTAATTTTAGGTGCTATGAATTTCCTTCAACTGTCTTGTGCAAATGTTAGATTTATTTCATTGATAACAATACTTTTGGTCTGCATTATCAATGGACGATAAGTCTAATATTATAGAAAATATTCATTAATTTTTCAAATTTTCTATATTATTAATTATATCTTGATGTATAAACTAAACATTGAATCTATCAACAGAATCAATACATTCGAGATTTATAAAAATGTTTCACTTATAAAACGCCAAAAAGAAAAATGAAAGCGAATCGTTTTTTAATACTTCTATGTTTACCCGAAAAAAAAATCTAATGTCGCTTCTACAAATCATCGTCTTTAGAAACATCCAGATATTTTGCTCCCATGTTAAAAAAAATTAACTTCTCAGTCATTTCAAAGATTCACAAGGTATGAGTACTAGCTTTTATATTAATGAAACTGGTGACAAAGAAACTTCCAAATAATAAAAACATTCCTTTGTAAGATTTTTGAAATCAAAGAAAATGTTTTTCTCGCAGTAATTCATGCCACCAGCAGTAGTCTTCGAAATAGTTCAAAGGGGGTATTTTTTCAGAACATAAGAAATAGATAAAGGAAAACCATACTTCAGTTTAAGTATATTTGCTTAGCTAAGCCGACTCTGAGGATAATGAAATGCACCTTAACTTTCAATTTTTCTTTAAACGGGATTTAATGTTTTTGTACTCTTTAAACACCTTGGAAATCATTATGAACTTTTCCTTTTAATTTTCTCTTTTTAGAAAAGGATTCAATGAAAAAGGATTCAATATTTTTGTACTCTTTACATACCATAGAAATAACTTATAGAGAATCTATGCTCACTTCTACCCAGACTTGGGTGTATATAATTTGAAGTGGCACTCTATTTGAATTTGAAGCAAACACAGTTTATACATGAAACAATGTTTATTGAATTCGTTGCACATATAATTGGCTTTTACAGCAATAAGCATGCGTACTACTTGTACGGAATGTATAAACACAGCTTTCAAGAACAATATATTTTTATACTCACGAACAGTAAGTCAAACCAGCAGTACTGCCACGTAAACTTCTGGCCCGCTAAGCACTAGCGCAGGATAACACCTTTTCAACCTTCACAACCTCCTCTTTCACTAATGACGCTGCGTGGTATTTATACTAAGCGCGTATGCCGAAATTAGCATATCTGAAGCAGCTTCTTTAATTCACTCAAAAGTTCGATTCTTGTGAATCGAATCTTGTGTATACCTTACAAACTGTAAACTTTTCCTTTTAACTTTCTCTTTATAAGGGGTTTAATTCTTTTGTACTCTTTAAACACCTTATAAATAATTGTTCACTTCTCCTTAGAACTTTCTCTTTATAAGGGGTTTAATTCTTTTGTGTTCTTTAAACACCTTATAAACAATTCTGCACCTTTCCTTTTAACTTTCTCTTTCTAAGAGGTTTAATTTTTTGTGCTCTTTAAACACCATAAAATAACTCTGTGCACCTTTCGTTTTAACTTTCACTGTGTAAAGAATTTAACTTTCTTGTACACTTTAAATACCATAATGGTGCACCTTTCCTTTTAATTTTCTCTTTATAAAGGATTTAATGTTTCTGTGCTCTTTAAATATCCTAGTTATAAATATAAAATATTTTTATAGGTATGCCTCAGTATTCCCTAAATAAAATGAACTTGCCTTTTTCTGAAAACATCATAGTTTTAATCTGAACAAAATATATTTACGTTCTATCATCAAATAACTTTAGCATCTCTTTCAACTTTTTTTCTTTTCAATTTGTTTTAAATAAAAAACTTGAAATAAAAGAAAAATCTATTTTTTTTCATTTTCTGTCCAGTTACATAAGATTCATTTGATAAAAATGCCAGTTGCATCTTTTTTTGTGCCAGTAAATTAGATTTTTTTAATTCTTATGTATTAAAAATCATCCATCACATTTTCTCAAATATTAAAAAAAAATTAAAATTATTAATGATATCTCACTGTCCCTTACATACAAAATTTTTAATATCGTTTTTCAAGCACTAAATATTTTCACATTCAGATATAAGGAAATGTTAATATTTCAAAGCGCGTAACTAAATTTATCAGCATAGTACAAAGTATTAAACTCATTGTTAATAAAAAAAAATTACTCATATTCATACAAGTACCATAATGAGACGTTTTCTTGCGTAATGTTATTTCTTTGCTATCAAATTGTGTGTTTAAACTTATATTATTGTATGGCACTTCCTCAATTCAAAATTTGAGGATCTTTATATAAGTCCTCGACTTACGCGATTATTTCGTTGCGGAACATTCCGCGTAAGTAAAAAGCGAGTAAGTCGAAATTTACCATTAACGACATCATCACCGCGATTGTGCTTTAAATTTTCAGAAATACTTAAAGCTTTCGCTTGTATCAGTGCAAGAATTATCGATATGCATTTGCGTTGGAGATCGTCAGTCGAAATTTAACAATAATTTCTCCGTCGTTTCTATTAAAACACCTCTTTTCTTCGAAATTACAGTCGTATTAATGTTGAAAATTACAACTGCGTATCTACGATTCCGCGTAACTCGGGGACTTACTGTATTTGGAAAGTTCCATGCGCATCTCTAATCCTCATATCCATTTCAAGTCGATACTCTAAACAATAGGTACAGAATCAAGTAATTCAAAATTTTATCCGACCCTTCCGTAAGAATGCGCTAATTGTCTGGAAATGCATGGTCGCCGCGTACAGTCCCGCACACACAGAAGACCCGCTGATTCTAAAATCAATTTTGGATCGTAGTAACTCGATAGTACTTATTCCATAAGGCAGCGATTCTCAACCTGTGGGGCGCGCCGTCCCCCTAGGGGGGCTCGAGCACACTAAAGGGGGAGGCGCAAGCATATCCAAGAGAAAATATTGTTTTAAAAAATTGATTAACTGACTGAAAGGAAAACGTACACACACACACATACAAAACAAAATACATTTCGACATAATATTTAATAATTAACTTATTAAATTAAAACAACTTACTAAATCAAAACCTTCTTAATCAAAACTTACTAAATTAAAAACTAATTTAATAGTTATTAGTGACTTCCTTGGGCCTGTCTTGCAAAGCAAAGATTTTCGAAGGAAGGCTTAATATTAGAAATAGACACTCTCAGTTCTTTTTCTATATTTAGCTGAGATCTATATTTTGTCTTCAAAGAAGCCACCGCAGAAAATCCAGTTTCACAAAGGTAGGATATTGAAATTGGTAATAGAATGCGAAATGCCCTTGTTTTTAGTGCAGAAAACTCATCATCTACTCCTGCCCAAAATTCAAAGAGTGATTTATTACTAAATTGTCTTTTGGTTTCGCCACTTGTCGCGAAGTCTATGAAAGTTTCTTCCTCGGCAATTGAGAGCCCTTCGGAAATATTATGAAATGGATCCCTAACCCACTCGTAACTTGCTATCAGTTTGTCGGCAGCAAGAAAATGCTTTTTAAAATTCTTTGCCAGCATGGCTAAATGATTCTCAATGGTTACAAAAACAACTTTTACATGTTGTTCTTCAGCCTTGTAAGTTTTAACACAATCATCCATATTTGCAAACATTGTTAGGTTTTTTTTATTTAAATTTCTGCTCCACAATTCCAATTTTCTACAAAAAGCATTAACTTTATCACTCGTATCCAATATATGTGTATTTGATCCTTGGAGTTGAAGATTCAAGTTATTTAATTTCTCGAATATGTCAACCAAGTAGCTAAATTTCATCTCAAATAAACCATGGCGAAAATTCTCGGCTTCCGGTCTGTTTTTCTCTTCTAGGAAAATGGCGATTTCTTCTTTTAATTCATAAACACGTTGCAAAAATTTCCTACGTGATAACCATCTTGCCTCGCAATAAAACAGTAACGCTGAATGTACTGCACCCATGTCTTTACACAGTGCGGAAAAGATTCTTGATTTCAGGGGTCTCATTTTTATATAATTTACAACGGTTACAACCGTAGTTAACATAATATTCAGACCAGGACTCATTTCTTTGGAAGCCAAGGCTTCTCTGTGGATCATGCAATGTGTCCAGACGCACTGTGGCAATTTTTCTTTTACAAGTGCTTGTATACTTCGGAATCTTCCGGACATTGAATGAGCACCATCGGTGCATATTCCGACGCAATTTTTCCATTCTATGTTAGCCTCGTTCATAAAATCATTTAAGATAGCAAATAATGCGAGTGTTGTTGCTTTGAGTTCTATTGGTTTGCAGAAAAATAATTCTTCTACTACTGACATATCATCACAAAATCGAACATAGGCAATGAAATGAGCATCTTTATTAATATCTATTGCCTCATCAAGCTGTATTGAAAACAATTTGTCACTCAACTTCGAGAAAAGCTAACACTGTACATCTTCAGCTATATCACCAATTCGACGGGACACAGTATCATTTGAAAGAGGTATGGACTGCAATTGTTTTGAAAAATTATCTCCAAACATAGTTTCTACAATCTCAATTGCTGCTAGCAAAATAAGCTCTTCACCAATGGTGTGAGGCTTTTTACATCTGGCTATTTTATATGAAACTTTGTAAGAGACAATTAAAGCTTTTTCATTCACAGACAAAGTGTTTTTTAAAAATGATTTTTGATTTTCATATGATTGTAATTTTAATTCGAAGAATTCTCTGGGTTTGTTATGAAGCGTTTCCAAATGTCGTTTAAGTTTATTAGGTTTCATGCTGTCTGTCGCCAACATTTTTGAGCAAATGATAGACAGGGGCCTTTCTTACTCATTTACTTCAGTACTGGTAAACCCAAAATTTAAGTATTCTTAAGAATATTTTCTTGATTTTATTTTCGAAACCACGCTCGTCTGTGAACTTGTTGATGCTTGACTATCGTCTAATGCTCGCTTACGCCCGCTTAAAAATTTATCCATGATTCTGCATAAATTTTCTGCCGTAAACACATTCACGATACATTCCATAGCGATAGAAGGATCGACTCGAATGGGACTGGCTGGAATTGAAACTGGCGTTATCGAACATTCTCCTTCTCCCCTTGAGAAAACATTTGCTTTCATCTGCGTATGCTCGACACGGCATCTTGTCGACATTCCAGAATGGTCGAAACAAATCGGAACTTCTCGCAAAACCGCGAAAAAGTCCGACATGGTAGACGCAAAAGCAATAAAAAGGCACCGTATTCTTGTTTTGTCAATGCTGAGGATCGGTGTTGCCAAATGTCAATAAATTTCCGTATTCTTGGTAATTTGTAAGGTTTAAAATTAAGGTCGTAGTGTAGGTTTAAGCCGAAAAACAAAAAATGCATTATTATTGTATACATTTTATTGTATGCGGGGGGCGCGATGAAAATTATGATTGGAAATTGAGCCGCGAATCCTGAAAGGTTGAGAAACGCTGCCATAAGGTGTAAGACTGGGTCACCAAACCCTCTTCGGCTGGACAAGTTCAGTTACCGGTCGGATCCACGTGGAGGTGGGGACAACCGACGCCGTACACGGTGCCTCCCTTAGAGGATACAACTTCCCTAAGAGAGTCATAGTTACTTCCATTACTTATATGAACTTCATCACTTTTGAACTTTAGTGCTCTGGTAAGGAGTCACACTGCCCCAAATTAATTCAGAGAATTGCCATCCCGCCCTAAAAGGATATTCGGCTTTTCTTACAGCGACAAGATCGCTCAACAGCAATCTCATTCAGGAGTAGCAAGCAGGAACCGATTAAACCGGGGTCGACAAACACGTCGCGACATGGTACCCAAGCCTCAAAGCCAACTTATCCAATTTTGCGCTGACAGACGACTTCTTACAGACTTCGTCTTGCTGTCTGCTTCTTACAGACGACAAGATCACTCAACAGCAATCCCATTCAGGAGTAGCAAGCAGGGACCGATTAAACCGGGGTCGACAAACAAGTCACGATGCGGTACCCAAGCCTAAAAGCCAACTTATCCAAGTTTATGCTGACCAAAACGAGCCACAATGCCTTCCCTACTAATATTCATCCTTCCGATCCCTTTATTCAGAAAGAAATTTACTACCACCAGCTTTATGGTACAACAAACATACCAAAAATTTTTTAATAAAACAATGACTAAGAGCTGTATAAATGACATATTCAAATAAGTTTCTCCCGTATTAATCACCCACAATGCAAGTACGATCTACATACAATTCAGTATCATTTGTACTCCAATTATCACAGTTGTATAAACAGAAATTCCATTTAAATAAAGACTACAATGATTATTGCCCCAAAGTAAACGCAAGCAGATTTAATTGTACACTGGTGAAATAAATTAAGAGAATTTGCATATTTTATCGAATTTCATGAAAAGAACTGAACTTAATGTAAAACCAGTGCTTCTAGACAAAAATGCAAATCTCGTACGTCAAATACGTAAGCGTACACGTGTGTGTAGTCGGAGCCAGTAGAGAAACAAGCTTTATAAGCGCGCGTAAGTTAAGACACATTTCGTTCGCTAGCACACCTCGGAGAATTTCTTGGTGTTATTTTGCAGCAATCGGTTAATTTCAAATTGTAACAGTAAAAATGAGTAACCACCAACGTTCAGATGATGGAATAGGGTGGCGAATTGGGGGGGGGGAGCTAGAAGCAGGCCAATCTCAAGTCCAAATTTGTAGAGAGTTCAATTTAACGCCCAGCGTCGTGTGTAATTTATGGAAAGAGTTCCAGGATACCAGATCCATCGAGAGAAAGCCTGGACAAGGTCGTCCAAGAGCCACGGCGGCCAAAGAAGATTGCCATTTGTCGATTATAGCGAGGCGTAACAGGAGTGCTACATCTTCTCAGCTCTCTCGTGACTTGTATGCAGCCACAGGAACCCGTGTATCAAGGGTGACTGTTTCCAAAAGTCTTCATGAGAGAGGGTTACTTGCAAGAAGACCTGCTGTTTGCGTCCCGCTCACTTCTACGTACAGGAGAATCCGTTTATCATGGTGCAGAGAGCATAGAGATTGGAGTATGGATCAATGGGCGACCGTTCTCTTCACTGATGAGTCCTGGTTCAGCCTAAACACCGATTCTCGCCGTACGTTCATATGGAGAGAACCAGGGACCCGCTACCTACCCTCCAATGTCCGCGAAATTGACCATTATGGCGGAGGAGGTTTAATGGTCTGGGCAGGCATCATGTTGGATGGCCGCACACGTCTCCATGTCTTTGAAAGAGGCACTGTGACTGGTGTGAGGTATAGGGATGAGGTCTTGGAGCCCTATGTTCGCCTTTTCAGGGGTGCAGTTGGCCCTGAATTCATTTTAATGTACGATAACGCGAGGCCACATAGAGCTCTTCTGGTCGACGAATTTCTAGAGAGTGAGGATATTCGCCGGATGGATTTGTCAGCCAGATCTCCAGACCTAAACCCTATAGAGCATGTCTGGGACTCTCTGGGGAGGGCAATTGCAACTCCCAACCCCTCTCCGAGAACCATCCAGGGAATGAAAACAGTGTTGCTGAACGAGTGGGACCAATTGCCACAGGAAATGATAAACTGCCTTATTTCAAGTATGAAATCACGCTGCGAGACCTGTATATTTGTAAGAGGGGATCATACCCCCTATTAACCCATTTTTTTGTTTATTCTGCAACCTCTGTTTCATACCTTCCGACTCTAACGTGTGTTACGCACGATCATGCGTGTGTATTACAATTATTGAATGGTTATTTGCTTTGTATTGTAACAATGTATGTACATATCAAAGTTCATTAAAATCGGTACAGTAGTTCTAGAGATAATCGACCAAGTCTGCAAATTATCTTATTTTCTTACACCAGTGTATTATAAATTTATTTCATCCAATGCGGAGGCACTTTAATCCTTCCACATTCACCCATTCTGCACGGTAAAATTGTTGGTTCCTTGTAATGGAAGCACTTTATAGGTGGACCAACCTCACCCTCTGGTGTCACCTCAATTTAGACCGAGCACCTCCAGAGGCGTTGTAATATAAAAGTAACATGTGTAAAATGATAATTCCATTTGGATGTCTATGAGGTATATTAAACAGAAGGAAGACAAAATAAATGATTTTATTTTCTATATTAATGAAAAAACTTAGTTCAATTTTAGGGTATGGAAATTATACTAAATGGAAATAAAAACGAAACGAAATGCCAACGGAGCAATTTTAAATTTTGTTTATAAAGTATACTCTTAAAAGAGTAAAAATTTTAAAACTAAAAAAATTCGATTTATAAGCAATAAATTTTGATCCTTGTTAATTTTCAGTATCCCTGATGCGTATTTTAAAATTTACAACAAACTACAACTGGCATGAAAATATCTGTTTTACTCTGTCCTTAATTCAGTAAAAAGTTTCATTAATCAGTAAATGGTTAAGGAAAAAACTAACGCTAAGAAATAGTAACTCATTATTTTAAGCAGTCGACATTTAACGAAACAACCCTCTATTCTTTTTCTCTCTTTCAACATCCCTTCTCAAAATGCATTCAAGAGCTATAAAAAATACAGAAAAATAAATCGGATTTGTTTCTTTCGGGTTGTAAAAATAAATGAAGAACATTTGTATTAGGTTCTGAAATAACATTTACTGCATTTCGGTGCAAATACACAGACCGATGTTCTTGATTTCTCGTTGGCTAATAAAATAAAAAGTTGGCGAAAAAAATTTTTATTCTACATTTTATTTCCTAACTAAATAACTTTACAAAATTTCTACATAAACATGTTAAAAACGTGCGTAAACTCAAACGCGTCAAATCTGAAATTTAGGAAATTATTGAGTTAGACCTAAATAAATTTTCGGGACTTTATTTGACTCTATGCATTTTATCTCGATTTTGACGTCCTTCCTTTGTTATTAGTTTTATACTTACTTTATTGTATGAAATGTACATATAAGTATTGCTCCAGGTATAGTGTGTACGTATAACCATTGTCAAAAAAATTCCAGGACTGAGCTCATAAAGAAAAATATTTATTCAACTTAGCAACTAATGGTCCTAGTTCTTGCCAAAGTAGTCCCCCCGTCAGCTATCTATGTACCTCTTCTATTATACCATTTCTGGTGGTCATGGAAGCAGAGAAAGCTTCATCCAGTATTCGGCTTCATACGGTTGTGACTGATGTGAATTTCAGTCACAACCGTTTGGATTTCTACACTATCTTGGACTATTCCTTTTCACACAGAGGCAGGTGGTATGAATATGGGGGTTGTGGTAGAGCAGGAATCCACTGGGAGTTTTCCCCAGCTTAACGCAGAGCTTAATGTTAACTCTCTGCTTGGAATCCACGTCCACCGCGTCACTCGTGTCATTTCCATCGAAGTGCACCAACAAGTAGGGATGCGACATCGATGTCGATGTTTTGATAAAAATATCGATGTTTTATACAGAGGCTGTTCACACATTTTTTAGACGATGTATATTGTATTCACAAAACTAAATTGCATAAAATTCTTATGTTTTAAATGTTCTATTTGACATCCCTTATTCTGAACTATCTTTCGACACCGCAATTTCCAGGATAATAATGCCTTTTGAAGTGTCAGAAGAGGTATTCTATCCCATTCCTCCTGAACAGCTTTCCAGAGTCCTGTAAGGGTTTTGGGACGACGTTTGAATAATGCAGATTTTAAAAGTCCGAAAGCACAAAAATCCATAGGTGATACATCGGGAGATTTAGTAGGGATATCAGTGAAGGGTATGGCCTTGATACCAGTTTTTTTTGTTCCATTTCTTTTAGGAAATTTACAGTGGATTTTGATGTGTGACTGCTAGCTTTGTCCTGATGGAGTCTCACAGATTGATGGCACTGTGGGTAAAGCGATGGTATTTCATTCAGAAAAATTGGCGATAAAATATGTTCCTGATAGTATTTGGAGTTAATCTTGACATTTTTTTCCACTCTCTTTATTTTTAACTTGCCATTATAAGAAAAACCAGCAACAATCATGAATCCCTTAGAAAAACTTTCTTTCGATTCTTTGAACAATGTACTTAAATTTTTTTCTCTCCTTTTATGATAATAAATGGCTCTTTTTTGTTGCAATCATTTAAATACACCCATGATTCATCTATTGTGACAATTATTTTCCATTTTTCTTTCGAAAAGTGTTTCTCATATAGAATTCTGCAGCGTGTCCTGCGTTCAGCGATATCATTTGGAAGAAGACAATGCACATTGCGTTTTTTCGCTTTCTTAAGATTTAAATAAACGTTTATCATTTTGTTTACAGTGGACACCGAGCATTTTAATGATTTTGCAACTGTCCTTTGACTAGGGGGATTTTCTTTTAACATTAAACAACGTACCTTTGCAATAGTCGAAGATGTCCGTTTTTTCCTTGGATACTTGTTTGGAATTTTTGTCCCACTTGAGGCTCCAATTTGATTTTTTTTCCTTTCTTGTTGACGATATTACCTATCGACGCTTTAGATATCACAAAACCATGACTCTCACATCGTTTTTGGATAACGGAGTATGTATATTTCTCTTCGGATAGAGCATAAATGTAGCCTTCGAACCACTGCTTTGTTAAAAACGCCATTTTCAATAAAAACAAAACTTTCAAGCCGCAGACGATAATTTTGACTTTTAAAAACATAGTACAATTGCAATTATTTCTTTTGCAGCAAATGATTTTTTATTACCGCTTACCAAAATCGTCTAAAAAATGTGCGAACAGCCTCTGTACATCGATTTATTGAAGCCGATATATTTTTAACATCGATGTTTTGTGCTCGATGTTTTACACTGTCTCGATGTTTTTTTTTAATGAAAAAGTACCATAATAAAAAAAATTTACCACGTAGCATAATTTTCACACTCAGTAAATGTAAGTCTGAATTCTGAAAAGGACGAATACAAAAGGGGGGAATGATTCCTTTGTAAACAGACAAATGGCAGTCAACAACCAATGAACCAGTCAGAGTGCTTGGAATGTTCCTGACATTCCAGAACCTTCCATGGGGTTTTATTTTACAAATAGTATATACACGAGAGCATAGATTTAAATTTTTGTTTTGTTCTGGTTTTATATAAGTTGAAGTTAATATTATTAGTAAGATGCCTCCCAAAAGTAGAAGAGTTCGGAAATATTTTTGCAAAACCTCTGACAAATTGGCAAAATGCAATATTTGCCTTAAGTCCCTCAAAACTTCTGGCAATACCACGAATTTATCTGGACACGAATTTATCTTTGAAGGAAAACTATGGCGATATTTACAACGAGAATTTTGGGTCATCAATGTAGCCCAAGGCAAAAGCAACCAAATTTTTGTCATTTGTGTCAGCCCAATCAGAGAGTAAAATTAAACTCCCCCCCCCCCCACGACTAACCGAAGCAACATTAATGTTAGAGATTACTAAACCAGTTTTAAATAATGGATGTTCTAATACATCGATGTTTAAAAACATCGATGGTTTTGGGGCGATTTTTTATTAGCATCGATGTTTTAATATTGAATATCGATGTTTCAAAACATCGATGTTTTGTTATCGATGTCGGATCCCTACCAATAAGCCGAACAGTGAGTTACTAAGTGCAGCCCTGCCACCTACTGGGTTTACCTGAAAACACTTCCAAGGTCATGTCTATTCAGAACACATATAAGGTGACTGAATAGCACCCATTTCTTGTGTTTGAATATCGCAGGTAAAGAATTAAAAAATCAGACGTGGACTTTTTCTGACAAATGTTATATTTTTGATGAAAAATGAAGAATTCAAACAAAAAAAATTGTCTAGCGACAGGAAACTTATGATAATGAGTCCCGCATCAGATTACGACGGAAATATCTCGTCTAGCACTTCTGTAGCTCAAATCGACTATTCGTAAGTCTCTTCTGTTTCTTGCATGAAGGTCACTGGATACGTCCGTGTAGTTCTAATGAAAAGGACTTTTTATTTTTAAAAATGTATAAAAGTCATGTATCAACAAAAGAATTTGTCGATAAGATTAAAAATCTGAGTTTATTTTTAATTTTTAAAATGTAAGGTCATTTAGAAGACAGACTTAATATTTAAATACTTTAAAATTATTTATTGTGTTTACGTCATATCTCGTATATTGAAGTAAATCAGTTTGTAATTCGAAATTTACTGAAAATTTCCCATGAAATGCATATTAATCATGATTAACAATAACATATCAAGATTAATTACTTCAGAATTTTCCCAATTAGTTTTAAAATTGACCGTAAGCTTTACATTCGCGATATATTAAATATTTTGACCACGCTTTTGCTAGAATTATTAAATATTTATAAAATTAATCTCCTAATATTTCTAAGTTTTATAATATCGGTTTAATTGAAGGCTGACAACCTACATCAAAATGTTGTTTAATGAGTAACTTCTTAAATTAATAATGTTATTCATGGAGCTAATAGAAGGAGATTAATTTTAATACATTCCCATAAAGACATTTTTTACGACACAAATTACACACACACACACATACACACATATATATATATATATATATATATATATATATATATATATATATATATATATATATATATATATATATATATATAAAACAGTTCCGTAACTGACTCATTCATTCATTCATTCATTCATTCATTCACTGACTGACTGACATACAACGCACAGACCAAACCGCTGGACCTAAAGGGCTGAAATTTTGCATGGCGATTCTTCTAATAGTGTAGGGGTGCACTAAGAAAGATTTTTCAAAAATTCTTCTTAGATTTTTTAAATTAAATTTTTAAGCTGTTTTTTAAACTTTTTTTACGTTTGCTTTTAAAATAATACATGGGGGGTTATAAAATTTATATCACGAGAAAGATCATAAAAATTCCTTCAAAATGAAATTTTTTTCGAATTTTTACCTCCATTTCCTGATTTTTGGTGAATTTTTAAAGATTAATTTTTAGAATTTAATTTATTAAATGTTGATCACGTGATTTCTTTTTCTGGTACTTTCAATAAATTTATCGTCACGTGCGTAACAATTAAATAGACAAAAAAAATACTTTTTTCCCTTGCTAATACGGCAGACGATTGGACATTATCCAAAAAAATATTGAAATACAATAAAATATATTATGTTCCTCAAACTGTACTATATTCTTTCGTAGGCATTAATTGCATACATTGACCGCTGTATTTAATTTGAATGTACTCCGTAGCGAAGCGCGGGTTTTCAGCTAGTATATATATATATATACAGTGCGTAAATAGCCAATCCTGTGACCTGGGCAAGAATTTGCATTTCGGCCCCTTAATTAATTATGCTTGGGAAAATATTAAAACAAATGCAGCATTTTCGCCCCCCCCTTCAAGTGGGCCCTGGTTGGGTGCCCCTGTTTACCCTGCCCAGTTACGGCACTGTATATATATGTGTGTGTGTGTGTGTGTGTGTGTGTGTGTGTGCGTGCGTGCGTCCGTGCGTGCGTGCGCGCAAAAATAATGAAAATAGCGTTTTAGGGAAAACCTATTTATTTCTCTCTATAATCTCTATAATATCTTTATATCTCTATAATATCTTTTTGTTTAAATAGACACATTTAGTCCAATGATTTTCAAACATTTTTATCTCCTTCATAAAGCAAATCTTGTCTAGCTCTGCAAATTAAGCGTTTCTTTCACTAATCACTTCGGAATTCAATGCAAATTTCTACTCTGCAAGAAACGTTTTTTCATATTTGGGAACAATTAGTAGTCTGAGGGGGCCGAATCTGGAGAAAGCGGAGGATGGAGAAAAATTTGATAGCATAATTCTAACATTTTTGCCGCTGCAATAGCTGTTAAATGAGCCGGAGTATTGTTATGATGAAAAAAAAAATTTTCGCTTAATGTGGCCCTTTTTGTTTAAATTTCCCTATTTAACCCATTCGCGGGCAGTGGCTAGGATGTCTAGCCACATAAAGAAAATTTTTTCTCTAAGCGGGCAGTGGCTATAAATGCTAGCCACATATATGATTTCAAAGTAAAAAGTATAAAAAACAATGCAGATGGCAGCACTGAACATATTTTTTCAATAATGTCTTCCAATCTCGTCAACATTAAGCCTTTGCCAGGCAAATAGGGATCATCGTTTATGACAAAAAATTATCTACTTACAATCATTTATTTTATCTAAAATTACTTTCATCAATTTATAGTCACCTTGTTTAGCCTAGACGTTATTTATTCTTTTAAAGCAACTCCTCCTATTTGGAAATGTCTTCATCTCCGTCAGTAACCTCATTCTATCTAACTGAGCTGGCTTCTTCTGGTCATTTGTTGTCAAAGCACATCTGCTCTTTCGATCATCTGTTTCCACAACATAGTACTTTCCCTTCATTTAGTCAGTTTTATCCATCTCGGAGTTTTCTTACCCTTTTCTTATCTCCTCATCAGTTTAGAAGTGCATTTAACGTCTATAGCCAGTTCTATCTAGAGAGCTAGCACCACCTGCAGTCAGTTTACTGGAAGCGCCAACAGTTCCCATCCAAAAAACCTTGCAGCTCAATTAGCCAGCTATATATTCCTCCATTTCTTTTTCAAATCACGCCTCCGATCTTTATGGGCTTTGATATCCCTTTTTTTTCAAATATCCTCTTGAGTTTAGAAATGCTTTAATCTCCAACAATCAGCTCTATTAAGTGAGCAAGCACCTCCTGCAGTCAGTTTTCTAGAAGCACCAAAAGTTCCCATCCAAAAAACCTTGCAGCTCAATTAGCCAACTATATATTCCTCCACTTCTTTTTCAAATCATGCCTCCGATCTTTATATGCTTTGATATCCCCTTTTCTTCAAATATCCTCTTGAGTTTAGAAATGCTTTAATCTCCAACAGTCAGATCTATATAGTGAGCTAGCCCTTCATGCAGTCAGTTTTCTGGAAGTACTTAAACTTCCCATCAAAAACATTATTGCACCTCTATTAAACTATATCTGTACATTTACTTTTAGAAATCACGCTTTCGAGCTTTATGACCTTTGTTGTTGTTGTTGTTGTCTAATACTCAATGACCGAAATATTTTCCAGACCAGTTCCATGTAGGCTATCGAGCAGAGAAGCGGCTTCTGATTTATAATGACACCACAAGGGTCGATTTAGCCAGGTGCTACCTGAATTTCGATCGAGCATCCCCAGGGGTGACTTCTGGGGAGATCTCCTTCCTCTCTCATCTCATAGAAGGACTTGTCTACGGACTGAATGTGCCAATATCAGGCCTAGACAGGGAGGTATTTAATGGTGCATGTCGAGATTCGATCCGATTTCCCTCAACACTGAATGCCAACGAGCTACCAAGGCTACCTCGAGCCCTTCATGCGCTTTGATATCCTTGATTCAACAGATTCTAGCACAGTTAGCTCCGCTTACAGAGAATTATGGCATGCAAATTCTTTATTTCCCTCAATCAACACATTCAGTCAAAAATAAATTGCTGCTAATGATTTAGTCAACTATATCTAGGTATACATCCATTTCTTTCAAATCAGTCCTTCAGTCTTGTGACATAATGTCACTATGTAGAAAATTGATTACGTTTTTAGTTATTAAATATTAAATATAATTATCAATATCAACTTTGATTAACTATATTTAACTTCATTAATTTAAATCATCTCTTAAATTAATTATTCGCTAGCTGTATTAATATTAACTTTGCTCGGTTAACATAATGATTAAAATATAACTTATAATTTTCCAGGTAAAGTTTGAATTCTTAAAGCAATTACATTGTTATTATCTACAATAATCAAATATATCAACAATAACAGAATAGATTCACATATTCGAAATCGCATGGCGATTCGAATCCTTCACTTAACTGTAGTTTAACTGATAAACACGTGCAGGATAGAGAATGTATTCATACGCATAGTTTTCCTTAATAATAATAACAATGTAATCTCAGTTTTTAGTATTTAGTTATTAATATAATCTTTTTCTACAGCTAGCATTTGTAAATTATTTTATTATCCCTTCCTACAAGTTTGATTTGATTAATATGTGCAAAAGGAGATGCGATCTATTTATCAGAGCGGAAGCATACTAACGCTTACGAGCTCTAATCTGTGAGCAGGCTATGCTTACTATATAAGTGAACGCGCTTGCAGTGACATGTATGATTTTAAGCTGGCATTTTTATGAGAGAATTTTTTCGAGAGAACGTTTTTCGCCATGAGTGGTGTTGATTGTGAACAGGGCGAGTTCCCTCAGTTTTTCTAGTCTCCGGACTTATTTTACGACACTGGCATAAGCTTGTAAAAATTATTCTGTCATCATCAACATGTCTTCGAAGAAGGAAGTATAATTAGATTTTAACGTGTGCCAGTATTCTTTCTGTGTCGATACTTCATCAAGTGCTTCATCCAGCAATGTTCCAGTTAGCCAGACCTTTGGGTCCTACATAATCATCGCCGAGCTACATCTAGATGTATGTTACTTTCATAAGTCCAGCACTCAGATTCCTCGTCAAATTTCTATGCATCGACTCGTGGACAAGATTCAACGTGGTAGGCCTAGCTCCATCTTTCCCTCGTAGCCGGATCCACGCGTTTTTTCAGCTGATGTACATCGTCCACTCCACGTGCTGCCAAGATCACGGAAAAGAAACTGTTTCTCAAATGTTAAAATTCTCGTGTGCAGATAAGTAACCATTCACTCTGACTATACTTTACGAAATTTAAAAATACACAACGCAATAGAACTTTACTCACTATATTTTGCTGGTGTGAAAATCTAATTTGATTGTCACCAGATATCACGTGCTATTCCCCATTTCTCGTCATTAATTCCTAATCATTTCCCTCACCTAATTATTTTCTTCATTGGTACCATCAGTACCACACACCCCATTCTTATCATAGCACCCAATTAATATCAAGTCTACGGGGAGATACGTTTTCACATCTCTTAGAAAATCATTTCGTTCAAGAATGTCTTCAAACTATGCATAAAAAAGGACATGTTAAAGGTTTGGCGCGTTGGAGTTTAATTTCTCAGTTTGCTAGAAACAGCACTGTTGATTTTCGCCACAAGGTTCTTCAATTTGTTACTGCCACATTAATGCCATATCACCACAAGTTGGCGACCGTATCGTGTTCTCCATATTAACCTAAATAGAGTCGGATAGCCTTAATTTATGGAACAGGATACCCAGAGGGGTTTTTTTTGTCTAGAAGGGCTATCACCTCTTTTAAATCTATAATCTCCATCAAATATATCGGAATTTAATGGATAAACTTTGCAAATGAGAATTCAGTATTTCTAAAATTTTGGAAATTGAAGTATTATAGTTATTGAAAGAGAATAAAATTTCATATACGCTAAATCTCAGTATGATGCCTACTACTTTAAAAGCTAACTAGAAATATTCCAGTGCGTACAGTTAATAACATCTTGTCAATCATTTCTGAGTAAACGCAGTGGGAAATTGCGGCCAAATTATAATATTCGCGTTGATAATGTTTGCTTAAACTAAATGAGCTCGAGAGCAAACATTGAACTCTTTAACGCTAAAAATGTACAAACTTTTAAAATCAATCTCAGATTAGCAATATGTACTTTTAATGAGAATGACATCAATAGTTCGGAAAAAAAGAGAGGGCAAGTTATTTTATACCTATAGAGGGATTTTAATTAGCTACAAGACAAGCAAGGAGGGAAAGATGGGTTCTCAGTAACTGTAAGTGGTGAAGAATTTTCTAGAATTCTAAAGAATTGCTTTATTTGAATAAATATGGGAATAGATACTATCGATCTAAATCTGAATTTAAATGCATTCTAGTGCTAAAATAGTAAAGGAGAATTTCACATTGATATGTTTTTTTGGAAATGATAAATTATTAAACATGTCTAAGAAATGGTATATATAGAGAGATATCACGTAAGTTATTTCGTAGAAATCTCCTGAAAATTTCCCTCACGGACGTTAGATAGATCGGCAAAATAACAAATTAATCAGTTTATCGACAGAAGACATAAAATTGTTTTAACAGGTATAAAAACAAATCTTTATGCAAGAAACTTATATTTAAATGCCATGCCACAAATTATCACACGACACATTAGTAGTTAAAATTTATATAACAAGCATACGTAGTTGCGTCAATACTCGTAGTTTTATTTTCAAATCAGATGCTGGGCAGAAAGCGTTTAGCGAGTAACAGAACAATATATTCCTGATTATTTGCTGGATTCTGAAAGTGATATTAGTTATATTGAAGATAGTGATAGTTGTCGTTTGTGACTATAACACTACAATGGGTGGTGTCGATTTATGAATCCAAGAAATGTCATACTACACTACGCTCAAAAATCAACAAAGAAACTATTATATAAGAAATTTCTCACAGTTCATGGCGATTCGGAATTCTTATATTCTTTGTAAAAAGCAAAACCCAAAACAAAAAGAAAAAAAAAATTCAAAGAAACATAAATTTGGTGCAAAGATTGTGAAGTTGTATTTATCCATGTTTTGAGATTTATCATACTAAACTTAATTTTTAAGGTAATCTGTGTTAGTAAAGCGTATTTTCTTTAGTAGATACATTATACGTTCTATTTTATGTAATTAATAGGAATGTAACTACAAATTAATTGAGAGTTATTTTGAAAAATTTGTCCTTTTGGTATAATATCAAAAATTAGTTTTTATGAAAATATAATTTCTCCTGGTCATAATCTGTATAAAAAATCTATCTCTCTGTTCTAAAAAAGTAACTGCCGCTGCCAGCAACGCCGCTGACAAAAGCTTGTCACGCTATCTCCTCCGAAACCGCTGGGGGTATGGGGTCGAGACCGATACCAATCGATGCAGAACAATGTGGGGAAGAAAGTAAGACATGTCTCATATTCGTCGGACTTTAAGTTTTTTTTTATTTTATGTTTTGTGGGAAAATATTGACTTTTTCATGTTCAGATTACGATAACTCGCCAAAAAAGGATCGTAGAATTTTTTTTTTTTACAATCTAAGACTACAGACATTTCTCCTTCAAACAAGACCTCATTTGTTTAAAAATAATTTAAAACAGACTGATATTTTTATTAAAATTGAAAACCCACTTTTTGGAAAAATTTATGCGTTTCGAGATATATAAATTCGATGCTCTCAGACTTATTATGTTACAAAGAAAATATTTATATCAACTGGAAGATGAAAGCTTTCTCATTCATATAAACTTCATTTCAAGTCTCTATCTTAAAATTCGATTTTTAGTTGAATTTTAAAGAAATACTTCAAAAAAATCTTCTCATTCGCTTCCTTTGCAGAAGGACATGAAAGAAGATCCAATTTTTCACCCATAGGCGGGCTTCATCCATTTCGCCGGGAGGGGGGGGGGAAGCTTCAACTGTAAACAAATGAATGACTCAATCGCTGTAAACAACTATTGAGTCATTCATTCACTTGATTCACCAGAGGAGCGAGCGTAGCGAGCCTAGAGGCGAAGCCCCTAGTTTTACAAAAAAAATGTATGTTTGAATTCTCAAATATATATAGATTTGGAATATGCAATAAAATAAATACACAATGTTCTAACAGGTTTTGGTCCAAAAATTGAGCAGCCAGAGGGTTAAATTATATCTTCTCTGTTTTAATTCACCCTTCAGATCAGTACTTGTGTAGAGTGAATAGGCTTTGCAAGTATTTGAAAATAAATACAGACGTAGTTTGATCTCAGAGATGAAGTACAATTCTTAAGCATTCAATACGTTGTGCTATATGCCTTGATACTGAATCCAATCAAATACGTATAGAGAGAATTCTTGTTACCTAATCTTACACTTGAAGTTTCACACGATTCGGTAAGCTTACCAACCAAATCAGCATTAAATTGCATCAAAAAGTGCGAGCAAATGAAGCGGTTTATTTCCCTTTTTCGGTAAAATTAAACCTTTCGAGCACTATCCTTTTCATTTAATGTATCTAATCTTTTACACTTAAAGTAACACGTTTTTAGCAAACGCGTACAAAGTAATCACTAATATGTTATCCATAAATCTACATGGAGGCACTTTCTCTTCATTATCTCGGCGTTTCTTCGAGTATTTTTATCACCTTTATTCCCTTATCATGTCAGCAATTTTTTTAATGTTCAATAATTACATTTTAATTTTGATTAATTAGAATGTTCGAGTTTCCCCATCTTAGGACTTATCTGTCAGAAGATAATTAGGAATTAAAGAATCGATTTCGGCAATTTGCCGCTAGTTGTTTAAGCATTTATCATGACTTGAGAGTCCCCCCTCCCCAGTGTTACAGTATTGGGTGGATATTCTTGTAAAGGTTAATACTTTAAAATAACCAGTAACAACTAAATCTTTCTTCGATATATTAAAGAATTATTTTGAAACAGCTCCTTTTAAGACTGAATATTTTTATTTGACCATCTAGACAATTCTTTACATTCCCTTACAATTCATTACAATTTCCTCTTTCTATATTTTCTGATGATTAAAAATGATATAAATGATGTAAGCTTACTGCTCTATTTTTCTAAACACACCCACAAAGGGGTGGGGCAGGAATACCCGTGAAAAAATATTTTGCGTCCCGAATGTTTAGAGTCACTCTTGCTCATTCGACGGCCACGAAAACTAAAAACCACTTGAAAATAAGTCTAAGCGCAGGTGTAGACAAACCATAATATTTATAAACCCTAGATTTAGTTTCTCCTCCGATTTTGCCTCGTAAAAGGAAATGTTTTATCAACAAGCAGAAATTGACTTTCTCCATTGAGTGTTGGATCTTTTACAGTTTGACAGGCATGGCTTTGAAGCATGCTAAATGTGAGATCACCAACAATTCAGTACATTAGCTCCATCTCTTGGAATCTGCACTGACTTCTCAATCCTCGTATTTAAAAATTACTAATGGGGAATCCTTAGAAATCCGATGTTAAATGCACAAAATATTGAATTTTCGTAATAGGTTAAAAAAAATAATAATCTTTGATCATCATTTATTTTGAAATACTTCATAGACTTTCGTTTTTTTTTACAAATTCCCTCATTAATTCTAGGAAATCAACTTCCTTTGTAAAATCCAACATTACATGCGGAGGCATTAATCTAAACAGTTTTTCAAGAGATAATGTAAAAGCGTGATATGTGGGAAATATTCCAGAAAGCATGAAGGATTTTTTTTTTTTTATTTCAATTAAGTTTAATTCTAGAATACACTAAACCAAATTTGCGTCAGATAGTTTTTAAATCAAAATTTGACCGAAAATTTTCATTACAAAAGCAATTCTTCAGCGCAATCATCAAAGACAATGTGATTGCTGTGTTTCTGAGTATTTTTTAATAATTTTACTCCTTGTTTTTGGAATATTTAACCACCGTTCAAAGCGCGAATTTTAAATAAATGTACACATTTTCATTATAATAAAGCGGAGGTGGTTACGCTTCCCACCCCTGGTTTTCAGAGCCTGGTTGCCTAGAATATTAATTGATTCTTATATTTGAATGTACATAAGAAGCAAATCTTCAGAAAATTGAAATAATTACCTGAACATAAGACAGACGACAATGTTAATACTTATAATTTCTACTCTATTTTCCGGGAAAATTAACCTTATTGACCCTTCGGTGGGAACATCTTCCTCTCAGGCAGGTATGATTTATTTACCCAACACTGCTCCCCCCCCCCCTTCGACCTTGGGTACTGTGAGTCTACACATGCTTCAGTCAACATCTTGTCTTCGGTTTGGAAGGGTGATTCGTGACGCCAGCCTTCTATGGTTCAGGTAAAAATTAGATTAATCAGAGTAAAACTTAAAAATTCCAACCCAATCACTCGTTTGACTAACTAAATGCTTCTAGAAAACGAACCGTAATATTACCTGTGATAATTTGGTTCTGTTTAATAGAAGCTGGTCAAGATTTAAGGAGAAATGTGTTTGACGATTGTGACTACCATGAAACGTTATAGACCACGAATACCCTTTGAATTTCTAGTTAGGAATACCCGGGAAAGAGATATTCAATCTATATCTGCCTCCCAATAGGGATGCGACATCGATGTCGATGTTTTCAAAACATCGATGTTTTGATAAAAACATCGATGTTTTAAACATCGATTTATTGAAGACGATGTTTTTTTAACATCGATGATTTGTGCTCGATGTTTTACATTGTCTCGATGTTTTTTTAATGAAAAAGTACCGTAATAAAAAAAATTACCACGTAGCATAATTTTCACACTCAGTAAATGTAAGTCTGAATTCTGAAAAGGACGAATACAAAAGGGGGAATGATTCCTTAGCAAACAGACAAATGGCAATTAACAACCAATGAACCAATCAGAGCGCATGGAATGTTCCTGACACTCCAGAACCTTCCATGGGGTTTTATTTTACAAATAGTATATACACAAGTGCATCCATTTAAGTTTTTGTTTTGTTCTGGTTTTATATAAGTTGACGTTAATATTATTAGTAAGATGCCTCCCAAAAGTACCGTTTGGAAATATTTTTACAAAACCTCTGACAAATTGGCGAAATGTAATATTTGCCTTAAGTCCCTCAAAACTTCTGGCAATACCACGAATTTATCTGGACATTTGAAGGAAAAACATGGCGGTATTTACAACGAGAATTTTGAGTCATCAAAGTAGCCGAAAGCAACCAAGTTTTTGTCATTTGTGTCTGCCTAATCAGAGAGTAAAATTAAATCACCCCCTCCCCCCACGACTAACGGAAGTAACATTAATGTTAGAGGTTGCTAAACCAGTTTTAAAAAATGGATGTTCTAAAACATCGATGTTTAAAAACATCGATGGTTTTTGAGCGATGTTTTATTAGCATCGATGTTTTAATATTGAATATCGATGTTTCAAAACATCGATGTTTTGTTATCGATGTCGCATCACTACCTCCCAAGGAGATATTCCCGCTAATCAGAAAAAGAATCATGTTCTCAACGTAGGGTTAAATATCTACCTTAAAGTGTTTGAGTAACCAGTCACCAATGAAAATTTCAACAGTCTAAGTAATAAGCATTATTTTCAACCCTTCCATCTGCAGGTTTGCAACATATAATATTGCCCACTTTTTTTCTATTATGTCGTCTAAAAATGGTAGACTGGTTGTTATTGATTTGTCGAGATTGCTACACGAGGCTACGCGATGCTACGCTACACGAGGGTAAATTGAACTGTGTTATGCCACAACGAAACAACCCATTCAGCATTGAAACTTAAAATAAATAGTTTTAAGGCTGTACTAACCCTATTGGATTCTCTCACCTCAATGTTAACCTATGGAAATAGTATGTCCATTATTTACAGCTACATAAATAATGATTATCCAATAAAAATGCTATTTTCAGATAGCCTGAACTGGTGCGTCGCTACATGTTGTTTTGATTCAATCTGCGCAATGCAGACCATTTTTGTAAGTCAGTCGCTCATCAGCGTTGGACGGAGAAGCATCTCCCCAACCACTGCAATAAATTCTTTAAAAACGCATTACATACTCGTGTCTCAATTCTCATCTTGTGTGTCCATGGTGCCTCTTCACCCGGGATACTAATCTTCAGTCTAATCATCGAATCGAAATATGGATTTACTCATACGAAAAAGATCAGCAATCAAGGGTAAGTGTACCCGACTTACTTGTAGTATTGAAAAATTAACGTCTTACGATGACGTCACGATTCAAATCTATGCCACACAAGCCAACGAGTTGTGGGAAGAACTGTTAACTATACATGATGAAATTATGTGTACATGTAAGGAGAAATGCATTCAAGAGAACGAAAATGAGTTTAATACAATCGCGGAAAAAATAGATACGTTAAAAATAAACATAGCGCATATGTTTAAAGAAGAAAATAAAGCGGTTGAAATCGAAAGTAGTAGTAGAAATAATGTACATTGTAATATTAAATTGCCGCGATTAGATTTGCCCTCATTTGCAGGTAATTTTACAGATTGGATTTCTTTTCGGTATATATTTGTGTCAACCGTTCATGATAATTCTTCCCTAAGTAATGTGCAAAAATTGCAATACTTAAAATTATCGTTAAAAGGAGAAGCATCGACAATAATTCAGAATATTCAAATTTCGGATGCTAACTATACTAAAGCGTGGAAATTGATATGTGAACGTTTCGAAAATGTAGGTGAAATAATCTATTCGACACTAGATAAATTGTTTTCGCAGCCAGCATTACAAATCGAAAATGCACAAGGTTTGCGTAGAATGTTAGACGTTACGAATCAATGCTTAGACATTTTAGAAGTATTGAACCAACCAATTCAACAGTGGGATATTATTCTTGTATATTTCTTGCGGGAGAAATTAGACTCTGAGACTTTAAAGGAGTGGCATCTGTCACATAAAGATCGTTCATTACGAACATTTGCTGATTTCAAAGTTTTTCTCGAGCAACGCGCTTCCGCGTTGGCGTCGATTAATGTAAACAAAGGAGGTTCGTTTAATGAAAACAATAGTAAACCTTTCAGTAAAAATAACAACGTGTTAGCGCATTTAACTTTTTCTCATGCATGTTTTTGCTGTAAAGGGCAACATCCTATATATAAATGTGATGATTTTATTAAACTGTCATTTAACAACAAAAAATATTTTATTGCGAAGAATAAATTATGTAGCAATTGTTTACGAATGGGTCATCGCGCGTCAGCCTGTGCTAGTATTGGATGTAAAATATGCAATTTAAGACATAATACGCTATTACACATCAATAAAAATCCAAACACAACGGTCAACGGTAGATCGGAACCAGAAGTTGATCCGGTGATATCAACACATTGCGCTCAACGTGAAAATAGTCAAATTCTTTTACCCACGGCCATAGTCAATGTTATCGATGCTAGCGGTAATTATCAAAATTGTCGGTTTTTAATTGACAGTGCATCACAGTCTTCATTTATAAGCGAAAATTGTGCTCAAAAATTGAAATTGAATAGAAAATCTGTTAAGTTACGCATTTCTGGTGTGTCCGGAAAAGAAACGGCAACTACTAACGGTAGTGTAATTGTAAGTTTAGTTTCATGCTACAGCAAAAAATCGGTACAATGCGAATTACATATTTTAAAAAAGGTTACAGGTGAACTACCGCAAACTTCTGTGGATACAAATACAGTGGATTGTTTTAATTCAGTAAAATTAGCTGATCCGAATTATCACTTATCGGGCAGCATAGATATACTTCTTGGGGCGGATTGTTGTTCAGATATTTTTGTCGGTAATTGTATCAAAAGCGTCCTATTCTCCTGCCTAAGGAACATCTTCTAACAAAATTGATTTTACAAGACATTCATTTGAAAAATTTACATGCCGGTGCTCAATTAATGCAAGCATGTTTGACACAGCAATTTTGGATTGTTTCAGCCAGGTCAGCTATTCGTGGAATCATTGCCAATTGTGTAGTTTGTAAGCGGCATCGAGCTCAACACTTAACACAACAAATGGGTGATTTACCGGCTTCACGCGTAAACCCATCCCGACCACTCACACATTGTGGTGTTGACTACTGCGGACCTTTTTCTGTAAAAATTTCAAAATCTACTAGAGCAAAAAGTTCAAAAGCGTATTTAGCTCTGTTCATATGTTTTGCAACAAAGGCAATTCATCTTGAACTCGTCAGTGACGTGACAACTGATAGTTTCATTGCAGCCCTCAAGAGATTTGTCAGTCGTATAGGAATGTGCTCACACATGTATAGTGATTGTGGCTCTAACTTCATTGGGGCCAATCGTAAATTAAAAGCTGAACTCGCATTACTTCTCAGATCGTATAAACATAATGATAAAGTGTCACATTATTTAAATGAAAACGGAATCGAATGGCACTTTAATCCGCCAAGCGCTCCTCACATGGGAGGACTTTGGGAATCTAACATAAAATGTGTGAAGCAACATCTCAGAAAAATTGTCTCCAACGTAACACTGACCATCGAGGAACTTTATACAGTATTCACACAAATCGAAGCATGTCTGAACTCACGACCCCTATCCCCATTGTCCAAGGATCCCAACGATTTAACAGCATTAACTCCTGGACACTTTATTGCTGGTGGACCTCTTACAGCTATACCCGAGCAAGACTACAGTACAACAAAGTTGAACAGGCTTTCCAGATGGCAGTTAACACAAAACCTCGTCCAACATTTTTGGAATCGATGGAAGAAAGAATACGTTCTTCAACTGCAGCAACGATCCAAATGGCAGCAATCAAAAGAGAACTTAACTTGTGGTGATCTTGTCCTCATTGTAGATGACAAACTACCTCCCACGAAATGGAAACTCGGTAGAGTTACTTCTGTGCATCCTGGACATGATGGGAAAGTTCGAGTTGTAACATTAAAAACTGCAGATGGCATGTTGTCACGAGCTGTGGCAAAACTATGCAAACTTTAACAAGATAATTTCATCAACTCTCATTTACGTGTTTTGTATTTCAATTCATTATTGTTTTTGTTAGTTAATGATTCTGTTCTTTTTTCTTTCAGACATCTTCATGTTTAGTTGTAATTTTGAAAGCTCTTAAAGCTTTCAAGGTGGGCGGCATGGTGCGTCGCTACATGTTGTTTTGATTCAATCTGCGCAATGCAGACCGTTTTTGTGAGTCAGTCGCTCATCAGCGTTGGACGGAGAAGCATCTCCCCAACCACTGCAATAAATTCTTTAAAAACGCATTACATACTCGTGTCTCAAATCTCGTCTTGTGTGTCCATGAACCTTTCTACGCCTTGCAACAGGATTCATTTTATAAATTTCGTCAATCAAAGGAACTGATGAGCGTTTAAAACACACTATACCAGATTTTTCCCTGGAATAATTATAATTTTAAAATATTATTTTCATCGAAAAATGCCCCAAGGTGTAAAATTTCTATCTCTATTACGGAGTACAATTAAAGAAAATCTTTTAATCCAAGTCGGCAATCCTTGTGCACATTTTCTTCGCAGGTTAACTTTGAGGTGAGCGAATTTAATAAGGTTAGTAAGCAAAAGCCTTAATAAAGCATAAAGTTGCTGATGGATGGTTCCCCAATCAATAAAAAGAATAGTATTTGCCATAAAATAATAATTTTTCCCATAGACTAAACATATGGCGCCCTCTACCAGGTATTTAACGCAACATTTTAACTTTCGCAGATGGATTCTTTGTTGCCCAACAGTACTGTCCAATTATAGCTGGACATACAGCCTAAACCAGATTCGGAACGGTCGTTTACAAGCAATCATCAATGCTAACTGTGAAACTCGACATACTCTGGTCCCAAATGCACGAGCCTATAGCGATTCGACCATCGTTCGGGGGTCATCAAAGTATGTAAGGAGTTTCTTCCAGAAAAATTTTTTGAATGACCCTTTGTCCTTAATAGAATATTCCATTAGCAATTCTTTGATACGCCCGTCTAGAAAGCAAAAAATCATTTTTATAATAACCTTAAAATATTCTATATTTGAAAAAAGAAAGAAACCAATAACTACAAAGCTAGGTTTCGAAACCGATTCTTTGCTGAATCCGATGAAACATCTTACTGAAAACATCTTACTGAGATATTCAATCGATAAAATATCTCAGTTTAATATTTCGGATTAAAAAATACATAGTTTATTTTTATCAACAGCTTTTTCTTTAATAATATATATATATTCCATTTTAAGAACCTTTCTAATTTAGAATTTTGAAATAGGCATAATATGTTATTGTTAATTTTAATATCGGTAAAAGTCCGCTGGGTTATACAACAAATACTTCATGCCAAATTTTATGCATATTGCGCCATTTACATGAGAATAATACTGCTGAGACAGATAATCCCGGAATAGACGTTTGATTAAAATCTGTCTTGATTGAACTTTTGAAAGTATAAAACACGTTTATTTCTTGTAAAAACCTTATTTTTTTGTGTCTCCGCTGTTGTCCATTTTCAAAAATTCTCCTTTTTACTTATAACTTATAATAAGACGATTTCAATTTTTAAATTCAATCCTTTGCTGAGTTGGCAGTATTTTAATATCCTTAAATCTTGTACAATTATATACGCTTGCTGTAAAAATTCTCAAAAATTATCAGATTCTGCAGCATGCTTCTATCCAACATTATATTCGAGTTTTACGCTTTAAAAAACCCATAAACTAAATAAATATTTTATATATTTACATAATGCAAGCACATCATATGTTGTTGAATAGAAAATACTTTATTATTCGACAATATTCCTAACTAGTTTTACTTCTTTTTAAGAAAATAGTTTCGAATATGTACTGGAAATATTCAACAATAGATAGGGAAAAAGATTTTTTTTTAAGTTCGACTTGCTATATATTCATATGTGAAGGTAGAAAAGAGTGTTTCTTTAAAAACTTGAAAGCTTTTCGAAATTTCCTAAAACATAAATTAGAATTACTTGCCCTTTGAAAAATTCGCAAAGGATTGAAATGAAGTGAGTTCTACTTCTTAATGCGTAGCTTAAAATACTTTGATAAAATTGTTTGGACAGATTTATGAGCTATCAGGTAAACATTAAAAATTAAAGAATTCTTTTGAAATGACAGTCGTAAACTTATGAAAACGAAACATTATTCCACTCTCTGTGTGACAGTATTACTCTTTTTCTTAATAAAAAGAAAAGTATGCATCATAAGTCAAAAATTTGTTTTTCTTTCTCCAGCTAAAAGATTTCACTCTAAACTTAAGCTTTTACATTTATTTTGCATTTATTTGTGAATCCAGCAAAGGAATTTTTTCCATTAAAATTATGTATTCGTTTTTAAGAGGAATTTCGATATAGCTCATTAACGTAAAATTAAAACAATTAGAAATCGGCGTAAACCTCTTTTACTTTTTAGTGGCATAGAAATGGGAATAAACCTCTTTTACTTTTTAGTGGCAATGCAATTACCACTTATTGATATCTAACAAAAATATTAGAAAATGTTTTGAGTTCCCCCAATTTTGCAGCCTGTATGTTTTGAATACAAAATGGAGAGATCAAGTTAAGTTAAAACTAAGCTAAAAATATAGCCTAACTAAGGAAACAGGTATTTTGAATTCACTCGTGGAGACAATTGTATCTAATGCTCGCCTAGAGAAGAGCTATACTTGTTATGTACTGAAACTATATGGTAATTGAAAACTTTATAGTAGATTTAAGAAAGCATTTTTTTTTTAGAAATTTCATTTGATAACCTTACATGTCTTGGGAAATTTAGCATCTCTAAACCTTTCCCATCATTATGAGGAAGACCAAAATATTACTGAATGTGATAATATACTCGAACTTAATATCCCTTCACAGTTGGAAAAATAGTTAAGATAATCTGTAAATCAGAAAATATAGTTCATGACACAATGCTGAACCGAGGTTATTCCGTGACATACCCTGGCATCTGCCTTTCAATTCTGTGGCTGTGAGCCAAATACAATCTGAAATTTTAACCAATAGTTTGTAAGAAAATCGAAGAGAAAATAGCAAAATTACAGAGGCTTATATCTACTTTTTTGATCGTCTCTCCTACACAATCTCTTGATTCAAAGTTGAAATGTTTGGGCATGGGCAAATTTACATAGTTTATTCAAGGGTTTGATGCGAATTTGGAATTTTTACAAATAAATTTCGAGAGCTGGTTACTGATTTATCTTGGCTGGCTGGTGAGTAGTTCCTTAAACTGTAGCTTGTTATTCTGAAAAAAAGAAACAAAAAGAAGTGACAGTAAAGAATGACTGCATGTTGGGTGATCACCTAGGTTTATTAAAATTTTTAAATTTTAGAAAAGAGAGTGGGCTAAGGACCCGTGGCTTAATGCCAGAATTGCAGATTAACACAGAGGAGGCTTAATGCCATCTAGGATCCGGTGGTAGGAACTGCGGGGTAGAGCACGATCCAACTTCGAATGGATACCGCTTCGTTCCTTCATCTCTCGTAGGAATCCATACACGGTAGCAGCAGGCCTCTATCTGTCCTCATAATTCAGCGTTCCCTTCCTCGGACATCCCGTCACGTGATGTTGATCTGTTGAACATCTGTGGCTTGGCGTGCTGGTGTTCGCCAAATTGTGACGCCAACCTTGTGAAACAAAAGTGCCTGTGTGTCCTCGGGGGAGGCGAGGAATTGTGAAAATTGTAAATGCAACCCTTCTATTGGAATGTGCAGGAATTTCCTGATAAGCGCTGGGGGTTTTGAAAGCATCCCAAAAGTGGCTTTTGGTAAAAATCAGTAGACTGTCTGTGGAAAATATGGAAATTGAGGAATTCAAGCCGTGCATGGGGAATCATCTCCTTATTGCGTTGAGTAGAAGTATAATACAATTTGATTTAGTAACAAAGCGTTACGACATGTATGAATATAATTCCCCTGTTTTACTATCGGAGAAGTCATGCTATTGATGCCATTATTAAAAATTGTAATAACAATGATTATATTTAATATTTAGTTGTAAGCTTTTAGAAGAAGGAAAGTTAAGCATTTCAGTGCTTCAGCAAATGACAGTTCTTTTTTAAGGGTTCTGAAAGAAAGCAGGCAAGCAATCATATGTGCATAATACTCCACCCCGGATTATAAAAAAAAAATTTTCGGGGAAACTCACGGATGTGAATTATCGGCAAGAAACGACGATTACCTCAAGTGTTCTCAGAGATTGTAAAAACTGTACCTGATTTCAAAGAAGGTGCATCAGTGGTTAAGACTTTCTTGGACAAATACCAGTAAAAATAACAGAGGTATTTTTGATTGCAGATACACCACATACCGTCGATAAGCCATACTAAGAGACACCATATACTTAGTTACATGTTAAGAAAACATCGGAAATATGAGTACTAATTTTACAAAACACATATCAACTGACTTCTATTCAGATAAAACTCATCAGAAAAACAACCTTGCCCGAGCTTGTAAAATCAACCGTGAAATCTTAAAGTGTCTATGTAAGTAACAACACTTAAGTTTTCAGTTCGTATGACTATTAAACCACTTGGTCTGTTAAAAACATATATTTTAGCATGTTATGAAGTTGTGAAGAAAGACACTCAAACCTATTATTAAACAAACAAATGGCTTTTTGTTACTATTATTAAAGCATTTCCCCTCCAACTGAATAATAAACTCGAGTATAAGTTTACATGTCTTTTTCTAAAATAGATAAGAACAGTTACATTTAATGTCTTTAATGGGGCTCCTAGCCAAAAATTTCCTAAATGTCTCTTATGTTCAGGGTCTTATCACATTTAGCAGGGATGAGTCACGCATATTTTAAAAGTTCAAAAACTGCATAAAGCAATACAAGAAGAGGAGAAAACTTGCAAAACTTCCAAATGTAGAAAAGGTTTCTTCATCACAACAGAAATTGTAAAAAGTGTTGAGGCCGGATAATAAAAGTTTCAGAGAATGTGGGAAATGCTTACTTAGATTTTTTTTCTTTAATAAACAAATATAATAAAGAGTCATAGATTAAATTTAAAAAGATGATAATGCGTTTCACTTCCACATACATAATTCCAGAGGAGTATCTCAAAAGCCTTTAAAGTATTATGTCACATATGATAAAATTAAGTGCAGTGCTTGAAAACATATTTTGTTTGGGTCTTTACTGTGTTGAATATCAACATAGAATTTTAAAATGATATGCTTCATTACCTTGTTTTAAAGAGATTCTTTTTTAAATATTTCTCACTCGTAGCGTAATACATCGCTTATCTCCTAAAAAAACCTTTTACAGAAATTTTGTCCCTACGGTAAATTAATGTTACACTGAAATGCCAAGTCTACTCATAAATATTTACTTTTTATATCCAAAAAGCGTAATACAAACAGGAGAATAATAACATATAAGGTTTTTTACCAGTTTTATCGCCTTAAAAAGATATTACTTTTCGAGAAATGCGTCATTACTCGTACTTTCAAATCAGCTAGGAAAGCGTATTCCTGTAAATTAAGTTGATAGAATTCGTCTATGCTTTGCTTCAAAAAAGTATTTTCAAAAATTTATCTCAGAAAGACGTCTAGTAGCCAACAAATCATATCAAATTTCAATCTTTAATACCCAAATTTTAGTGGAAAGAGTAAAAATCTTCTCATTATAAAAGAATGTTAAATCAGTAACAGTTTTTCCCCTGGTTTAGGGTTAACACAAACATCACACTTCACCAGGCCAGCGTGAAACGTTTGCGACAATTTCCATTACCATTCGCCTCCAATTCATCTTGTCTGGTGTAAGACTATATCAGTTTATCAAGCCTTTCATTAGTACCAATAGTTTGCATTGAACTTCTCCATAAAGATATTTCTTTGAAGCCGGGTATAAAGGGTTAAGTCAAAAACAGTGATTTTTAGATATTTGTTAAATTAACTGTTAAATTTGTAAAATTAATTGATAAAAAAAGAAAACTCTTTTCGCTGGTAAAAAAGGACTGGACTGGACTGGTATTTTGACTGGTATACAAAATTTATAGACCTAAGCCTTTTCTACCAGTCAAAAGATTTTTTTTATCAATGTTCACAAATATCTAAAATTAACTGTTTTTGACATAAGCCCTTCATACCGGGCTTCAAAGATTTATTACTATTGATTTCTGGCATATGAACAATATTTTTCCAATACATAATAGGTTTGAAAATGAAAACATTTTATGCATTTAATTTGGAGCCCTTTTCCAAGCTCAACAAATCAACCAACATGTCATTAGCTCAAACCTCGAGGGTTAATCTGATGGAGATCTACAGCTCAAAGCCTATTCCGAAAGACCACGAGTATCCACGCCTACTGCAGAAATCGACCCGGCCTACTCTTGATTCCGCAAATTACCAATCAAGCCATTCAGCCTTCATATGGCTTATTAAGTGTTTTACAATTTGCCTTAATAATTGCTCTTTTAATTGCTCAGTGTTCACAGTACTCAAACTTAAACCGAATAAAAAAATTAGAATTTTAAAAAAAACATTTGACTAAGCTATTTTTCAGTTTTGTGTAATTATAGTTTGGAATAAGCTGCGGAACCAGAATAAAGCCATACCCACCTGCAGCACTGGTATTGACTTACAAATCAATGTAGATACTGGTAGTACTACATAATAAGAGTAAGTTTATTTATAAATTTTAATATGAAAGTAAAGGGATCTTCCACCGCTTCTGATTTCAAACCGAATATAGGGAGTAGTAACACCTTTGTCCCACACCATACGACAAATTATTCATATTTCTTGCCATCCCGTTAAGAATTTCATTGAATATTTAATACTCACTTTTTGACATATCGGACCCCGGGCAAGAAAAGTGACACCAGTCAAAAGATGTCAATTTTGAGGTTATGTCATCTATATATATACAGAGGCTGTTCACACATTTTTTAGACCATGTATATTGTATTCACAAAACTAAATTACATAAAATTCTTGTGTTTTAAATTTTCTATTTGACATCCCTTATTCTGAACTATCTTTCGACACCGCAATTTCCAGGATAATAATGCCTTTTGAAGTGTTAGAAGAGGTATTCTATCTCATTCGTCCTGAACAGCTTTCCAGAGTCCTGTAAGGGTTTTGGGGCGACGTTTGGATAATGCAGATTTTAAAAGTCCGAAAGCACAAAAATCCATAGGTGATACATCGGGAGATTTAGTAGGGATATCAGTGAAGGGTATAGCCTTGATACCAGTTTTTTTTGTTCCATTTCTTTTTGGAAATTTACAGTGGATTTTGATGTGTAACTGCTAGCTTTGTCCTGATGGAGTCTCACAGATTGATGGCACTGTGGGTAAAGCTATGGTATTTCATTCAGAAAAATTGGCGATAAAATATGTTCCTGATAGTATTTGGAGTTAATCTTGACATTTTTTCCACTCTCTTTATTTTTAACTTGCCATTATAAGAAAAACCAGCAACAATCATGAATCCCTTAGAAAAACTTTCTTTCGATTATTTGAACAATGTACTTAAATTTTTTTCTCCCCTTTTATGATAATAAATGGCTCTTTTTTGTTGCAATCATTTAAATACACCCATGATTCATCTATTGTGACAATTATTTTCCATTTTTCTTTGGATAAGTGTTTCTCATATAGAATTCTGCAGCGTGTCCTGCGTTCAGCGATATGATTTGGAAGAAGACGATGCACATTGCATTTTTTCGCTTTCTTAAGATTTAAATCAACGTTTATCATTTTGTTTACAGTGGACACCGAGCATTTTAATGATTTTGCAACTGTCCTTTGACTAGGGGGATTTTCTTTTAACATTAAACAACGTACCTTAGCAATAGTCGAAGATGTCCGTTTTTTCCTTGGATAATTGTTTGGATCCAATTTGACGTTTTTTTCCTTTCTTGTTGACGATATTACCTATCGACGCTTTAGATATCACAAAACCATGACTCTCACATCGTTTTTGGATAACGGAGTATGCATATTTCTCTTCGGAAAGAGCATAAATGTAGCCTTCGAACCACTGCTTTGTTAAAAACACCATTTTGAATAAAAACAAAACTTTCAAGCCGCAGACTATAATTTTGACTTTTAAAAACATAGTACAATTGCAATTATTTCTTTTGCAGCAAACGAATTTTTATTACCGCTTACCAAAATCGTCTAAAAAATGTGCGAACAGCCCCTGTATAACAGCTCCGTAACTGACTGATTGACTGACTGGCATACAACGTACAGACCAAAACGCTGGACCTAAAGGGCTGAAATTTTGAATGGCGGTTCTTCTTATAGTGTAGGGGTGCACTAAGAAAGATTTTTGAAAAATTCTTCTTAGATTTTTTAAAATTATATTCTTAAGCTGTTAAAAGTTAGTAACTTTTTTAAGTTTGCATTTAAAATAATAAATTGAGGGTTATAAAATTATATTACAAGACAGATCATAAAAATGAGATCTTTCTCGAATCTTTAACTCCATTTTCTGATTTTTGGGGAATTTTTAAAGATTCATTTTTAGAATTTAATTTATCAAATGCTGATCACGTGATTTCCTTTTCTGGTACTTTAAATAAATTTATCGTCATGTACATAACAATTAAATGGACAAAAAAAAATTTTGTTTTCTTGCTAACGCGGCAGACGATTTGACATAATGACGATTTGAAAAAATATTAAAATACAATAAAAGATATTATGTTCATCAACCTGTACTATATTAACTGTACTATATTCTTTAGTATGTCCTATTATATTTAATTTGAATATTTTCTTCTACATTATTTTGTCTATAAAGAATCCCTTACGATATATATATATATATATATACATATATATATTTGGCATTAATTGCATACATTGACCTTTGTATTTAATTTGAATGTACTCCATAGCGAAGTGCGGGTATTCAGCTAGTTGTAACATATGTATGAAGTGACCCATCACGCACGAAAAGCGACACATCTCAATCTCGCAATTTGTCCACCTGATGGCAGTTGTATCAGTTTTATTGTAATGTTAGTTCAAGGTGTATAGTATTCTAAAAGATTTTTCTCAAATGCTGCATTTTTGAGTTGTGTCACTTCTCTTGCCGGGGTGCGATATGTACAGTCAGATTATGTCTGATAAAACTAAGTATTGAAGTAACCGGATTTTAGCTCTATTTGCCCACGGAGCACGACATGAACGTTTTATGATTTAGTATGATTAACATACTCGTACAGTTCAGCACATAGTCCCTAACGGGTATAGTAAGTCCCAAATCATGATTATATATGAGGTATGGATAGAAATGAGTGATTTTTGTAAAAGGAGCGAAAGCTATGTATCTCCCTATTAGAGATAGCTAGACTTGTGCAAGAATCCATATTCAAGCAAGTACAGGGTGTCTCAAAAAACCTTGGCACATTTAAAAATTTATTTTAAAAAAAGTACTCATGGTAAGAACTAGAAATTCACATACGTGTTACCTTATATATTAGAGATTTTTTTTAGTATAGTCAATAAATTTCAATATGTGCTCCTTTTGTGGCACGGAGATAATTCATTTCAGCCCATGTGCGTTCCAAAATGGATACCGTAACACATAAAATTTCAGCAATTATTTTTTGAGTTCTTTAAGACTGTCCACTTTTGTTGAATAAATTTTTTCTTTGACAAATTCCCACCAAAAAAAGTCAAGAAATGTAATGTCTGGAGATCAAGGCGGCCATTCGGTGGGACCATCTCATCCAATCTACCTGTTTGGAAATTCGTACTAGCATAGAGAGTACTATCATTCGTACTATCATAAAAGACTCGTACAATCATAGACCAATGAGGTGGTGCACCGTCTTGTTGCCAAATCATTTTGGGATATAAATAAGAAATTTGTGGAACAGCAAAATGGCCATTTTACAACTTTCGCTTTCATGGAACAACTAGCGCCCTCTGTTGAACTTTTTGACATAGAAAAAACTCTAATATATGCTATAACACATCTGGGAATTTCCAGTTCTACCTTGTATACTTTTTTTTTATAAATTTTAAAAATGTGTCAAGGTTTTTTGAGACGCCCTATATATCTCCCAATTCTGAAAGTACATCCATATTTGTGTCACACATACACACACATACGTTAGTTTGGATCCATATCAAAATCTGTATCATGAAACGGATAAATTGTGGGCATGTTCTGTATTACAAAATTTGATAAGGTGGTTGTCGTGGTTTAGGTTCTTTTTGTCATTCGTCTCATCTCAAGGACTATTAGGTACACGCCAAATCATTTCAATCTTTTAACACCAATAAAATAATAACAGTTATTTATAATTAAACATAAAACAGCACAATTAATCGGATCTGCACGAGCCTATTTTATCTCGTGAGCCGCCCCTAATCACACCTCTCTTTCCCGTTCTTATCCTTCTCGCCAATGATTCCCAACCTTTTAATACTTGAGTGCCACCTGAGAACTTTGCAGGCGCGTGGCGTACCACTGGTTTTGTTATGACTTTTTGAAGGGGATCAAATAAATTAGACACGCATATGAATAACTTTGCAAAAAGTATTTAAGTATAGATAAAACAAAATACAGAACACAAATCCATAAAACTAGAAACAGCCGTTTGTATGTAATTGTTATTAACAAATGGCAAATGCAATTTCCTACACTAAAATGCCTATATCGGGACGCTTAATGAGAATTTTGTTGTTGCTTATGCTTAACCCTCTAACGCAGGGGTCGGCAACCTTTTTTTACATGGAGGGCATATTTCAGAAATGCAGGAGTTCTACGGGCTCCGTTGGAAGAAGAGAAGGAGGAAGGGGGGGGGGGGGGTAAATATTTAAACAGAAAATATTAATGTGACATGCCCGCCGTGTCCCTTCCCCCGTGCCCCCAACTTAACTTGAAATAAATTAAAACGTTATTAGAAGTTCAGTAAAATCGGAAAAATGTAGAAACTTTTAAGAAAGTTGGGTTTATTTTCCACTTTTTTAAACTGTGAAACTGAAGATTCCGATTATGTCTTTAGCCTTAACATAGTTCTTAACAATGAAATGATCCATAACAAAAATTCGATGCTATATTTTTTTTTCTCATTTTATTTATATTATATTTATTTTTCTCACTGTATAACTTTTGAATACTACTTAAACATCATTTTTATTGTTATTCAATTTTTAAAAAATCATAATATTTTCTATTTTAAGGGCTGCCAGGCACTCAATGCACGGAGGAGGTCCCTAACTGAATTCAATTCGTGTCCCCCCCCCCCCCCCCCAAAAAAAAAAAAAGTCAGAAGCACGCTACACCTATGGGTACGCGTACAACCAGTTGGAAACCACTTCTTCCCGCTTTTCAGCTCTCCTCTTAAGTTCCAACGGTTCCAGTCAGCTGACCAAGAGGGCCTCAAGCTACCCCTTCGAAGTAACGGTAGCTTCAGTCTGTCCACACTCCGGCCTGGCTGCAATTAATATTAGACAAAACAACACGGCGAAGCACACCATCACCTTTGACACTGATAAGACACGTCTTTCGCCGAAAAATCAAGCAAATTATTAGAGAGATAGAAATGCAACCATGTGGCCGCTTTCCATGACAAAACAATTCACGTGCAGATATGCTAAAGTAAGAAACAAAACAATACGAGATAAAGATTAGGATAGGGTCACAGTTACGTTAAGTACCATCTTTCTTCTCTGAATTGTGATGCACATTGATTCGATGTTTACAATGAGCTTTTAAAAGCTGCCGTGTACTAAACCTATTGGATTCACTCACCTCAATGTTAACCTATGGAAAAAATGTGTCCAAGGATTGTCGACTTGGATTTAAAGATTTTTTTTAAATGTTACTCTGTGAAACAGAAAGACATTTTACACCTTGGGGCATTTTTCATTTAAGAAAACAGCAAATAATATTTTTTTAATTTAAATGATTCGGGAAAATAATTCTGGTCTAGTGTCCTAAACCCTCATAAATTTCTCTGGTGGACGAAATTTATAAAATGAATCTTGTTGCAAGGTGCAAAAATGTTCAGACTATCTGAAAATACCATTTTTATTGGATTATCAACATTTATGTAGCTGCAAATATTAGACAAATTTTCTCCGTAGGTAAACATTGAGGTGAGCGAATACAATAGGGCTAGTACACAGCAGTCTTAATTAATACAAGCACGACCTAAAAGTATCCCAAACTGCATTTATATCATAGACTAGCTGAAAACCCGCGCTTCGCTACGGAGTACATTCAAATTAAATACAACGGTCAATGTATGCAATTAATGCCAATATATATATATATATATATATATATATATATATATATATATATATATATATATATATATATATATATATCTAATATATAAAAATGAATGTTTGTATCTCTGTAATTGTATCGAAATCCACAGTTTAGGAGCAACGATCGTGAAATTTTACAAACAGGCGTCTTTAAAAACAGCCGAGGGTCTGAAGAACTTCAAAAATCGAAATTAATTACCGTTGATTTTTAATTAATAAAAAACCACAATTTTGAAACTAAATGTAAGCTGTTACACTTTGTGGCATCATCCCTCTGAATATGGCGTCCACGTTAGGGTTAGCTGAGAGCGAGCGAAAAGAAAAAATAAATAAAATCAAAAAGTTTCAAGTTATATATTAAACCAGAATAATAAATGAAAATAATAATCTTTCAAGTCAGATTTTATACTTTAAGACATTTCGATTAACGATCGTCGTTTATTTTCGCCGTGTTATTTTGTAAACAAACGTTCTCTGTTGCCATGTTCATTTCAGACATTTCTTATTGAAACGATGTAATGCGTAGTAAATGCGTTAAATATTTCTTATCTAAAATTTATATTTTAAAACATTTCAGTGAAATTAACATCGTCTTCAGATTATAAACAGACGTTATTTGTTGCTATTTTCATTTTAGAAATTTCTTATTAAAATGATGGAATTCTCCGATATATTTCCATAGTGGAGATTTAGACACATTACAGAATTTTAAAAAAAAACCTTTTGTGTAATTTATATATTTGTGTGTGTTTAATTATTTCAAGTGACTCTAAAGTGGGCGTGGCATTTTTTCCACTAGCGTGAAAAATCAGAATAATATTGAATTATTTAATTTTTTTTGCTCATCAGACGACAGTAGCAGCGAGTGGCAGTAGTTACACAAGTTTGAATTTGAAACATTGTTTTGTTGTTTCCTAAAAGAAGCAATAATCCGTTACTGTATTTTATATTGGGTACAGATGTAGTATACGCAACGAACGCCAAGGGGCGATTTTTCGCCAAATCTGATGGTTATTTGCCGGTTTTCATATTCTGGCAGGGAGGATTTTAAGATCGGATGGTATTTTTAAAAATTTTTTTGCGATAAGCTTTGTTTTTTTTTTAAAATACCATCCGATCTTAAAATCCTCCCTGCCAGAATATGAAAACCGGCAAATAACCATCAGATTTGGCGAAAAATCGCCCCTTGGCGTTCGTTGCGTATACTACATCTGTACCGTAAATAGCATACTTTTTCTATAAATTGGTCAATTTGAAGTAATTTTTATTGAAATTTAGCTAAAATGCCTATAACTGCATAAAAATCTTAATGCTACTATTTTAATTTCCCAAGCACAATTCTAAAAATGTTATAAAATACGCAGCCCTACTTTCCGATTTAGTACAAGAATTTAAAATTGATTTCAGGACTTCGGGGAAAATAAACAATTTTTGTTTTTGCATGTTTTCTATTCTATTTACAGTCGATATAGATATAATGCTAGCAAATTGTCAAATGAAATGCATAGAGTTGCAATCTGACATCTAACTTAAAGAGAAATTCAATCGAGTCTCTTTGTTGTACTCATAAATCATACCTGCCCAGATATAAATATCCTTCACTGCATAGTTAAGCGTTATTCTGGTCATCAACGTTTGGAAGCACGTACATCTGAGAACAACTATTTTCAAGAGTTTCAACTATTTTGAAGCACACTAAGAGTCAAATTCGAACCAAAATTTATTCGTTGTTTTTTAGTATTGATGTGTATGACATTTCCCATCCCTTTTTTATACTATGTTTAATTTTTCATGCAGAGTTCACAAGGCAAAAGACAATTTGACAATTTTACTTTTCAGCTTTTAGTGATGAAAGGCTGAATCTATCTAAATTCTGAGATGTGTATAACATTTCACATGTTTTTTTCCTATGCTATTTATACTGTGTTTAGTTTTTAAGTTGACTTTGGTTAACAAACATTCATATTGAACCCCGAATCAAGAAACGAGAAACATAGTTTATGAAGGTACTTCAGGTGATATTTGGATCAGTTTAATTGAACAGAGATTTATATGGAGTTTAATAAGGACAGAATGTTTCTATTATTGCTACAGAATCTTGCATTTATGGTGCGTGTAGCCCAAACTGCAGATTTCTGTTAATTTTTTCATCAGTCAGTGCCTTTAACAAATACTTTAATACTTTATTTATATATTTTTTTGGCTACAGAATCCTGCATTTATGGAGGTATTTATATGGACAATTAGACATTTTTACTCTTAAGCTTTTAGTGATTTATTATAAATGTATATATTTTATGATATTTATACTGTTATTAAATCTATGTTATTTATACTGTGTTTAGTTTTTAAATTACTTTTTGTTAACAAACATTAGACAATTTGACATTTTTAATTTAAACTTGAAAAATAAAAGGCTGAATCTACTAAAATTCTGAGATGTGTATAACATTTCACATGTTTTTTTTTAAATGTTATTTATGCTGTGTTTACTTTTTTAATCAATTTTGTTTAACAAACATTCGACAAAATGACATTTTTACTTTTCAGCTTTACTTTTTAAAACTCTTAACTTTCCAAGAGACAATTTGACATTTTTTCCTTTTCAGCTTTTAATGGTTTATTATAAATGTATATATTTTATGTTTTACTTTTCAGCTTCTTTTGCTCCAAAGATGAAAGGTTAAATCTAGATGAATTCTGAGGAGTTAATTATAAATTTATATATTTTTATATTGGATTTTTTAAAAATTATTTGGGTGTATAACATTTCACATGCTTATTTTTCTATGTTATTTATACTGTGTTTAGTCTTTAAATTGATTTTGGTTAACAAACATTCGACAAATTGACATTTTTCCTTTTCAGCTTTTAGTGGTTTATTATAAATGTATGTATATTTTATGTTTTACTTATCAGCTTCTTTTGCTCCAAACATAGAAGGTTAAATCTTGCTAAATTGTTTAGATTTTAAATTGATTTTGGATAACAAACATTCCACAATTTGACTTTTTTACTTTACAGCTTTTAGTGGTACAATGATGAAAGACTGCATCTAACCAAAATACTGAGATATGTATAACATTTCACATGCTTTTTTTTGGCTATGTAATTTATACTGTGTTAAGTTTTTAAATTGATTTTGGTTAACAAACATTCCACAATTTGACATTTTTACTTTACAGCTTTTAGTGGTACAATGATGAAAGACTGCATCTACCAAAATACTGAGATGTGTATAACATTTCACATGCTTTTTTTTTTTGGTTATGTAATTTATACTGTGTTAAGTTTTTAAATTGATTTTGGTTAACAAACATTCCACAATTTGACATTTTTACTTTATAGCTTTTAGTGGTACAATGATGAAAGACTGCATCTACCAAAATACTGAGATATGTATAACATTTCACATGCTTTTTTTTGGCTAATTTATACTGTGTTAATTTTTTAAATTGATTTTGGTTAACAAACCTTCTTAAAATTCCGGGCAACGCCGGGTACTTCAGCTAGTATATATATATATATATATATATATATTTTAATAAATGCGACGATCAATGTATACAATTGATGTAAAATATATATATATATATATTTATAAAAAAATCGCAAGGGATATTTATTTTTTTGGATAATATCCAATCGTCTGCTGCATTAGAAAGAAAAAGAATATCATTTTTGTCTATTTAGTTGTTATGCACGTGACGATAAATTTATTTAAAGTACCAGAAAAAGAAATCACGTGATCAACATTTAATAAATTAAATTCTAAAAATTAGTCTTTAAAAATACACCAAAAATCAGAAAATCAAGGTAAAGGTTCGAAAAAGATTTCATTTTGAAGAAATTTTTATGATCTTTCTCGTGATATAAATTTTATAACCCTCAATGTATTATTTTAAATGCAAACGTAAAAAAAGTTTAAAAAACAGCTTAAAAATTTAATTTTAAAAAATCTAAGAAGAATTTTTGAAAAATCTTTCTTAGTGCACCCCTACACTATTAGAAGAATCGCCATGCAAAATGTCAGCCCTTTAGGTCCAGCGGTTTGGTCTGTGCGTTGTATGTCAGTCAGTCAGTCAGTCAGTGAATGAATGAGTCAGTTACGGAACTGTTTTATATATATAGATGACAATTTCAGCTAACTTTTTATGTGATTGAAAAATGTCTTAACAACACAGTTAATGACATGAAAACATTACTTGCCCATTGGGGAAAAAAAGGAATCGAAGAAATGGATAAAGTACTTCGAATAAGAAAAAGATAGTTTCAAAGAATTGAATAAAAAATACTTTATAAAAAAAACTATGTCAGGATTTGAAAAATATCAGATATTAGAAGATTCCTCTCGTTCATTAACATTATTGGTTCACTTTAGTTTCAAGGTAACGATTGATCTTAGTTGATACGTAATGAAGAGCCAGCAGTTATTTCTTTCGCAAAGGTTCTAGGTCATTTTATTTCATTTTTTATCTCTATTCCAAATCCATGGGGATATTTTTTATTCTTAGGAATTGTAGACAACTTTGTTTCGGATTTTTATTCTACTAACCATACAGAATTGGCGCCTTGTCTACAAGAAACTATTTCTTATTTGCTCGTTTTCCGAAGATTGTGTTTTTATTTTAATTCTCTAAATCTTTTTAGAAGCACTTTATACCATGAGTAAATGTTGGTTTTGGTTTTTTTCCGATATTTATTCCTGAATGACATGCTAGCTTTTTTACTACAACCTAAACAAAGCCTCCCCTCCATTATCTTTTATGTTTATTTAAAGTGCAGATAAAAAAATAATAGCTATCTCATTTAATGTATAGTGTCTGCAAACAATAGCAGAAATCCCTTGTAAATATTTAACGGACATCCCTTCACGTGATTTATACATTTTGTAGCACTTCAGGTTTGAAATGACGTTGCTTTTCTGAGACTTACGAGAAAATAACTTTTAAAGAACATTCGTCATTTTAAAGAATTAGAATTGAATATTTAGAGAACAACTCATAATAAATTCTTTGTCTGACAATTTTTGACAAAACTTACGATATTTTTTTCATGTTTTCTGTTGTACATCCTGTAAAAATCTTAGTTCATTCCACTTTTCTTTTTTATACACGGTCTTTGCGACGGCAAATTTTCTGGAAAAAAAATTAAAGTACTCAAGTGAAATGAACTAACAAAGAAGAAAGAAAACTTTTATAGACCGAGCGCGATAAAATTAATCTTCTACACTTTCCACTAATAAACCCAACAAACTTCTAAGACACACAGGTATACATATCTGGATGACAAATCACACGAATGCAGGCACAAAAAACTGAAATGAAAACTCAATATCACTTCCAGAATAAAAAGCAAAGTAATGTAAATTTTAAAAGAAGGTAATCCAAGTAAACAAATGCAAAATAATACACGGAATTTCTAACACACCCGTTTCTTTGCGAAATTACGGTTTTTGTCATTCTTTACCTGTCAATATCTCGCTAGAAATGGCTTTGAGTACTTCCCGCATAATTGTCATTTTGATAAAAGACTGCAAGAGGAGGATACTCGCTTTCTCTTTTCTTGAAAATCTCCTTTATCATGATTTCGCCCCTTAATCATTTTAAATTTCGAAGAAGACAGGGTGTTTTATTTCTTTTCCTCGCCGCATTTTTCAACTTCCATTGCTTTTTAATTTTTAATGCGGTTTCTATTTATTTCTGTATTAAGCATTTTTTGTATGAATCATACATCATATTTTGACACAGTTTGCTTATATTTGTATTTTCTTGGTTTACTTAAGATTTTGAAACGTAGTCTTAAGAAAAATAGAGCGAGTTCAAAGACATTAAATACACTCCTTCCGACTTTTGTAAATTACTATTGACTGTTAACCTTCTTAAAAAGAAGAGTTTTAAGTTTGGAAGGCATCTGACATAACAAGAAATAAAATATATGATGCATTAAGATGTTAAATAGCATAATTCTGATAATCTCTCAGTGGATTTTGATTTATTATGAATAAAATAGATTCCGTCGTTTCAAAGTGTTCGACTCTGTTAAACTCATAAACCAAGGTTAGAGGAATGTTATCCATTTATTTAAGCAACACCAGTTTTGGAATTTCAAAATGATGTAAAAAAAACAAATCTTTTCTGACTATGAATAAAATAGATATAGTCATTTCAATGTATTTGACACTGTAAAATGGTTAAATAGAAGTGAAAGGAACGTCATCTATTGATTTAAAAAACATCAATATGATGGATGGAAAAATCGTCTTTTACCTAACTACACTGCTCAAAACAATTAGGGGAGTACATGGTTTTAACGAAATTACGCAAATACTTACACCGATAAGTAACAAAAAAAATCATCCATAATTTAAAGCCTAGCAGGAAACAGAAGAAGAAAACTTCATATGCAAATCAAAGTTCATGACGTCAAAAACCAGAAAAAGAACATAAGGTTGGAAATCGGGATGTTGTAGAAACGTCTCTGTGAATTTCGATTGCTCAGTTATTCTTTTTGAGAAAAGGTGACTTGAAAATGTCTCAGCAAAGTGATTTACCGGAATCCATGGCATGGCGTATTATAGGCAGACTTGAATCCAGGCAAACACAACGTAGTGTCGCGAACGCTGTTGGAGACGCCAGAAGTGTCGTTGCAAGGCTGTGGAATCGATTCCAAGAAACAGGGAATGTTAGACGTCGACCAGGGCAAGGTCGTCCAAGCGACACTACAGCAACTGATGACCGGTATATACTGTTAACAGCTCGTCGAAACAGAACAGGCAATGCTACTCAGCTGCAAAGACAGTTGCTCTTGGCAACAGGACGAAGGGTGTTCAGCCAAACAGAACGTAATAGGCTTCATCAGGGAGGTCTCTATGCACGTAGTCCAATGGTCTGCATTCCGTTGACCTCACGCGACCGTGCGGCCCGAAGAAGATGGGCTGCTGAACATCGAGATTGGGAGCAACATGATTGGAGCCAAGTGCTGTTTACAGACGAGTCCCGATTCAGTCTGGAGTGTGACACCCGACGTGTTTTGGTATGGAGGGAAAGGGGCACTCGAAATAACCCCACATTCGTTCGTGAAAGGTCACAATACGGACGAGCTGGTTTTATGGTATGGGGCGGAATCAGCATAGGTGGACGTACGAACCTGCATATCATTCGGAATGGTGCTTTGATGGCCCGAAGGTATGCAGACGAGATACTGAGACCTCATGTCATACCTTACGCTGCAGCCACTGGAGTTTCCTTTGTTTTCCAGCATGATAATGCCAGACCGCATACAGCTCGTCTTGTGGAGAACATGCTTGAAGCTGAAACAATACAGCGTATGGAATGGCCAGCGTGCTCTCCTGACTTGAATCCAATCGAGCATGTTTGGGACATGCTCGGACGATGCATTACTACGAGACCAAGGCCTCCTTTTACTCTCCGAGACTTGGAGATTGCACTTCTTGAGGAGGGGAACAGTATTCCCCAAAGTCTTATCGATAACATCATCGCATCCATGGAAAACAGGTGTGCAGCAGTCTTAGCTGTTCGAGGAAACCACAAGCCATATTAAAAATCTTGCATCATTTCTAAACAATACTTTTTTTTATCGTTTACATGTAACCAAATTGTTGCCCTAAATCATCTTTTTGTGTTTTTACCATATTTTCAATGAATTAAAGCTTAATTACACTTTTTTTACGTCTTTTTTTCTGTATTGCGCATTGATATGCGTGTACTATCAATTTTATGCCAATATGTGGCTATCTCGCACGGTTTTCTTAACTTCTTTGCTTGCTCCCCTAATTTTTTTGAGCAGTTACTCTGTGGCCCACGAAGTTTGAGCCAGAAAATGTAAACTAAAAATCTCAAAGTAAAGAATAGAAAGTTAATTAATATCCCATAGGATCAAAGACAATCCAACTGACGGCATTTTAGAAATATTGATTTAAGCACTCGTAGTTTTATCTGATGCCTATGAGGAAATTACGCCACTAACTGACTTCCTACACCTGTTAACTAAATCTCACTCTAACAAACAACTGATCAACAGCTAACCTATCGACAAGCTGGAAATAACCCAGATTAACCCTTCAGCGGGCGCGCCCGTGTACAAAGTGCAACATCTTCATAATTTTGAATGATTTGTTTTTACATGTAAGGTTTGAATGTTCTAAGCAGTTTCTATTTATAGCTACACACTTTCTAATGCAGGTCTGATTTTCTAACCCTTTTATTACGTTCCATTCATTGTTAGTCGTTATTTAACCGTGGTAAACCAGTGATTATACTGGATTACAATACGACAAAAGCAGGAGTTGATGTAGTCGATCAAATGTGCAGCTATTACACGCTATCCTTCATATCACGAAGATGGACGATCTCATTATTTTTTAGGTTTTTGGACATAATAGGAATCAATTCGCAAGTTGTCCTTAGATCCAACAAACTGGAGAGATTTGAAATAAGGCGATTCTATCTACATTCTTTGACCTTTAATTTTAAATATATCTCAATATTATCAACATTTTATATCTTGTCATAAAACTCAGAATTATTATTTTCAATTTCAAAAGAAAAAGTTCATTATAAAAGGAATAATCAAGGTTGAAAGAGGCTTGCACTTTGTGCCACGCGCCCCTGCTGATGTTCCAAAAATTAGCGAGCCCGCTGAAGGATTTATATAAATCTCGGTGCCGCTCCTTACTCAACTATTCTTGACCATACTTGACACTCCTCCTGCTTCCTACGAACTTTTCTGGAATGTTATTTCTGCTGATTCAGGAGTAGGCAACCATCCGTCTCGTCACATTATCATCTGTTGTCACTCCGCCCAACTTTCAAATTAAATATTTCGAAGTGACACCGAACTTATAGGGTAAGCAAAATTCCTACCTCCATTGTCCCGGGGGAGCTCCTTTAAATGAAGCAGATCCTGTGATGTTATTCTTTAGGTACTCATATAATATCGAGAAATATTAAAATGTTTAATTCAGATTACTAAAGACACACACACAACTTTATATATATATATATATTAATTTAGACCAAAGTTACATACTTCCCGCCGTAAAAAAACGGGACCGAAAAATATACTCACCAACAGGCGCCGTATCTTAACATAACAATAATAAAAGAAAAGAATAAAACTCAAAATTTAATTGCATGTTGCCAAACATCAAAAAGTTATCCCGCGAAATGTGGCAGGAGTCAACGAAGGTAAATCAAACAACGAGTGAAAAACCATGGTAAACCATGGAGTCTGCGACATCATCTGTTTAAGCTCTGATTTAACTGCTGTAACCATCCCTCATTCAGATTCCTTGCTTTTTTTCTTTAGACTTCTTCTAGGTTGGGGGTTCCAACCTGTGGGTCGCGACCCTCTTGGCGGTCACCAGGATTTTATTGTATAAAAGTAACTTTTTAGTAAATTTCTCCAAAAAAGTTTTTTCAATATTTATTTACCATGAAACTGCAGGGTAGTGATGCATTTAAAAGGGAAAAGTATCAATCAAAGCACAAACTCAGTTCGTTAGAAATGTACTGTTTTTATTTAGCAGTAAATAAAAATCGGTTACTTACTACGTATAGAGCACAAATTCTAAGCGTTAGTTTGTCTTTCGTATGTCTGTGCTGTCACTTTTGGCATGACTGTTGTAGTTTCTCCGACGCAATAAAACAATTTCATTTAGGTAAGATTTTCTTTTATTTTTATGTAATTCTGAATCAATACGGTGGGTGGATTATTTTTTTAGTATCTATTTTTGTTCTGTTCTTGTTTTATCCACCTTCGACTTAGGGAGGAATGTTTCTTAATGTTCTCCATATCTTACAAGTTTCTTTCACATTTCCTTTTTGTCAAACTAAGCAGGTAGTTGGAATCAAATTATGGAAAATTCCTTTTAGTTTTTTTTTTCTTCATGTCTGAAAAGGCTTTTTCTGGGAGGAAAGTAGGGGGTTCCAGGATACTTGGAAACCATTGAAGGGAGTCGCATCTTGAAAAAGGTTAGTAAATATGCTCTGGTTTGAAGGGTTGGGGTGCTCAAAATATTGCTACAGCATATATTCACTGGTGACATTCAGGGCACAAAAAGCACTCGAGCAATATGACTCAATCAGATACTTTACGTCATATTAAGGGCATTCAGGCATTCGTGCAAGAGGTTGAACACTTAGTCTGCCATTGTCGTCAAGTGGCCTCGTCATTTGCATTTGGAGATTGTATAACTGTTCTTTTCTCCTTCAACCTTCTCTTAAATGACCTTTTTGTAAAAGTTAATGAATTTCATTGAGTTTCAAAAGCTCAAAGGAGAACTTGAATGTCTCTCCTCGCCCTCAAATTCGAGTTGTATATCCGCTCAATTTTATCACGCAAAAATTATTGACTTGAGAGGTCTTTTATTTTAAATTATACATTGACATATACGTATATCCAACGTATCAGATTATAGGGATGGGTAATAAACTTTTAACCGATTAGGGAAGTTTTACCATCAATATTTTGCATATTGCGAAAACAGCTATTAAGATATCACTTAACGTGATTCAACATGACTTATGAGTCAGCCTTAATAATTAGAAATCAATATACTTCATATGCTACATATATTATTTTCACGCCCTCGTAGCCAATGACTATTAACCGCAGTAATATGCTTGAGCTTAGAGGTAAGGGCTTAGGGAGAAATTTGTCAAAATATTGCTAACAGAAATGGGAACGTAAGAAAGCGAGTTATAAACTAAACATTATCAAATAATTCCTCACAAATTTGGTGGGACTTTTTTAAAAGATCACAGAGTTTAATATGGTAAAAGAAATGCTTCATGGACTTGTCGTAAGTGAATTGAGTCTTACAAGGGAAGACCTATCCCTCGGAGCCGAGGAGGTGCTTTAACATTGAATTCTAAACTTAACTGTTTACGAGGTCCGTGGAAAATATTTCTACAATATCAGGTTAGTTACAATACGTTATGATAACAAGAAAGAAAAGTAATAAAAGCCCAAAATGGATGCTATCTAGATTTTAACGGGGAGGATTATTTGTTTCTTTTGTATTTTATAAATGCACTTTAAGGGGACAAGGGACCTTCAACCTTAATTTTTTCAAATTTTCAATTTTAAACTCTATATACAGAATGAGAATAATTAATATTCTTTTTTACTATAATAAAGACCCTTAGAATTCAACATAAGGATTTTTTGGCAGAATATTACCTGTTTTTCAAATTTTTTTTCAAAAATGCTAACATTTTTCAAAATGCTCCATGCGCATTCCATATGATTTTAAAACCGAAAATTTTCTAATAAATTTACCAGATATATAAATAAATATATTTGTGCATTGAATGTTTTTATTTGTTTGTTACGTATGTAATGTCTTAAATAATTTATTTATTTATTTATTCCATTATATTTTTAACATTATTTCATGGTCTTTAAATTTGAAAAATATTTGTAGTTTCAAAGCATGATGCACAGTTTTATGACAAATACTTCTATTAACAATCGGGAGAAATTTTGAAGAAATCAGAAGAAAAGGAATGCGCATGGAGCATTTTGAAAAATGCTAGCATTTTTGAAGAAGAAGTCTTATTATTCCACAAAATACTTATTTGTGAATTAATTATAAGGGATTTCAACGTACTAAAAATAATATTAAAATATTAATTATACTTAAGTGGTATATAGAGTATAATATTGAGAACTGAAAGTAAAACGAGATTGAAAGTCCCGTGTCGCCTTAACTAAAATTATTAAGTGTCTCTGTTTTTACATTTTCTAGTAATTACCTTTAGAATTTTATATAAAGAGTTTATTTCAAAATCAAAATAAAAAATTTACCTTGATACTTATTTTAACACATTATTTGAAAATACAGTAAAACCTTGTTTATCCGGACTAACTGGGACCATAGGCAATCCAGATAATCCGGGTAATATGGGTAATAAGCAAAATTAAAATCCTTAATTAAGCAGGCTTACCATTTATTACGATAAAAAACTGTTTTGTAACAAAATTACAAGGTATTATTTACAAGACATTAAGAAATGTAAAAATAACTTTTCACATCATTTCTTAACAAAGAATTGAAAAGTCTCGTAGCTTTTCCTTACGGGGTGGGATAGCATGTATCCCATGAAATCGGGCCCAAGAATGAATATATATATATATATATATATATATATATATATATATATATATATATATATATATATATATATATATATATATATATATATATATATATATATATATATATATATATATATATATATATATATGTATATATATATATGTAATATGTATATATGTATATATATGTATATATGTGTATACAGAGGCTGTTCGCACATTTTTTAGACGATTTTGGTAAGCGGTAATAAAAAATCGTTTGCTGCAAAAGAAATAATTGCAATTGTACTATGTTTTTAACCCATTAACGCCCGAATTATTTCTGCTCGAAATATTTTCATCATTTTCTCAAATCTATGTAATTACGACCCCCTGAGTACAAAAAATCTAAAATTCAATCAATTTGTGATTTAGATTTAAAATTATAGCCCGTCCTCATTTGATGACGCTGGGCGTTGCGGTGAAAAAAAATCAAGAAATTCAGTGAAGTGAGCAAATTCGAAAACAACAAGTAATAGTATGTAAAAACGGACTAGTTTCAGTATTTTATTAAATTTTAAGATAAAATTAATTTTAAACTGTTATTTACTTAACATTTATTTATCATTTAATGACAATTTATCTCAAACAGAGTAATATTTAACGCTATAATGTTTAGTTTTGAGTGAAGTATAACAGTTGATAAAAAGGACAATTTTTATTCAGAATGACGGAAAACAAGATGCACATATAAGATACATAAACAAAACGCATACATAAGATACATAAACAAAACGCATATATAAGATACATAAACAAAGTACGTAAAAATTTACATAAAATATGAACTTATTCTAGAATTTGGTATGATATTTTGGTAAACAAGGAATGCGCAATGTTACATTACACTTTTCACAGAATGTGCGTGGTTTTGACGCACAATTTTTCAGCTGACAACGTCTTTGTTTGTCTCGTTTCAAAATAGTATGTCCTACGAGATCATAGCGAACACTGTCAACATTTACAGCCGAAGAGGATGGTGTTGACATCGGATGACCTCTCGCTGAACGGTTTGTAACTCCTTTTTTCAAGTAAGTTACTGCTATTTTTCGTCGAAAATCTTTTATCGATAAATGCTTGTTTTTCACATCTTTATGGACAGATTTATACAATATATAGGCATTTACAACAGCCATGTCGACCATTCTTGTAAATAAAGACCAATACAAGTTTTTCCCAAATGGATATTGAATGTTTTTCTAAATACCAATCATGTTGGTCAACACCACCCATAAATGTGTTGTATGAGTGGATGATGTTTGGATGTGGAACAGAAAGTCTGTCTTTCTCCCCTTTACACCAACGCAGTGTTTCTCTCACAGGATTAATCTGCTCATATTTTTTTGCCAAAGTAACAGACTTATTGTCGCTCCATTTGACTATTAAAATTTCATTTTCCTTATCAAATTTATGCTCGTAAAACCCTCTTGGTTATTTTTCTATTTCTTTCCGAGATTTCAGAGGACATCCTGCCATTCTGTTGTCTCTTATAGTGCCACAAGCACGAAATCCAGATTCTTTCAACATCACTAACAACTGGTAACTGTTGAAAAAGTTATCAAAAAATACTACATGCTTCAATGGATTCTGAGCAACAGACAGCATATCTAATACAACTTGACTTCCCAAAGGGAGAGTTTGCTTAATCTTTGAACTAGTTTTGCATCCATATACAGAAAAATTCTAACAATATCCATTTTTTTCAAGGAGGCGGAACAGCATAATTTTCATCAAAATCACTGTTATCATCTGAATTTGGATCTTCAGAAATTTCGATTTCAGCTGTTCCTGCAATATCACGTACTTCAACTAAAGCTGTAGTTTCATCTTCAAAATCCGATTCATCAGTTAGTTCATCTACGTCAGGTTGAATTGCGACGATGTCAGCTTCAATTTGTTCGGAAAATAAATATTCATGAGCTTCTGCAATCGTTCAGAACCTAGGAGCCATTATAATTACTTATTACCCTCCTAAAACAAAACAAAGTATGGCTAATTACCATATAAAAGTTGAACGAATTTTTAATACAATTATTACACGAAAAAATTCCAAAATTGTAATGACTCTTGAAATCTGTATAAAAGTTGACTGCAACGCCCAGCGTCCTCAATTCAGGACGGCAAAATTGGACGCCATTTTTGAAAACGAAATTTTTTTCAAAACAAATTAATTTTCTATTATACGTTTACATAGTACTCTAATTTGATATACTAGTAAAAATAAAATGTCTTCCCTTACTTTAGCCAATGTAGCTAGACAGAAAGCAAATGCAAGCGTGACACATAAAAAAACATGAAATGGTGATCGATATCATGCAGCTCTAAACAACCACATATACAAGGTCTTTTGTGGGATGTTTTGTGGTAGTGCCGTCTACCGTCATGCAAAATAAACAATTGTTTCCGAAAAATATATAGATTCTACGCAGTCTTTTATACACTGTCCTGAAATGAGGACGCTGGGCGTTAACGGGTTAAAAGTCAAAATTATCGTCTGCGGCTTGAAAGTTTTGTTTTTATTCAAAATGGCGTTTTTAACAAAGCAGTGGTTCGAAGGCTACATTTATGCTCTTTCCGAAGAGAAATATGCATACTCCGCTATCCAAAAACGATGTGAGAGTCATGGTTTTGTGATATCTAAAGCGTCGATAGGTAATATCGTCAACAAGAAAGGAAAAAAACGTCAAATTGGAGCCTCAAGTGGAACAAAAATTCTAAACAAGTATCCAAGGAAAAAACGGACATCTTCGACTATTGCAAAGGTACGTTGTTTAATGTTAAAAGAAAATCCCCCTAGTCAAAGGACAGTTGCAAAATCATTAAAATGCTCGGTGTCCACTGTAAACAAAATGATAAACGTTGATTTAAATCTTAAGAAAGCGAAATAACGCAATGTGCAGCGTCTTCTTCCAAATCATATCGCTGAACGCAGGACACGCTGCAGAATTCTATATGAGAAACACTTTTCCAAAGAAAAATGGAAAACAATTGTCACAATAGATGAATCATGGGTGTATTTAAATGATTGCAACAAAAAAAGAGCCATTTATTATCATAAAAGGGGAGAAAAAAATTTAAGTACATGGTTCAAAGAATCGAAAGAAAGTTTTTCTAAGGGATTCATGATTGTTTCTGGTTTTTCTTATAATGGCAAGTTAAAAATAAAGAGAGTGGGAAAAAATGTCAAGATTAACTCCAAATACTATCAGGAACATATTTTATAGCCAATGTTTCTAAATGAAATACCATCGCTTTAACCACAGTGCCATCAATCTGTGAGACTCCATCAGGACAAAGCTAGCAGTCACACATCAAAACCCACTGTATATTTCCTAAAAGAAATGGAACAAAAAAACTGGTATCAAGGCCATACCCTTCACTGATATCCCTACTAAATCTCCCGATGTATCACCTATGGATTTTTGTGCTTTCGGACTTTTAAAATCTGCATTATCCAAACGTCGTCCCAAAACCCTTACAGGACTCTGGAAAGCTATTCAGGAGAAATGGGATAGAATACCTCTCCTGACACTTCAAAAGGCATTATTATCCTGGAAATTGCGGTGTCGAAAGATAGTTCAGAATAAGGGATGTCAAATAGAACATTTAAAACACAAAAATTTTATGTAATTTTGTTTTGTGAATACAATATACATCGTCTAAAAAATGTGTGAACAGTCTCTGTATATGTATATATATGTATATATATGTGTATATATGTATATATATATGTATATATATGTGTATATATGTATATGTATATATATATATGTATATATATATATGTATATATATGTATATATATGTATATATATATATATATATATATATGTATATATATATATATATATATATATATATATATATATATATATATATATATATATATATATATATATATATATATATATATATATATATATATATATATATATATATATATATGTATATATATATATATATATATATATATATATATGTGTGTGTGTGTGTGTGTGTGTGTATATATATATATACATACATACATACATACATACATACATATATATATATATATATTTATTTATTTATTTATTTATTTATTTATTTATTTATACATATAACCCCTTTAGTGGCCGTTCTTACAAAGGGGGTGTGAAGTTTCCCGTTCAAAAGGGGGAATCGGGAAAATGGGCCCCGTAAGATAAAGGTTAAACTCAACAAAAAGCATTTTATGACCATAATTTATTGTACAATCTATGGAGGAACTGTACATTGAATCTAACTAAAAAGCGAATATTTGGCGTACTGGTAGTTACGTTCTTACTATCATAGTTAAAAATTATTATCTAATGTTTACATTAAACAAAAATGTCTACAAATCTGATCCGGATAAACGAGGTATTACTGTAAAGTCAAGTTTTGAAAGCTTCATAAATTCCCTGTCTTAAAAAAAGCAAGAGATAGCACAGGTCTGCGACAAAAAAAAATTGTCTCAAATGTGATCAATGTTTTTTATAGAATTTTTATTGCTGGTTCTTACTTGGTTATGGGAAAATTATTAAAAAAAGTCCATCACGTACAGTTTTGTTACAATTAGCATGTCTAGTTTTGTCGAATTTGTGCATTTTTAAAGTAAGGTAGCACTATGAGTTTGGGCAAAATTTCAAATATTTCCAAAGAAACTGTTATATTTTGATAACAAACACTTTTAAAAATAATGTGAGAAAGTTTTAAGGGGACAGTGGACCTACAAATCTAACTTTTTTTGTTTTAAATGAATTTGCTTGAAATTTAAATATGTGATTAGTACCATAGATAGGTAAAAGTGGTTAAAATTTAATGATGAAATAATAATAATTTATGAATTTTGAATTATTAATTATATCAAAAATTGGCCAAATTAAAAATGTTCCATGCGCATTTCTTTTGCATATAATATGGTAATTTTTATTTACAGGATACCTTATGGAACTAACAATGAAACTTATTGCTTATTTTAAGCATTCATTAAAAATATAAAGAGAAAAAAATAATAATAATGAAAACACCCTTTTTATTACGCAAAATACCTATAAATCACCTTTTCAAGTACAAAATTTTAAAATTCTCAGCTACGAAGCATAATTTTTTTCCAATCAGATTTATTTGATATACAGTTAAGTATATAAAACTTAAATTTCAAAGCAATACGATAATTAGAAATGCGCCTGGAGCAGTTTTAATATTCGTATGACATGAAAATTTTAATTTTGAAAAAACACATTTAAAGTTATTGCTATTAGTAACCACATAATATCTAAATTAAATACAAATGCCTATAACTAGGAAAGTAACCACAGAAATTAAAAATTATTTTTTGTTACACATTCCTACTCGTCCGTAGTTTCACAATTCAATAAAATAAAAATATCGAATTTTTGGACAAATTTCACAATTTTGAAAGTCCACTGTCCCCTTAAGGCGTTTGCAATGAAATAGACATTTTTATATATACTGGACAGTCGTACAAAAACAAGTATAATACGGTTAAAACTGCATCACTTTCCTATTAGTGCCTGTCTGTCGACCTTCCCTCCCATCCCTTACTATCTCCCTCCTTTGACATCTTTTGTGTCAGTGTCTATCTGTCCCCGCCATCCTCCTTCCCACCACCTTCCACTGTACCACATCTAAAAGAATGTTTTGAAAATCTTGATCTGGTTTTAAAGAAAATTTGTTATTCAGATCATAAATGGACGATTTGTGGCGATAAAGGGGATGGTGGACCTTTCACAGCGATTTTTGAAATTTTTCCCACAGAGATATGAAATTTTGCTTATATATTCATTAAAGTCTAACAATATTAAACACCTTATAAAATTTTATAGATATTTTTTAAAAATATTTTATAATTAAAAAATTGAAATTAAATTACCCTTCTTTAAAATGCTCCTTGCGACTCAATTTTAAACTTTTCCCCTTAATTTTGCATTTATATTGCTTATAAATACTTTCTGAACAGAGTTATGTATTTTTTTGTACTTTCGTTGAATAGTTAATTTTCAGGAAATATTTTTGTGCTTGTACTCTGAATTTTCTTGAAATTTTTGTACTTTTGTACACTTAAGTTAAACTTTGATAACCTTAATGACCTCGAATCCTAAAATGGATACACAACTTTATTTTCATGTATTACAGGAGTCTTTATTATAAATTTCATACACTTTTGTCGAAAATTATGACGCGAGGAGCATTTTAAAGACTTGCAAATCTGGAAATTACTCATTTTGAGAAAAATACATTTAAAACATTTTTTTCACCTACCTTTAATACTAACTTTTGTAAAGCCACCAAGTTTTCATTTTACTTTTCATTACATATTTTAAATGCATTTCATTCCAATATTTACATGTTTTTAAAATATTAATACATCCCCCCAAAAAATTCCAATTTTTGCTCGATTTTTGGTAATTTGAAAGTCCACCATCCCCAAGTGATTTTTAATGTTGCTTGGTCAACAGAGTGCTTACACAAAGTTCCCTCGCTTTCTCTGCGCATAGGACAGTCGTGACAGGAAGGAACACTATATAAAGAAAGAATGGCCGCTGAGAAAATCCTTGCAGGTTAGAGTTAAAAATGTCGAGAGGGAGAGTCTTGTCGATCCCAAAAAGGTATTACTTCCACAACTACACATTAAGTGGACAGTGGACTTTCAAAATTGTGAAATTTGTCCAAAAATTCGATTTTTTTTTTATTTTACTGAATTGTGAAACTATGGACGAGTAGGAATGTGTCGCAAAAAGGATTTTTAATTTCTGCTATTACTTTCCTAGTTATAGGCATTTGTATTTAATGTAGATATTATATGCTTACTAATAGCAATAACTTTAAATGTGTGTTTTCTCAAAATAAAAATTTCCGTGTCATACGAATATTAAAACTGCTCCGGGCGCATTTCTAAATACCGTATTGCTTTGAAATTTTAGTTTTATATACTTAACTGTACATCAAATAAATCTTATTGAAAATAATTATGCTTCGTAGCTCGGAATTTCTAAATTTTGTATTTGAAAAGATGATTTAGAGGTATTTTGCGTCATAAAAAAGGTGTTATCACTGTTGTTATTTTTTTCTCTTTATATTTTTAATGACTGCTTAAAATAAGCAATAAGTTTCATTGTTAGTTCTATAAGGTATCCTGTAAATAAAAATTCCCATATTATATGCAAAAGAAATGCGCATGGAACATTTTTTATGAGGCCAATTTTTGATATAATTAATAATTCGCAATTCATAAATTATTAATATTTCATCATTATATTTTAACCTCTTTTACATATCTATGGTACTAATCACATATTCAAATTTCAAGCAAATCCATTCAAAGCAAAAAAAGTTAGGTTTGAAGGTCCACTGTCCCCTTAAATTGGGTTTGATGAAACAATTTGTCATTGCATTGCCAAAAGGAGGAGAAAGTTTTGATACCTTTGTGAGCAGTTTCCTGGGTTATGCGAGAGGCAAAGATAAAAGAAGGAGTGTTTGTCAGACCTGACATCAGAAAACTAATGAGGGATGCCAGTTTTGAGAAAAAAATTGGAAACAAAAGAAAAAGCATCATGGGTATCTTTTAAACTAGTTTTAACCAGTTTTCTGGGAAACAAAAAGGACCCAAATTACAAGTCAATCGTCGCTGACATGCCAGACAACTTCATGAAGCTGGGTTGTAATATGAGCATGAAAGTTCATTTTCTCCACTCACACCTTGACTTCTTCCCTGCAAATCTTGGTGATGTCAGTAAAGAACAGGGCAAAAGGTTCCATCAAGACATCAAGGAAAAGGTGAAAAAGGTACCAAGGAGGATGGAACGTTAACATGATATCGAATTACTGCTGGACATTAAAAAAGGACGATCCTCAAGCTGTCCACAGCAGGAAGAGCACTAAAAGAAGTTTTGATGTGAAGCGAAAGCGCTTCTACAAGGACTTTTGACTCTTTTTCTATATTCTGTTGTGTAAATGTAAACCATGGCATCTTTTATCTGTTTATTAAAATTTAGAACCTTTAGAAAAAAATGTACAAAATTGCGTCAAATTGAGTTTTTCACCCAAAATACACACACTTTTTGTGAGATAACCTGACGTGATAGAAACAAAAATGGATTTCATTTTTAAAATCAGCACTGAAAAATACATAGAAATCAGTTTTCAAAGTACAAACAACTTTTAAATATGTTTTCTTTGCAGACCTTTGCAATTAGAGTTAATGTAACATTCAATCTTCTATTTGTTTTAAGAAACTGAGTCACTGTTCTATTCTCTTGACGAGTAGTCCATTGTAGGTATTTTCCATAAGCTCATGTATTGAATAAATATATAAAATTTTGCTTTATTGCTTTTGTTATTTGTATATGTGCTCATAAATTTCTGAAATTTAGAGGGAAAACGACTAAAGAATGAAGAACAATAGTTAAAAATAGATAAAAACAGTCAAAATTCCATTTAGCTGTAAAAATTTTCTCTCTCGATACTTTAAATTTTCAGATATAAAATATTTTAAACCAAATGAAATTTTCTTCTCTTTCTAACGTATTTTAATAGAATTTTGATAACAATATATAAACTAAATCATTATTAAAAGGATTTAAAAATTAATAAAAGTAAATGAATCTTTAAATAAACCACAATGTGATATAAATTAGTAACTAGTAACCGCTTAAACAAGTTTCGAAAAGCTTGAAAAGAAATCGCATCAAAAAATATTATACAATACATTAAAGTTAATGTGGATGACTTATTAGATTATCCTAAATTTTCAAAGCTGATTTCTACCACAAAATTAATTCTTCTTTAAAAAACATCATTACAGAAACATCTGAATGTTTAGAATGGAAACTGAACATTTTTGTGGCACACACATTTAAGACATCTGGCCCTTAACTGCAAACTAATATCATTAACAAAAGAAATGAAAAGAGGATAAATTAAAGTGGTAATTGCTGCATTCGCATTGTACAACGTATTTCCCAACGGGTTAATATAATTTAAGTATTCACTTGGCGATTTGGCATAAGAATGGCGTTGAGTTGAAATCATCAACCATCCTCCTTACGGCGTATTTAGAGATTGCTCTCTATTCAGCAAAAATCATTCACTAAATTCAAATTCTAAAGGGCAAAGAGATTTAAATAAATTTTCTATTATACGCTTTAAAAGTGCGAACTAAACTTCCAGCTATTTCCATTTAATGATTTTATAAAGACAAATTAATTTAATTACGGAATTAAATTATAACTTATTTATGTAAATATGGCGGAAGTAAGAAATAACATTTGAAATGTAAAATAAAGTTATGGTTTATTCTCCGTTTATGATTTATGAAGGATATAGACTTATACATTGTATTTTATACAGGGTGTCTGAAAAAATATTGACACATTTTAAAAAATTATATAAAAAGTACTCATGGTAGGAACTAGAAATCCACGTGCGTGTTACCTTATATATTATAGTTTTTTTTAGTATAGTCAATAAATTTCAATATGTGCTCCTTTTTTGGCAAGGAGAATATCCAGTAAGTAATCCATTTCAGTCCATATGCGTTCCAAAATAGATTCCGTAACACATGAAATTGCAGGAATTATGCGTTTTTTGAGTTCTTTAAGACTGTCCACTTTTGTTGAATAAATTTTTCTTTGATAAATTCCCACAAAAAAAAAGTCAAGAAATATAATGTCTGGAGATCGAGGCGGCCATTTGGTGGGACCATCTCGTCCAGTCCACCTGTTTGTAAATTCCCCATTTAAAAAGACTCGTTCGTACAATCATAGACCAATAAGGTGGTGCACCGCCTTGTTGTCAAATGATTTTGGGATATAAATAAGAAATTTGTGGGACAGCAAAATTTTACAACTTTTACAGCCATTTTATAACTTACGCTTTCACAAAAAAACTAGCGCCCTCTGTTAAACTTTTTTGACACTGGAAAAAACTCTAATATATGCGATAACATATCTGTGAATTTTCAGTTCCTACCTTGTATACATTTTTTTTATAAATTTTTAAAATGTGTCAAGGTTTTTTGAGACACCCTGTATTGCATACGCATAACAACTTTACCTGAGACCTAAACTCCTTAAATAAATTGATAATCTTCTACTTCTTAAATAAATTGATAATATTCTCATAGTTATCATTAGGAACTAAAAGTAGCATTGATTGCAAAGTCCATATAAAGATTTTACAGAGTAAACTTTTTACAGTAATAACTGGATAATGTGAACTTGAAAAGGTTTAAGCTTGCATTATAAAAGAATAAATTATTAATTAAGTTACATAGTGGGCCGGCCTAAGCATATATGCAGTTCGTACACATTATAAATGAGTTGTAATAATTACAAGATAAAAAGTACTTTTTATATACCATGTTTTTAAATTTTCTGTTGAATCATATAAACTTGACAATTCTATGTATTAATAAATACTTTTTAAAAAATTTTTTGATAAATTATCCCATCAACTTGAAAGAAAATGAAGTTAATTGGAAGTTAACTTGCGTTTAACATTTCGTTCCCGTTCCGGCCGTTAGATGGCTGTACCAGTCTACAAAACAAAATTTACTGAAAATGATAAAAACATGGCAAAAATCTGCTTCAATATGGCTAAAAGTATTAAAAAATGCATTGTCATCGTGTTCTGAGCTATTAAAAATCGATTGCAAGATTTGTACTGGACAAACACACAAACAAGAAAGCAAGTTAATAAAAACATGGAAAAAGATTAAAATGGTCCTAGACTTAGGCCTACAGTTATTAATAACACTAAATAATAAATGCAAAACTAATAAATGCAATAAGAAATATGTTGTTTTTCTAAGCCCCCCCCTGACCGGAATTTATTCCAGACCAGGTCCATAAGGCTAGCGGGTTGAGTTATACGGCTCCGGTTTATATTGACAGAAGTGTCGCAGGCTTATTTAGATAAGTGCCAGCACAATTTTGCCCGAGCAACCCCAGGGGCGGCATCTGAGGGATCATACCCTCTCCCACGCACTATGACCTCATAGAAGGAAATTCCGGCCTACAGATTTAACGTGCCCATATCCATATATAGACACGGGGGCATTTAACTGCGCTTGTCGGGATTCGATCCAAGCACCCTCGGCACGGAAAGCGGACGCGCTACCTCTCAGCTACCTCAAGCCCCGTGACGGGAAATATTTTTTTTTCTCCAGTGCGGCAGACGATATTCTTGGGCATTTTCCTTACCGTCATATCACACCGCGGTTTTGCTGGCCACTTTTCTAGGAGCACCGTATAGGTGGACCAGTATTACTCCCCCTATGAGCCGTTCCCGTAATTTTAAACCGAGTCAAGTGATGAGACCGGAACAGTTGACCTCGCACCTCCAGAGGTAAATTTGAGAACTTCGAGGACATTGCAGCCACGACAGATTTTACATGCACCAGTCGCCTTTAGTGCACACGGCGGTGGATTTGTCAGGGACCGGCATCGAACCCGTAATCCGCAGATCACTGGCTCAACGTTTTTGCCAACCGGGCCACCACGTCCGTGGGATGGGAAATATAAACTTAAGAATAAGAAATATAAACTTATGCGATGGGAAATATAAACTTAATCTCAAAACTGATATTAATGTAATGAATGTGTAAAGCATATGCTTTTGATTGAAGGTCAAAGCTACGATAGCGTGAAATCAAAAGCCACCCATACTGCAAAATTATTTCACAAACTATCATCATAACTATTAGTAAATTAAAATTTCATGCGTAAAAGTCCGAACTCGTATGATTAATATTAAATACTTTTGGTAAATATATGCACGCTTTGCAATACTGAGAACACGCCAATTGAATTATTAGAACTACATGTGCAATAACTGAACTATCAGACTGTATCGTATTAGCCTAAATTAATTAATACAACAGCTTAAATTTATGAGATTCAGAAAAATGCGTTTGCGTATGTGTAAAGGGAAGGAGAGTTCAAAAGTAGTTTGTATAAAGACGCCCTACATATCACCGCCTTTTCCGTACAGGTAGTACACAAAGCAAATGGAACAGTAAGTGGGTGAATGAATAGTCTAATTGGGAATGGCTAATTTAATTAAAGAGTTGAGCAAGGTTGTAAGTAAGCAAAACAGCAGCAACTGTACGTGGCATAGATATATAATTATGGTGCTCACAAGGTAGAATTAGAATGTTTTATTCTTTCAATTCATCTATCAAAAACACGACTATAAAATTGTATGAGGCAGAAAGGATACTGAGACGACATATGTCGGTCCCAGAAGTTCTTGTGAAAGCTCGACAACACTGAGGTCTTATGGCAAAAGATAAAGCATGTGATGGTAATTTTCACAGAGTAGACCGTTCCATTATTGGGTTGTAACCAAGGGGAAGCACTAAAAAAGAGTATGTGCATCATGTGTTATTTTGTATCTTTTAAGGCAAGCCTTAGATCAGAAATATATTTCAGACTGAGAGTCTCTTTTGTTTGAATTTCAGACACCGTAAATACCCGCTGGTTACATGTTGCTCATATCCTCACACCGAGGCGACAGATTGCTTGTGAGCATACCTTGTAAATTTTAGACAAATATGGGAGTGTAATATATAAAGGGACTGAATCCACTTAGTAGTGTTTAAATTATACTAATGTACCTGTCCATTAATAGTAAAAATGATCAAAATAAAAGATATGGAGAAAAATTCCTAACTGTACCTTTTAAATTTGACATAACTAGCCAAATATTTTCCGACCACTAAAAACTTCGTCGGCAATCCTGAGACAGTCTAATTATTTTAGCATTCTCAGAGATCTCAAGATAAGAAATTAAATGGTAATATAAATTGTAAATACTGACCCGCAGGAACACATTATTAAAATAGAATTTCTGAATAAAGGATAAATTTTATGTGGAACTTTCAGTTTTTCTCTACTGATGATGGCGACACCTAAATTACACATAAAACAAAATTATCTCATGGCTGATGTAGTTGAAAGAATGCGGCACAAATTGCGATAAAGATAAATTAACGATGTCTTGCCTGATGTATTTTCAGCGTGCGCACCTGATGAAGAAAATTTGTTTTTTTAATCGTAGTTTGTTAGATAAAGGCATGGTATTCAAACAAGCTGTTTTAAAATCGCACGTATAACATCCGTCTTTCTGACGTGCAGCAAGCCTAAAATTTCAGAATTTCTTCTTCTTTGTAACAAGCTCTTTTAGATGATTCAAAAGTGCAGTGGCAAGTGCAGTACACTATCATTTGTTAGGTACAACTTTCACTCTGAGCCTCTCCAATGCCGAATTTTAAAATGTGGGAAATAAAACTATCGATATAATCTCGATATTGACGTCTAGATTATAACGTATGAAAAAGAAATGTATATTAAGTTTTTTTTGAGTAAATAAACATATCGGCAATTCTATATTAATTTGCTTTAATATAGCAGATTGTTTACTCTAAAATTAAAATATAGACGTGGTTTAGATGATCATTGTCATAGGAACATTACAATAGTGTCACGACCAGGGGCAGGAAAATCGAAAATTACGGGACGAAGTAAAATAATTGCTAAATGTAAGAAAGAAACTGCAAAAGAAGCAAATGACGGGCAATAAAAAAGAAGGGGAGAAAGCCAACAATAAATCGAAACTAAATATAAAGATTGTGCTAGTAGGAAGAAACAAAAGTATAAAAGTTCTGTAGAATGAGTTCTAATGAATAGAAGAAAAGAAGAAGGGAAGACTAAATTTATAATGGCTATAAAACAGGCCACCGTGCTTGGTGATGTCAGAGCATGGGAAAAAGATAAGAAAGAGATAGAGTTTTATAAATCCCGCCCTCGATGCTCATTGGTGAAAAGGGGATTGAGAAGAGGCAGCCACGGACAAATGGCGATGACATAGTAATAATATGGCCAATGGAAATTGTAAGAGGCGGAGTCAGCATTAATAAGAGAAAAATAATATGAAATAAGATAGCAAGGCAAAAAAAAAAGAGAGTTAGTTAAGAGAGTTAGTTAGAAGTTTGAGAAAGAGGAAGTATCAACTTGACGAATATGTACGAAGTACGCCCGATGAGAGTAAAGTAAGCCGTGGCCCATGCAAAAAGAGCCCGAGGAAGAGAGCGCCCCAGTGTCCTATACCGAGGGTTTGCAATGAGTGAAGGAGCCCTATAACTTACGAAGAGAGTGCCCCAGTTTACTGTGTAGAGTGTGTGCAATGATTGAAGGAGCCTTGTACCATACGAAGAGAGTGCCCCAGTTTCCTGTATCGAGCATCTATAATGAGTGAAGGAGCCCTGTACCCCACGAAGAGAGTGCCCCAGTTCCAGTGCGTTGATAGTGCAATGAAGTTCGTCCTTACGAGTGCCAGATTCCCATCCAAATGATCCAATAATCATCTGTCGAGGTACAGTCTTTTATGTTTCCTTTTCATATTACCGTCATTGCTTCTCATTGTGTAGCCTTAATAACTAATATAGAGCGCGATGAGGAAGTTATTTGAGTATAGAATGTTTAATGAGATAAATGATAATTCGTAAAAGACAATTTAGTTAACATGATGCTAGGCTTGTATATGAGTAAATATTAGTAGTAAATTGAACAAGGTTAATATGAGTGATTATGCTTATAAAATGATATCATAATATTTGGATGAATTAAATATATGTGTCGTAGAGAATTAACTTAGTAAGAATGAAGTTGTGAGTAATATGTGTAGATGAAGTATGAAATATTCAGTAGGAGTAGTATAAAAATAATTGAATGAATTAAATATGTGTCGTAGATAATTAGCGTAGTAATAATGAATTTGTAAGTAATATGTGTAGACGAAGTATGAAATATTTAGAAGGAGTGTATTATATTATCTATGTGTTTAGTAATCAATAAATTATTTTGTCAGTGCAAACCAGAGTTGTTTCCATCATTTGGAATCACAATGAAAGCATGAATGCAATGTACTAACCACATTCTTGAACAAATAATTAACAAAATCAAAACTATTATATTCTTATATTTATTATATAATACCCCAACTATATATACTACTTTCACCGTCACAATCATTTTACCCTTTTACAGTCACAGGTCGAAGATTTAGATGTGATTACTGCCTATGGATAATCATGTAAAACAAATCCTGTTTTACATGTAAAACATTATGGAAAAGAAAAACCGTTTAAACAATGCTATGGAAAATCATCAGAGAGAAAGCTTTTCAAAAGCTATTGACAATCAAAAGAGTTATCAACAATTAAAAACCTTTTTCAAAATTTTATTCAAATGAAGTCTTTTTTTTTTTAGTTTTTGCTTTTTTAGAGACATTAGTAACAACTTCAGTATGAAGTTTTGACACAATTAAGAGCTAATAAAATTAAATTCATAATATATACGTAGGTTTTGGACTTTTTTTCAACAGTACTGCTTTGGCTCTTTATAAAATGGACGTCCACAAATCAACATATATGCCTCACGTTCTCAGTTCGAGACGAGCAGCCAATGTCATCTGTAGCACGTCTCATGGACAGAACAAGTCATTTGGTAAAAAGACAAACTGAATATAAGTTAAGTGGGACATATGAAAGCTGCGGTTAATTATAATGTATAGAAATGTTCATTTAAATACAAAAATAAATGAATTTATTAATACTTAAATTAAGAATAATGTGCATTTCGCAATATAACGACTAGTACATAGTTTAAGACGAAAGATTTTCATTGCATAGAAATTAAACTGTCTCGTTTTAAAACTGTAAATTGACTTTTTGCATTTAACCAAATAACCAAAAAGCAATTTTGTTATATCCAATAAAATCATAAAAATTCTAAACCCCTGCAAGTATTATGTTAATGTAAGAAATCTTTACTATCAAAATTACCGAATTTAATTTTTCATCACAAGTTGTTCTGTAAATGAAATTCCCATTTCGATGTAAATTCAAAATTTATACAATTAAAATAATGTACATTCACGTGACCCATGACCTTATTGTAAAACAGGAACAATTCTTTTAACGCTAAAAGTTCTGCAAACTTGTTTCTCTTTTTTCACCAAATTGCAAATCCTCTTAAAACAAGAAAATAAAAGATTTCTCCATCTATTTTTCCATTCATTTTCTTTTATAAATTCATTACAGAAACATCCATGTTCTTACATTTTTTTAAACGAAATTAAAGTTAAGTAAAAATGTGCAGTCTATCAGATGTATTCTACATGAACAGAAAATAGAATTTAAATCACTAATGCACACCAAGAGAAAATGGAATTGTATATTTATAATATAACAGCATTATTAAAGGCTTTTATTTTGAATCGACGGATTACTGACGGCAACGTGTTTCAAAGTTTAAAAAAAAGATTAATTTTCTTTGAACTTCTCCCAACGATTCCACCAATAAAAGAATAAAATCAAACATAAAATTTACCAAACATTAAATAAATAAGATCTTGAGAAAAGTATTGTGATTCCTTGTTCATGTTCTTCTATTTAAATGTCAGGGCGTATGATTAATCATTAGTCTTAAAGACTTATAACAAATGTTTTATTCGATAAACACAGTCATAAATACTTTGAGAATATGTTGTTATTGCATAAACCTATTTATTCATGATTGAGATAAAAAGATGTCTTAAAATCTGCACATGAGCAGCGAACTATTTTTATATTCAAATAATCAATCTGCTTCCTAGTAATGAACAAAGAAATAAGCTCAGGATTATGTTTAGGGGAATTCATATTTTTGCTTTGTAAAATCTTCAGAATAGATTATATCGAAATCTTAGTACTTTGTTTTTGCATCAGAATTCAACTCAAAAATAATTCTCTTTACTCAGGGCTTTATGATAAAGCCGATTAAAGCAAAGTTAAAAGAAATTACTATCTTCGATTCGTAACCTAATCAAAAACATTTCCTTTTCAAGCAAAGTTTTGAGACTATAGATTTATTGATTTTTCTTATTCAAAGAATTCCGGAAAATTATTAATAACTTTATGTAAATCTTAGAAGGATTCGTAGTATTCGAAATTTTTGTCTTTTTATTGACGTTAACATAAAACTTTGAACGCTACAATTCATTACAAAACTTTATGGATATGTTATCGAGCGTCAATTCTCAGTGACTCTGATTCATTAGAATAACATTTTTGCTGCAATATGTTACATAAACTAAAAAATCGATCTAACACTCCAGAGAAATAGTCAATTAACTAGATAATAAAAACACTGTCTGTTACAAAACTTTTATAATTAATATATAGCTGCTCATCCCTATGACGTTAACATAGAATAACAGTGTATTTGCGACGCTTGAAGGGAGATAAGATAACGTTTCTGTTACGTTTCAACATTGCAGAAACATTTGACTTGGAATCTTTTTTGAGACGCTACATGGTAACGTTACTGTATTTTTCTTCAATCACAAGAGTATATAACGAGCATACTTTGTAATTCATTTAGAAATAAATTATGTGTTTTAAAACGCCTTGTGTTAGCACTCTTGTGTTTCAAAAGGAGCTTCACATTTTAATTCGAGATAACTCTAACATTGTCTAGCATTCTCGTGACAGCTAGGACAAGACATTCGAATGCTTTCAGAGAATTACAGTTACGTTTATTTTAACGATTCTTGAGTGAAATCTCAAATATCATATTCTTAAAATTGATAACAGCGTCTCAAAACACGGTAGAAATTTGACTAGTTTCTAGATAAAAGGGTATAGTCTTTCATGATACCAAAACTTCAAAATCTTCAAAAGAAGCAAGTCTCGTGCATAAGAAGCGTTACGAATGATTGTCTCTACAAACGGATGAAAATGCCTAAGATTATTAAATTCTTTGGCACAAAAACGAAAATCCATCAAAATTTCTAGGAAATTCATAATATTTTTATGTGTATTAAGGTTTATGGTTGTTATTCAAACGTGATCATGCGATTTTTATACTTTCATCTTGATTTTAAGAAGCTTTCAATTACATTTTTTTCTGTTCTTTTAAAATTCTTTGGTAGTAGGATACTTGCTGTACAAAGTATGCTCTCATACCTAAACGATATGCCCGAAAAATATAAGACGGGTTTTCATTTCAGGAGCTATTACATACTCCAATAGATGACTTATAGTGGCTTCTCTAGAAAGAGTTTTTCTAATATATTTTTGCGTCATTCCTTAGGAAATTCATATTTCACGCTGTACATTGCACCAGCTATCCTCTCTCATTTTCAGTAAGTTAAAAGATAGAATTAGTGTGTAGGTAAAGGCGTTATCTCCAATAAATTCAGCACCTATGTCACATCATAAATCCAATAATTCAAGGTATAACCTACGTAGTATTTGACAGCAGTGGAATATACTGGAGACACCGATAGTGCATAATATATTTGAATTAAACCAGTAATAGTCACCAAGCCATTAGACCCACTGCAAGGATTCTATATTTTCTATATAAGTGGTTTGCTCTTCGTCCATGGTAAGATTCTTCATAACAGGTTTTTCGTTTCAATTCAAGATTTGTTATCTTTATTTTGACTGATTTCGAGTACGTGACCATTGTAAACATGAAATTCCTTTCAGAACGATAAATTAGCTTACTCTAAGTACGTAGAAGAGTGGTCCCATTTGGTTTTAAGAAAACAATTGAAGCTAATGAATACTTGCAGTTTTGTGTTAAACGTTAGAATAATTTAGTTTTAAATTAATTAACAAAGAGGAAGAACAAGTCTTAATTTTTACGTTTGTCAAATCATTCGACTCAGGGGTGATAGAAAAGCTTCCAATAAAAGGGGAATTTTCTGTGATCAAATATGTTATGTAGGATCGGCTGTATTCAGATACATTTCATTTCTTGATATTAGTAGCATTAAATTAAATTATATATATATATATATATATATATATATATATATATATATATATATATATATATATATATATATATATATGTGTGTGTGTGTGTGTGTGTGTGTGTGTGTGTGTGTGTGTGTGTGTGTGTGTGTGTGTGTGTGCGTGTGTGTGTGCGTGCCTGTGTGTATGCGTGTGAATGAATCGAAGAAGCCGAGCAATGCGAGAATCTAGTAAGTGCCTCACCGCAAGAGGGCGCGCCCGAAAACACGACGCAAGCAGATGTTTTCCGGGCACAGGAGAAAAGCGCCGGCAGTTCGTTGTGTGCTCGCAGAGGGGTACAATGGATTGATATTGGGATTCTCGTGAAGGAGACCCACATGTAGCGAAAAGCAGTGCGCGCGTGCATAGGCATGCAGAGTCCAGTTCTTTGGAGGCGACGGTGGGAAGGTGTCTCACGTGACATAGACTACCTAGCTTTTACTACAAATTTTCATCTGTACATATATTGCATCCTATCATAGTTTTTTAATAAAGGAATTTTATCGCTTTTAAGTAAACGTGTGATTTCCAACCACTCACACGCACACTTTGTACATATATATATACTACCCTACAATAATGGACTGGACAGCAAGATGTGGTGGTATAAGGGAATGAATTCATGCTTTAATAGGGGGATGGTCCCCCTCATGCTGCAGTTACACTAGCAATCCTTCTGGGCATACTTTCAACAAGATTTTGATACACAGATATGGGTATTTCTGTCCATTCCTGATGCAAGAATGTCGCCAGCTCAGCTGTAGATTTCGGACGTGGTTCAATGGTTCGTAAGCGTCGCTCTAACTCGTACCACAAATGTTCTATGGGGTTTAGGTCGGAACGCTGAGCCGGCCAGGTAAGACGTTTTACATCTATATCTTGGTACCACTGCTTGACAGAGGCTGCAACATGATGACATGGAGCGTTGTCGTCCTGGAAGTAACATCGTCCTTTCCATAAATTTGCCAGAGCGTAGGAAGAACCTGATTGTCCAAAATGTTCCTGTAGGTATCGACGTTCAATTAAAAACACACAGGAACAACATGCAAAGGCCCCAGGTCATACCACGAAAAACACCCCCAAACAAGTACACCACCACCACCGAACTTGAGAGTTGTATGGATCCACTCGGGTAACAGACGTTCACCTGGCATTCGCCAAACCCATGCACGCCCATCCGACTGGAAGAGCATGTAGCATGACTCGTCGCTCACTAAAACAGTTTTCCAGTGGTCCACATTCCAGTTGCGACGTTGCAAACACCAAGCGAGTCTGCCGGCATTTTGGATGGGGTGAGGTTTGGTTTGTGTGCGACAACACATCCGTGGACATTTAGGGCGTGCAGTTCTTTCCGCTAAGTATTGGGGTGCACCGTAAACCCCACTTCCTGTCGAAACTCACTGTGGATGATTTGGAATTGTTTCTTATGGTTCTTGCGAACCTCACGCTTTAGGACATGCCGATCCCGTAGGTCAGTTTACGGAAACGACCAACGTGTGCAGTTCATGCTCCAACTCCCGTAGTCTTCCACTTCTTCAAGACATCACCAACAGTTGACCGTGGCTGTGATAATTCTACCGCAATTGCGCTAATAGACTTGCCACTAATGTGACAACCAACTATAACACCTCTTTCAAAGTCACTAAGTTACTTCCGTTTCGACATATTGTCACAGTTTCACACAGACCTAACGACGTTACCACTTCGAGTATCGTATTTAACATTAACAGGTTACATGCGAGCACTGGATTTTCATAGAATCCGACATGTATGTATGTATGTATGTATCCTCAGCAGATAAAGTTACTTCTCCTGCCTTGTCCATACAGCTAAACGCGTACTTTAAGCAGTAGCCGAATGATTATTGCTAAATATCATTCTCTGGTATGATTGCGTAAACAGAGGCCCAAAAAAGGGTGGTCTTTTGAAATTTAAGATACACTGGTGTAATAAATTAAGAGAATTTGCAGTCTTGGTCGATTATCTCTAGAACTACTGTATCGATTTTAATGAAATTTGATATGTACATACATTGATACAATACAAAACAAATAACCATTCAATAATTGTAATAAACTCTCATGATCGTGCTTGACACTCGTTGGAGTCGGAAGGTATGAAACAGCGGTTGCAGAATAAACAAAAAAAGATGGCTAAATAGATGGGTTAATAGGGGGTATGGTCCCCTCTTACAAATATACAGGTCTCGCAGCTTGATTTAATACTTGAAATAAGGCAGTTTATCATTTCCTGTTGCAATTGGTCCCACTCGTTCAGCAACGCTGTTTTCGTTCCCTGGATGGTTCTCTGAGGGGAGTTGCGAGTTGCAATTGCCCTCCCCAGAGCGTCCCAAACATGCTCTATAGGGTTTAGGTCTGGAGATCTGGCTGGCCAATCCATCCGGCGAATATCCTCACTCTCTAGAAATTTGTCGACCAGAAGAGCTGTATATGGCCTCGCGTTATCGTCCATTAAAATGCACTCAGGACCAACTGCACTCCTGAAAAGGCGAACATAGGGCTCCAAGACCTCATCCCTATACCTCACACCAGTCACAGTGCCTCTTTCAAAGACATGGAGAGTTGTGCGGCCATCCAACATGATGCCTGCCCAGACCATTAAACCTCCTCCGCCATAATGGTCGATTTCGCGGACATTGGAGGGTAAGCAGCGGGTCCCTGGTTCTCTCCATATGATCGTATGGGGAGAATCGGTGTTTAGGCTGAACCGGGACTCATCAGTGAAGAGAACGGTCGTCCATTGATCCATACTCCAATCTCTATGCTCTCTGCACCATGATAAACGGATTATCCTGTTCGTAGAAGTGAGCGGGACACAAACAGCATGTCTTATTTCAAACAGCCCTCTCTCATGAATTCTTTTGGAAACAGTCACCCTTGATACACGGGTTCCTGTGGCTGCATAGAAGTCACGAGAGAGCTGAGAAGCTGTAGCACTCCTGTTACGCCTCGCTATAATCGACAAATGGCGATCTTGTCTGGCCTTCGTGGCTCTTGGACGACCTTGCCCAGGCTTTCTCTCGATGGATCCGGTGTCCTGGAACTGTTTCCATAAGTTACACACGACGCTGGGCGTTAAATTGAACTCTCTACAAATTTGGACTTGAGATTGGCCTGCTTCTAGCCTCCCCACAATTCGCCACCTCATTCCATCATCTAAACGTTGGCGGTTACTCATTTTTACTGTTACAATTTGAAATTAACCGATTACTGCAAAATAACACCAAGAAATTCGCCGAGGTGTGCTAGTGAACGAAATGCGTGTTAACTTATGTGCGCTTATAAAGCCTGTTTCTCTACTGGCTCCGCCTACACACACGTGTACGCTTACGTATTTGACGTACAAGATTTGAATTTTTGTCTAGAAGCTGTGGTTTTACATTCAGTTCAGTTCTTTTCATAAAATTCGATAAAATATGCAAATTCTCTTAATTTATTTCACCAGTGTATTATGAGATTTTTATCGGCGTTTAAATAAGTCCTAGTTAAAATATTTTATGACATTATTTTACTGATCATTGATCAAATATGGTTTTCACGAAATCGAAATTCATTTTAAAATTACCATCGATCAGGTTTACCAAAAATTCTGACTAACCAAATCTTTAAATACGGAGCAATCGGTTCTGGTCTCAATTTCCTTCAATATTTGGTACTCCGCCGCATTGTATGTGTAACTGAACTTCTATCTAGACGCTGGTGTTTTCGGTGTTTCACTTTATGAGCTTACCTGTATTTTCCCATCTCATCTGAGTTTCTTAGTCCAGTAACATTGTCATGAAAAGGGGGGCCTAAGTTGCATCAAGTGGTGGTAGTAGGTTTCGTTTTTTTTTGTATGGGATGTGACGTGACTGAGATTCAAAATCCAAGTTTTGGACCTCAGCAGCCCCCTGGATCACTTTTGAATATCCCCAAAACTGCAAAATTTTCGCCCTTTTTTCAGTTTTTCCCCATTTGGACCATGAAGGATCACGTTTTCAATAAAAACTATAATACATATTTTTAAACTAGATTAAATTTGCTACAATTTGAGACCAGAATTGGCTCATTAGACCTAATAGTTTTCAAGATACAGCTTTTCAAAGTTTGACAAATTTTCTAAACTTTAAAATTTTAAGCTAATTTTCATGTTTACAATTAATTTGTCCCTGCATATTAATAGTATTTAAATCAACCGATGTCAATACCAAAACCCAAAAAGGTTTTAAGTTCATTTTCCAAGAATTAGATTCTTTTGAATCTTGTAGTTACTTTTTTTGCATTATTTTCAATGGTTTTATTATACTTTCTCCTTATATTTTCGTAGTAATCAATAATATCGTTAATTATTAAAATAATTCTCTCAAATAAAAATTATTTTTACCTTTTTATATAAATAAATTAAAGTATGCAATTTCATTTTGCGATGTTTCGTAACAATCCCTGTAGAATTTTCCTGTCCGCTAAAATGGATGCCACTGAATATTCACTATTTACGGCTGATGAATTCTTCACCATCAGGCGTTAACATAAGTTCTGGTCAGGTGCATGGTCAGACATGACCATTGAATAGGGGCTGATGTGCACAGTGAAAAGCTATGGAGGTTTGACCCAGGGCCGTGGCATAACTGAAACTGTCCTTACCCGATGGACACTGGGGATGATCTACCTACAGAACATATGTGCAGCGGTTGAGGATTTCTGCAATGTGAACTCACAAACAACTGAGCAGTACGTAGAAATGATACCATCGTGAATTGCTTGAGATGAAGCTGACACAAAGAAGCTGTGCGACTGGTTTTTGAAGTACCCTCCATTTCGTAAAACGGATGTGATCGTGTCCTTAAGCAGTGACTTGTAGGAGAGAAAAGGGTCAACTGTCATATGGCCAGAGATATTGGGAAAAAAGCAATGTTGAAGGTTGTAGGGCAAAATTTCCAAAAAGTCAAAGTCGAGCGTAAAACCAAAGTTGTGTCTCTTTCCTCTACTGTTCGTACTGTTACTGTTGGGAACAGACAAGTGACTATCGACCCACTCACACTGATTCATAGGATATGCGTTTTGAAACAGTTGGATGAAGATTTGAAGAACTTCTTCACGTACGAGCTTTTACCATTCCCGATGTCTCTATTCACTCAAGAGGGAATGAGGAAGGGCAATAACTCATCTTTCTATGCAATATTCCAATCAGTCAATATTGATGAGTCACGAGGGAAAACTAAATTTGTGGTTGTAGATGGTGGTCATCTCCTTTACAAAGTTGTGTGGCCGAAGCACTCCTCGTTTGTGTTGATAGCTACTCGATATGCAAAATATCTCGAGGCTCATTAGACGGTCAGAACATATCTGTAGTGTTCGATGGTTACCCAACAGAGCCTGACCAAAAGATTACAAAGAGCTCTAAACGTAATCGCCGTGCTCAGGCACATTCATCTCCTGGGGGGATATTTGAGGAAACAACCACTCCTGATGTTTCCCAAAGGAATTTTTTATCCAATGATAAAAACAAATTGAGATTCATCCAACTGCTAAAGGTGAAATTTGAAGCGAAACACAATGAGGTTTTTCAGGCTGAAGAAGATGCTGACACGCTAATCATCACTAGAGCTATCAGAAAGGCCTATGATTTTCAGGTTGTAGTTATTGCAGGAGAGGACGTAGACTTGTTGGTCCTCCTCATTGGTCTCGGGGGTCCATCCCAAGGTACCATATACCTTCAGAAGTGTGGAAGAGGCAAAACGCCATATGTCTTCTACTCAAACACCTCAACATCTGCAGACAGTCAGCTCATCACTTTCACTCACGCCTTCAGTGGCTGTGATTCCATCTAGGGCTTCTTCGGCCAGCGGAAACTCAAGTTGCTTCAAATACTACAGAAACATGTAGACGTTAAAGAGAAAGCTGCAGTTTTTTCTAATCCAGCTGCGACACCTGCCCAAGTAGCTGAAGCCAGGGAGAAAATCCTCATTGAGCTGTATGGTGGGGGAAAGGTCCAGTCAAACCCTCAACGACCTGCGCTACCAGCTCTTCACAAAGGCTACAGCCAAGATCAGTTTCAACCTGACAAGACTTCCTCCCCCGCAAGATGCTGCAAAGCTACATTCGTTTCGCATATACCACCAGGTGCAGTAGTGGCTGGGTTACAAAAAGAATCCGCTCGAATGGGTATAGGTTGCTACAGACCGAGGCCTTTCCCCAAAGATGAGTTCGAGGGAAGTAGCCCCCTCAAACCTGCTGAACATGATTTCCTGCAGGTGCAAGAAGGGATGCAGAAATGCTTGCAGCTGCAGGAAAGCAGGTCTGAAGTGTTCAGTTGTCTGCGGAACCTGTAATGGCCAGTCTGGTGAAAACCTGCCTGCTATTACGTTAGACGTCGATGTCAGCACCCACAATTTGGACGAGCTCGACGATGACGACGAGATGGATAGGCTGCTCGACTATCCAGTCAGTCAACTCGCCGGAGATGCTATTGAACAATATCAGGTATACTTACACTCGTATGTTTGTTAAAAGTTACCATTATTTCTATTAATTAATACTTACCCACATGCTATAGAAAACATTATTTCTATCAATTAATACTTACCAAGATGTGTGTTGCATTTATATTCGGACCTTTTGACAAAGTTTTACCTTGGGATATTCAACAGACAAATATTTTCATTCCATTTTAGGAGGTCCAGGACGATGAATATGGCCCTGAAGGAGGCGGATTGGCGGATTTGCTTGGCGCTGGTCCTTCGAAGAGGAAGAAACACCTTAATTCACATTTCGTTTATACTTTCCCTCACTCCCTTTACACTTTTTGTATACACTTGATGTAGATTTATGTTAAATAAATTTTGTATTTCAATTTCAGTCGCCTGGTTGTGAACATTGACCTCCCTCCCTCCCACCAAACCTTCCCCTTCCTCCCCCACCCCCCTTCAAATGTTAAATTGAATAAATGTTAACTTCCCTGACTCATATCAGACAGGTTATTGAAGATATAAAGACAATTGCATATGATGAAACATTAAAATTAGCTTAAAGTTTTAAAGTTTGGAAAAATTTCCAAACTTTAAAAATGTGTACTATGGTCTTGTCGAAAACGTGCTCTTTCATAGTCAAAATGGGGGGGAAATCGAAAAAGGTACTAAAGTTTTGCAGTTTTGGGGATATTCAAAATTGATCCGGTGGGCTACCGAGGTCGAAAACTTGGATTTTGCATCTCAGTCACATCCCATAAAAAAAAGAAACCTACTACCACCACTTGATGCAACTTACGATGTAGCAGGTTACTTAACTATCTGTTCTTTCAAGAACAGATCTGTTCTTTCTAGAATTTTTCCTGAAGGAAAATGTGACTGTGACAAAAGAACCTTATCTAATGTGGAAGGTGAGGTGATATCCCAGACTGGCCTAAAGTGCAAAGATTAGTAGTCTAAAAAAATCTCCGGCATGTCTTTTTTCAAAAACAGATGGTTGCAAAAACAGAGAGGATTCTCCTTTAAATAGTTATATAACACAACACATAAAAACTGTATGACAGTAGTATTAATTATAAAATAAATGTAATGCAATATAATTAATTGTATTCATACAATACCGATGGGAATGTATGAAGTTTTGATGCACATATGGGTCTGGAATTTAATATATAGCTAAAAATAGTGTTATATGGAAGGTTCAGAGTTAAAGTGAACAAAGTCCATTGTTTTTTTACCACTTCGTAGTAACATTGCGATGATACAGTAAAAACATCATATTTTTCAATGCAATAATGAATCAAGTCAGTAGTATAAATTTTACAATATTAAAGCAGCAAACGCAAATGGAATTCAATGACTGATCAATAAAGTTTTCCAACTTGAAAATGAGTTTTCTGGGAACTGAGTCTTATGGATTTGGTTCACTTTAACTCTGAGCCCTCCGTATAAGCAATATAACTTTAAATTTAACAGCCGAATTTCGTTCCCTTAGACTTTTTTTATTTAGCTTTTTATACATTAATGGCTTTAGCACATGATATCAAAATTATTGATATATCATTACATATTTCTACGAAAAATTTATTCCTAACATAAATGCAAAGGATTTATCAATAAATTCTACGAATCAGTTTTGTTGATTTCCTCAAGAACAGTCAAAATCTAGTAATACAAATTACTGAATTCAGTACTTAAATTTCCATCAAAATGCAGCTTGACATCATATTAAGATGCTAAAGTTAAAATTCATTTTACATTGAGTCATTAACTGGGAAAGACAATCTGTCGCAAACTTTGGGGATGTCTCAACTGTTAAAAATACAACGTTTTGAAATATTCTTATGTTCCATTCTTATAACTATGTCTACATATTATTAGTATCTGGATGATTTAAGAATATCAAAATGTGCCCGGGAATTTAAAGCGACATTAAGAGAGTAAGAGAGACTAAATTTTGAAATTGTGAAGGATATAAATATCTTGAAACCATGTGGGAAAACATGTTATTCTAAACATAAAGAAGATTATGCTTAATTTCATTGCTTATGTCAGTGCTTAATTAGCTTTAATGGCCAATAATACGCTTCATGCCCTTTAAAAATTTACCCCATTTGAATTTTAACATACACTTTTAAAAGGGATGGGTAGTCTATCTGTAAATTAAAGCATTTGTAAATTAAAAATCGCGAGTGACGCAGTAAAAAAAATATATAGAAGCTTGTATTTTAGGAAATACACTCATGGACAAAAAAATTAGCGCACCAAGAAATAATTGCGGGATCGTAACGAAACTTGCAATGAAGGTGTATGTCGAGGAGATATGCAAATGATTAGAAATGCAGCGTGATTGCGCATTACGTATAGCCGGTAGAGGGCGTTGAACATCGTACTCTGTGGAGTATAAAACATGTAACCAAAGCTTGTTTGAGTGTGCTGAATCATTTACAAAGGAAGAGCTGAGATAGACATGCCATTACGCCGTGTTCGAAGACAATATAAGCAGTTGTCGCAGTTTGAGAGGGGGAGAATCGTCGGGATGATGGAAGCTGGGTGGTCAGCTAGGCGAGTAGCTCGTCAATTAGGCCGCTCT